>OY292351.1:1435000-1807500 GCA_958496145.1 Heliothis peltigera
ACGAACTAAACAGTTCAGCTTTATAAATCTACTATACATATGAAATAATATGAATGAAGGAGAAATTAAAACCAGTTTTACAGCATGAAAATATTTAATTACATATAACAACCTTTGTTTATTAGTAAACTAGCGACCCGCCCCGGCTTCGCACGGGTGCAATGCTGATACTAAAATTACACATATAAACCTTCCTCTTGAATCACTCTATCTATTAAAAAAAACCGCATCAAAATCCGTTGCGTAGTTTCAAAGATTTAAGCATACAAAGGGACATAGGGACAGAGGAAGCGACTTTGTTTTATACTATGTAGTGATATACAATAGAATACATTATAAATAGCATTCTACCAAAAACATTTCATATAAAATGCTTCATGATCAGAAGGTCTAAGTAGCTAAACGTCCAACTGTGCAAAACGTCTAATGAGCAGTTAGTCTAATTAGCAAAACTTCTATGTAGCAAAACGTCCAACTAGCAGATGGTCTTTCTAGCAGAACGTCTAGTTAGCAAGACGTCACTTTTAAAATGTGTACACTCATGATATAAAGTAAAAGCGATTTAAATTCAAATAACAATAAATTTATTTTCATAAGCATTTGAAATCCATCTCGATTGTATAATGTTCTCGTCAATATAAATGATGATGGCATCCAGGCCGATTATCGTTTTTTTTTTTTGGTGTGACTACTTGCACTTCAGCCTAGAAGGCCGTGTACTGCTTAACCGCACTTTCCTGTGGGAACCTAAACATTTCATTTTAGGCCTCCAGCCAGGGGGACTGTCAGCTACGGCGGCCGTTCTCTTTTAAGGAGATCAGCCAGCTGAGCATGACATATTATAGTGCACAAGCATTCGCGCAGACACAGGTGCACTCTCTAATCCCTCACTCTCATAGTCCGATGGGACGGCAATCCGACACGACCGGAGAGAGATCAGGCGCAGGACCGACATTTACGTGCTCTCCGATGCACGGGTGAATCAATCACCAACTTCCAGACTCCAGGCTGCTTTATGAAAGTTTCTCAAAACCCACAAAGAGATTTCGGCCCGACTTACCGAATTGATCCCGAGACCCGTGCACAGCAGTCGCGCCTTGCGACCACTAGACCAACGAGGCAGTCAAATAATATAAGCCCAAACACCAGGTAGTTGGTACATACCGTTGAGAAATTCCCTCAACTCTTTGTAATCTCCATCATCAGGTCAGCTTTAAAACATCACTGCTTGTAATGTCAACAGATCCCTCAATGTAAACTTGTTCTTTAATGCGTGCCTACAATTTTCGAGAGTTGTCCTCGAGTTCTAAAGGTTTATATTATCAGATTCTAAAGTGGTGGCAATACCTTGGCATCATACCCTTTCATATAAAAAAAAAAACATGAAAATAAGTTCAAAACCGAAGATATCATAGACCAATATATTTTTTATTGATAAGTGTATGTAGCATTTTGTGCCTGAGTAGCCAGACATTTTGAGAATCTGACTATTTGCTAACTAGACGTTCTGCTAGAAAGACCATCTGCTAGTTGGACGTTTTGCTACATAGAAGTTTTGCTAATTAGACTAACTGCCCATTAGACGTTTTGCACAGTTGGACGTTTAGCTACTTAGACCTTCTGATCATGAAGGTATAAAATGTTGTCAAGACGACCACATGAAGTTTGCCCTGTAAAAAAATATCAGATCTCATGTAGAGCCAAGTGGAGCGACTGCCTATCTGACCTCCTCAACCCAGTTAATACTTAGGCAACCCGATACCCTTGGTAAGACTGGTTGTCAGACTTACTGGCTTCTGACTACCCGTAACGACTGCCACAGATGTACAAATGACAGCCGGGACCCACCAATTTAGCGGGCCTTCCGAAACACGGAGGAACTCGTCGTGGCAAGATGGTCAACCATCCACGGACCGATCGCGTCAAGCGTTGCTTAACCTTTTCTTTTCATGGGTAATCAATCATCAAAAGACCCCCCCCCACTGAGGGTGCAGCTGGAGGGAGTGTCAGACTCTTACTGACTAAAACCCACTATGTTCCTTCTGGTGGTCCCTGTGTGCCGGGGCTAAGGTAACTCTTGCGAACAACCCGCAGCAGCGTTGCTTGACCCTATGATCGGTCACTCCGTGTGGCTGTCACTTAGCCACGAGCACCTCAAATTAGATTATGTATCTCGTAAAAATAGCCATCACATTTATCAGGTGGGTAGCTAAAACTCTGTACATTATGTTGTTTGACCAAATCGCAAACGTCTCTATCGTTTTTCGGTTTAAAAATCCTCAAATTTTTCTTTAGCAGAACTTTAGAAAAAGTCTTCCTGGACGCCGGCTTCACACCTCTAGACTTCATATCGTTTACGTACAAATTATATAACTGAAATTGATTTTTCACATTAAAATCAATGTATTTAACATTGGTGTTCTCCAAAATGCAATATTGGCATTTAGACTCGATTTTCGGTAGGGTGTCTACATACTGTAGGACGTTTTGGGACTTTATAGGACTTTTGGGTGAACCACACTTCGCTTGAGGTCCAAGCCAGCAGCGCACTGTCGCTTCTTTGATCCCTAAAGTGTTTAAAAACGTCACACGACAAACTTGCACTTTTTCGTTATTAAAAAACAGATGGTATATTTTAGAATCGCCCTTCCTAGACGCTATTCCTTTGTGAGAACTCCTCCTGCGTTTGACGGGAACGGTGTCTATTAGCGAACGAACATATTTCTTCTTGTCCTGCCATTGTAACTGCCAGAAGTTATGGAAAATCTTCTGTCTGTCAGAAGTGGTAAATTTTCTGCAATGTCTGGCAACACTTTTGGAGCAATACTCGGAGTTGCAAGCGTTGCCTAATGTTCTTTCCGATTTTAATACATCCTGTATCCAAATTGTCTTCTCGCCATCTTTTTGAGTTCGGAAACTGAAGTAGCTCTGTCCAGTCATGCGCTTTTCTTTTTCGCGTCTTCTCTTTTCTGAATTTAGGCGGGCAACTCGCTTATTCTGTAAAAGAAAAGTTTTTTTCTTTCATCTAGTAAGTCATACGGTAAAAGTCGTGGTGGTCTAGTGGTTAAGTCTCATGAGTGCGCGGGTTCGATTCCATTCGCGGGTTTGCGGGTTCGATTTTATCGTCCCACTGCTGGGCACAGGCCTCCTCTCCCACGGAGAAAGATTGAGCGTTAATCACCACGCTTGCTCAATGCGGGTTGGTGATTTCAGACTTTATAGTCCAGGTTTCCTCGAGATGTTTTTCTTCACCTTTAAACAGTCATTGGTGTCCAAGATAAACTTAGAAAGTACGTATAACTTTGAAAAGTTACATTGGTACTTCCCTGACCTGGAATCGAACCCGCACCCTCATACTCGAAAGGCTGGTGCTTTAACCACTAGGCCACCACAACTTGGACAAGGATTGGATTCGAGCCCACGCATGTAAAAATTATTAAGTACATACTAAAAAAATCTTGAATTTGTTTTCTAAAAATAAAACGATATTATGTCAATACCGCGAATGTCAGAAAACAAAATTAAAGTCAATGAAATAAACAGAAAGAAAAATAAAATATATAAACACAAAAACTATTAATTTTTTTAATAAAACTTACCTTTAACATTCGCAATTTTGATTTTCACAAACACACTTTTGATAAAAAAAAAACATTACCAGACAGCCAATGAGCTATCTGACACTGAAAAAAATTTCTTTTTTTTATATCGGGACACCTTTTTCACACACGGTCGGTTACCTATACCTTACACATATATATCTATGAATACATATAGCACCCAGACCAACTATCATGCTCATCACACAAATGTCGACCATGCCGGGAATCGAACCCGGGACCCTTAGCTCGGCAGTCCGGCGTGGTAACCATTGCGCCATCGGGGTCGTCGTCTTTCAAATCGGTCCAGTACTTCCCGAGATTATCGCGTACAAACAAACAGACTCTTGAACTATATAATATTAGTATAGATAGTTCACACTTACATACCACCTCTTTTATGGAGAGCAAGAACAAAGAATAACATATTATTATATTTATTTTCTAATGATTATGATGATAGCATCCAGGCTGATTGTCGGCCGTTCTCTTCTAAGAGATCAGCCAGCTACGCAGGACATATTATAGTGCACGCACATTCGCGCAGACACAGGTGCACTCTCTATTCCCTCACTCTCACAGTCCTCAGGTCAGCAATCCGACACGACCGGAGAGAGATCACAAGCAGGACCGACTGCAACGTGCGACACGATGCGCGGGTGTAGCAATCGCCAACTTCCAAACTCCAGGCTGCTTTATGAAAGTTTCTCAAAACCCACAAAGCGATCACGTGCGAGGAGACACCGGGGTGGCTTTAGCCGGTAAGAGTCCGGCACACCCCCTCTCTACCCATGTGGAGGATAGTCCTTGAGGATTTCCCCACGATATAAAAAAATCGGCCAAGTGCGAGTCGGACTCGCGCACGAAGGGTTCCGTACCATTATTTATAAAACGGCCAAAAAATCTTGTCTGTTTAATGGGAGCCCCCCTCAAATATTAATTTAATTTTAATGCAATTACTTATTTTTGAATTAAGTAATACATTCCATATTCTGTGAATATTTCAAGCATCTACCTGTTGCCGTTATCGATATCGAGCAAAAATTAACAAAAAAATCACGTTTGTTGTATGGGAGCCCCCTAAAATATTTATTTTATTCTAGTTTTCAGTATTTGTTGTTATAGCGGCAACAGAAATACATCATCTGTGAAAATTTCAACTCTCTAACTATCACGGTTTATGACATACAGCCTGGTGACAGACGGACGGACGGACGGACAGAGGAGCGAAAACAATAGGGTTCCGTTTTACCCTTTGGGTACGGATACCCTAAAAAAGGAGGATGATGATGTAATAGGTGGGTGATATTTACCTTATCGTTAGCGGGCGCCATACAGTAAGCCTCGTAGTCCACCAGGTGCGTTATAGTGGGGCTGTCCGAGCACGCCGCGCACATTGAGTTACGCTTGCGTAGGCGCACTGAAATGAAACATAATCGGTACTGTTAGCAACACTTCAACCAGCGCCATCTATGTTATTACTAAAGCACCATAATCTCCCGAGCCTTTTCGAAACTATGTTGGGGTCGGCTTCCAGTCTAACCGGATTCAGCTGAGTACCAGTGTTTTACAAGGAGCGACTGCCTATCTGATCTCCTCAACCCAGTTACCTGGGCAATCCGATACCCCATGCTTAGATTGGTTGTCAGACGTTCTGGCTTCTGACTACCCGTAACGACTGCCAAAGATGTACAAATGACAGCCGGGACCCACTAATTTAACGTGCCTTCTGAAACACGGAGGAACTCGTCAAATCAAGGTCACCCATCAAGGGAGCTACTGCTCCAAGCGTTGCCTTATTACTTAGGCTACGAGATCCCATGTTTTTAACCGATTTCCAAAAAAGGAGGGGGCTCTCAATTCGGCCGGTATGTTTTTTTATGTATGTACACCGATTACTCCGAGGTTTCTAGTCCGATTAGTGTAATTCTTTTTGAACACACTTTTCAGTGTTTTAGAAGTCGGATTTTTTTTAAAAAAGTTTTGAAGGGTTCACTACGAGCAGCACATCAACCTACCCGAATCTGTCAAATTTTACCAATCGAATATTAACCTTCGGGTATTGTGATATGGTTGACAATGTATTAAAGTAATTTGACAGATTGGGGTAGGTTGATATGCTGGCGTCTATACAATAACTCACCAGTTCGGGCAGTCATGTCCTCAGCGTCGAATATAAGCATTCTTTCCACCAGCAGCTTCTGTGGAGCCACGTCCAGGATGCATTTGAGTGCCTCCATGGCTTGTAAGGTACCTGGTCATAACATAAGTAATTAATAGGAGTGAGGACAGTACTTACTAGAAGAAATATACAGGGTGTAAGGGACAGCCGTGGGTAAGTCAAGGTGGCCTAAGGCCAAGGTGGATTTTTAACATCCATTGCTGGTTATTTTTTTTTTAGCGAAATTATTAAAAAAAATGAAGTGCTGTGTGTAAAGAATGTAATTTTGTATCGAAAGAAAGAAAAATTAAATGAAAAAACGGTTAAAAAATCCTGAAAAAAAACTCTAGTGGAATATGATTCAAAATAAGGAGCTGAATGCACCCTATCAGTCTGCGGAGGGCTGTCCCTTACACCCGGTATACAAAAAAAAGAAAAACTATGTTACAAAAAAAGTCAGTGTCTACAGATAGCAGTTGTGTTTATTTCGCCACTGACTTACCTATAACACCAGGCACGGGGCCGGCGACCCCATGCGCTGAGCATGACCCCACGACCTCGGGCGCTGGGGGCGAGGGGAACACGCAGCGGTAGCATGGACCCCTATATGTTGTGCCCTGCGAATAAGTTTACTCTTTACAAGTAAAATTAATTAAATATTTCAAAAAATCCATGAAAAATAAAATTTCAAACAGGACATAAGTTTTCGAGTCGTGGTGGCTTAGTGGTTAAAGAGCCAGCCTCTCAAGTATGAGGGCGTGGGTTCGATTCCAGGTCGGGCAAGTACCAATGCAACTTTTCTAAGTTTGCATATACTTTCTAAGTATATCTTGGACACCAATGACTGTGTTTCGGATGGCACGTTAAACTGTAGGTCCCAGTCATTGAACATCCTTGGCAGTCGTTATGGGTAGTCAGAAGCCAGTAAGTCTGACGCCAGTCTAACCAAGGGTTGCCCGGGTAACTGGGTTGAGTAGGTCAGATAGGCAGTCGCTAGTCGTTAGACTGAAAGCCGACCCCAACATAGTTGGGAAATGGCTCAGGAGATGATGACATAAGTTTTAGGGCAGAGGGTGGATTTTCATAAAAAAAATTGTATGATAAGATTCCACAGATATACATGTCAACCATTTTTTCAAATGACAATGTTTCGTTCAGATGATATGTATGAGAAAAAACGTCTTCTCCCGCGTCCCCAGACAACTTCTATCCGGATAATAAATAGCCTATGTTCACCGGGGATAGTGTAGCTTCCCAGTGAAAGAATTTTTCAAATCGGTCGTAGTTTTGGTGCCTATTCAATAGAAACAATCAATCAAATCTTTACTCTTTATAATATACTAGCTGTCCCCAGCGGTTTCACCCGCATCTTTGGTTACTGCTCCGCTCCCGTGTGTCTTAGCGTGATGGTATATAGCCTATAGCCTTCCTCGATAAATGGGCTATCTAACACTGAAAGAATTTTTCAAATCGAACCAGTAGTTCCGGAGATTAGCGCGTTCAAACAAACAAACAAACAAACTCTTCAGCTTTATAATATTAGTATAGATACATAGATACATATATTCTCACCTTCTGTGGAGCGTGGGTGTCACTCCTGTACCCATATATAGTTAGCTGCCCCTCCATTTTAAGGGCACTGCCCGATATTAGTGGCAGCTAAAAATAAAATTTGCAATATTAAACAAATTAGCACAAACTGGAGGTAGTTGCTATATACCGTTGAGGAGTTCCCTCGACTCTATCGTCTCCATCATCAGGTAAGCTTCAAACCTTTATTATAAAAGGTTTTTTAAAAAGTACCGGGTTTACTGCTAGGTTTAGGACCTTGCATTCGCCGGCGGGGGACTGGACGCTATAGACTCCCAGGCCCCCTCCACTCAGGCGAGGTTAGAGTGCCGCTGGGCATTTTTAGTGGGTATACCGGGACATTCCCGGGGAATCCCACATACCCCTGTCCCGTCCCCCGACAGGAAGGGGATGCGTAACAGCATCTTTTCCCAGCGCCAAAAAAAAAAAAGTTTAGGACATTGTTCGTGATAGTTGTTTTAGAGAGTGCCTTCGATTTCTCAAGGTTTCTCTTTGAGCAACGTAATTCCTCCTTTTTTGAGTGAGAAATCATCAAATGACGTCCCACTGTGAGTTCAGCTGGAGGGAGTGTCAGACTCTTACTGACTAAAACCCACTATGTTCCTACCGAAGGTCCCTGTGTGCCAGGGCTAAGGTAACTCGCGCGAACAACCCGCAGACCCTTCAGAACCCCACTTACCTTAGTCAAACAGCTGAGATCACTCAGTAAGTACCTCGTGGGTACATTGTCCGTACAATCCAGGATTACGTCATAGTTCGACGCAATTTCTAGAGCATTCTTCGAGTCTAACTGTATGTTGTATGGAGTTATTTTAATACGGGAGTTTATGCTGCAAGTGAAATATTATTCGTTAGAACGCGATGGCGTAGTGGTTGAAGCAACGGGTTCTATAATACGAGTGTGCGGGTTCGATTCCAGGTAAGGCAAGTACCAATATGACTTTTCTAAGTTATTTGTAGTTTTTTACTAGCTGAAGAGGCGATTCTTTAAGTTTTTTTTTTTTGTTGTTGTTTTTTTCTCCCTATAACAACGATCTTCGTACTTAAACAAATACTGAAATCTGTTCAGCTGTTTTCAAGATTTGTGCTTACAAAAATATAAAAAGATTTATTTTTCTATTATGGAAGATCTGTATATTGGAGGAGTCTAATGACAGAGTAAAAGTAAAGGAAGACGTCTTGAAAAAACCTGGATTTCATAGTCTGAAATCGCCTGAAACAAATTCTTCAGCTTCATGATATTAGTATAGCTACGAAAATATTTTCTTTTAAAAGCTTTTATTTAACTTGCCGTGTATGTATGTTACGGTGGATTCTTTGAACTCAATTTTGAAGTAGATATCTTCAACCGATTGAGCTGAAATTTTGTATACACGTTCAGTCTGGATGACAATGCAAGATATGTTATATGACGTTATTCTAAATCCAATATGGCGGGCCACACAAGATGGCGGA
This sequence comes from Heliothis peltigera, assembly GCA_958496145.1. Taxonomy (NCBI): domain Eukaryota; kingdom Metazoa; phylum Arthropoda; class Insecta; order Lepidoptera; family Noctuidae; genus Heliothis; species Heliothis peltigera. The sequence goes on from OY292351.1 coordinate 1,443,806, forward strand.
GCAGTTATTTTTAAATGAATTTCAACAATATGGGTATCAAATGAAAGGGCTTATTGAGAGTGACTTAAAAAATAATCTGACGTTATTCTAAATCCAATATGGTGGACTATAAAAGCTTTTTTAAAAATGATTTTTTCTTTTAATTTTCTGTTGAAACTTGTGTACATTGACCTCCCTTCGGATGGATACCCTTTCCGTTACACCCTGTATATAGTAAGAAGATGACGTCACATACCTTCTCAGGGTAGCTGCAGCCGACTCAGCCTTACTGGTATTCTGGTCGTATTCATAGTGTAGGATCTGTCTATGTATGTTGGTCAGCTCCACCGAGTCATAGTCTACTATACCGATCTCACCTGGAGACATAAATAGAAGGATAATAAAAAAAAAAACGTCATACGTTCCAAAACAGGAATACTTGATCATCATCTCCCGAGCCTTTTCCCAACTATGTTGGGGTCGGCTTCCAGTCTAACCGGATTCGGCTGAATACTGGATAAAAGGTAGCCTACCACCTTATTCAATAAATGGGCTATCTAACAAAGAATTTTTCAAATCTGACCTGTAGCTCTTTTACAATAGTAGAATAGATAAAAAAAACCTCGTCTATACGAATAAAACCAGCAAAAACACGTGGTAGCAGCTATAATCCATCAAAGTTCACTGAATTTTCCACCCTTAATTTGATTCTTTGAAATTTGCCCGCAGCGGAACCCACAGTGGCAGTCAAACTTATCTCAGTGTAAAGATCTGGACAATACGAATAATATAAGCCCAAACACGATGTAGTTGCTACTTACCGTTGAAGAGTTCCCTCGTGTCTCTTTTGTCTACATCATCACGTCAGCGCTAAACTTTTATTTATTGGTTTATCTACATACATTTACTAACTAACCAAGGGGTATCGGGTTGCCCAGGTAACTGGGTTGAGGAGGTCAGATAGGCAGTCGCTCCTTATAAAACACTGGTACCCAGCCGAAACCGGTAAGACTGGAAGCCGACCCCAACATGTTGGGAAAAGGCTCGGGAGATGATGATGATCTACATACATTTACCATTACAGGCTATCCCAATGTGATAAATGCGCCTTAATTAAACGTTATTTTATGAACAATGTACCAATGTATTGTTCATACATTCCGTGTGAACTCAGAGAACAATAAAATAAGTCCGTTTCACTCGCTATGAGGTTAAGAGTGCGATGCTCGCGTCAGAGGCATCACTCTTAGTAGGTTAGTCCGAGCGCTGGGCTCCACTATCATTATTTTGTAGTGACATTACACATACACCTGACTTTCAACCTTTTAGGGTTGAACTACATCTGGCAGCACGGAATCGCCTTTTCTCTTTCCGTTGCTTAGAACTGCCATTTGCTAGACCGAGACAGAAAGCATAATGCGATAGCACGCGGCGCAATCCTCGAGGCGATCGGCTGTCTCGGTCTAGCAAATGGCAGTTCTAAGCAACGGAAAGAGAAAAGGCGATGGAAAAGGCGATTCCCGTGCTGCCAGATGTAGTTCAACCCTTACTGGACACCGTAAGGTTAGGACTCACCTACGCCAGCTCCAGCGAGATACATAGCAGCTGGGCAGCCCAGACCTCCAGCCCCTACAATCAGCACCCTAGCCTGACAGATGCGAGCCTGGCCTGTCACACCTATGTCTCGGAGAAGAATCTGTCGGCTGTATCTGTTTGAACAACAAAAAATAAAGTTTTATTAAGTAATAATATCAGAAATGATTGACATAAGTATTGTGTGGTGCTGCTACTGAACTGCCTCATTGGTCTAGTAGTCGCGTAGAGCGACTGCTGTGCACGGGGTTCGATTCCCGGGTCGGGCCAAAATCGCTTTGTGGGTTTTGAGAAACTTTCATAAAGCAGCCCCGCGTCTGGGAGTTGGTGATTGATACACCCGTGCAGAGAGCACATAAATGTCGGTCCTGCGCCTGATCTCTCTCCGGTCGTATCGGCTTGCCGTCCCATCGGACTATGAGAGTGAGGGAATTGCACCTGTATCTGCGTGAATGCTTGAGCACTATAATATATCCTGCGCAGCTGCCGTTCTCTCTAAGGAGTAGCTGACAATCGGTCTGGACGCCATCATTATATCGTGATTTCTTTTTTTAAAAGCTTTTATTTAACTTGCCGTGTATGTATGTTACGGTGGATTCTTTGAACTCAATTTTGAAGTAGATATCTTCAACCGATTGAGCTGAAATTTTGTATACACGTTCAGTTTGGATGACAATGCACGATATGTTATATGACGTCATTCTAAATCCAAAATGGTGGACCACAAAAAATGGCAGAGTAGCTATTTTTAATGAATTTCAACAATATGGGTATCAAATGAAAGGGCTTATTGAGAGTGACTTAAAAAATAATTTGACGTTACTCTAAATCCAATATGGCGGACTATAAAAGCTTTTTAAAAAAAGTACTTTTCTTTTAATTTATTTACAGTTATAATACTATTACCAGCTGTTAAACTTAATAAAAGCTTTGGAAACATTTTTCTAGAGTATTCTCATGTAACACACCTCTCTATGGCCCATTTAGGTAGCTGCCCACATTTGACCAATGGCTCTATATCATTATTCTGTGGTACACCGGTTGGTATGTCTGTTTGCTTCTGTAATCAAAAACATCACAATAATATTCAGGGTGTAATATATTTACACTAGCTGTTGCCCGTGACGTCGTCCGCGTGGGCATTAAGGATTAAACATTCACCCCCCTCCCCCAGTAGTGATAGCGTGATAATATGTAGCCTATATGTTGATCCAATCTCTCAGTTATATTCATGTCGAATTTAAAGCAAATCCATGCTGTTCTTTTTGAGATTATCCCGGACATAGATACAGACAAACAGACAAAAATTCTAAAAACTATATTTTTGGCTTTGATATCGATTTTAGATCAGGCCCCAATTATTCTTTAAAAAAAATATTCAATGTTTTGATTTCTCTACGATTTTATTTTATGTATAGATATACATCATACTGTACTGTCAATATCGTATTCACATAACATCATACTATAGCATTCCAAGTTGCCTAGTCCTCAAACAGAAGCCATCATTAACACTCTCCTGAACTCAAACACAGGTCTTGATGTGTTTGCAGATGAACGGAAGATGATAATGTCAGAATGTTTGAAATTTTTGTGAGAAGAATGCATGAGTTAAAATTAGTAAATAGTTTAAGTAATTAGTCTTAAATAATGTAATTGGCATTGGCTGTTCTGTTTAATTTAATAAATTATTCTCAGCGCTACTCATGCCGCATCTTCCAGATCTCGGTGACGGCTTGAGAACCATCTGTTCTGTCTATGTGCCCTGCCCATAGCACTTCTGCTTTCCTTTGGCAATATTGGTAACTTTGGTTCTTATGTGGTCCTCCTCAATTTGAATCGATCTTACAGAGAAACTCCTATCATAGCCTTCTTCATTGCTAAGATTGCAATGGGTGAATTTGAGCTTCAATAGATTATGATCTTATATGAGTATTTTAAACATAAAAATTTTGATGTGTGAATATTTGTTATATGTTCACGCGATAACTACTAAATGGATTTTTACAAATGGCTTATATATCAGCACAACATATAACATGGAAACTCCTTTTTAACCGGGCTCAGGGAGTAGTTCTAAGTGTCAGAAATGGCATTGGATTTTCTTGTTTCATTATTTTCGTAAATATGTGTGTAAATTGTGATACAATTAGCATACAAGGTGTTAGATCAATCAATAATCGGGATATATATTGACAATTTACAAAAGTAATGTCTAAAAAATATGTACTACTTTAGACATTACTTTTTCTTCTTCAGGTCTTGGCTATGAAAACGTATTCTACGTACAGATGGTGAGGTACATGTAGATATATTATTTAAATTAAAATTTTACGTGTTTACGGAATATTATGCAGACACAGTTGTGTCAACATTGATTCTACGTTTTCATAGCCAAGACCTTTCACGGCCATAAGCAAATTTATTTCTTTAAAATACACCAATTCATTCCGTAAAAATATTTTCTACTTACAAACAATAATTCCTTCCGTAGTTTCTCCATTTCTTTTTCCTTTTCTATTAATGTTTTACGCAATTCTTTGATTTCAGTCTCTAACGTTAATAACTGATCCATTTTGTCACGATTTTAAATTTGCTTTAATTAAAAAAACATGTACAAAAGTAGAAAAGTATTTTTCTTTTCAATTCGCAAAATGAAAACAACGATTTGTTGGTTGGAAAATCAGTCCAGACCGCCATAAGTTTAATTTAAACATAGAGTTTGCTATTGGTTGAAATCGCCTTTACTTTTTCAATACGTGTGAAAAAGACAGCTACATTAACAATGCTTTGCATTAAACATTTTCATGCATGGGTATGTAACGCGCTCGCCTCTGATAAAAAAATAACATTTCTAGTGATGCGACACCTCAGTTATCATCGATCATATAGTAGTCGATATTGGAACGATACACCCTGAACATTGCTAATCAGTATGTAGGGACACATGTAAGTATGTATGGCAGAGTGCAAGGTAAGCAAAAATGTATGAGAGCGCGAGGCATGCACGGAACGGACAGTTACTGTGCACTGGTCGGAGTGAACGGTTCTCTTTGGGGGTTTGCTTGAAATATATCCGGTATCCGAACACCGTGTTTCAATCAACCCCTGAAGCATCGATCAGAAGAGGCAGAACTCAATTAGGAATTTCACCCAATAACGAATCCCTAAAAGTACAAAAAAGGAAATTATTGTAATAAGAAATAATATAATTTTTGAAAGAAAACTGTTCGCGTGGATATTCTCTTTTCAAATTTATCTTTGGATATTTGGTTACTATGGTCTCCTGATTTTTGGTCCGGCAACATTTCTACGGGGCTGCCCCGTGATCGCCGCGTAGCGTAACCTCATTTCTTTCCTCTGCAATGACTGGAATGTGACGTAAAAGGGTATTCCCCTAACAAAGACTCGGGACTTCTCCAGAAGCATAATAAGTTATCTTATAATGGCTATCGTTGGTTTTACGTTACACAATGTGTTTTGTTATAGTTTTACAAAGTCGGAATGTGCTCCTTATACTGCAAGACGATGATACTAATATGTAAGTACTTTTTCGACGCATTATAATCGAGTGTTTATTTACTAATGAAAAAGCATCCGTTTGCAATGACGATGAATATTTGCTGCGCTGCATATAGCGACTAGTTACTGAAATTCCGATATTCCTTCAGGAAAGTAGTTTGTTGTTGTATGTTTTTGTATAGTGCACTATTAACGATACTATCATCCTTTGTCCGTCGCGTCGTAACGGTCCTTGCCCGACCTTAGATAGTCGAACCAGCCTGCGAGTTGAATCAGTAGTTTTTTAAGTCTCAATTAATAAAAATATGGACATGATTAGGCGTGCCCCGCAAGGCATGCTCTCAGCGTGTACTCGCTTAGTTTATAAGTAGGTAGTATATTATATAAGCTCTGTCATATTATAATGCACAAGAATTTGCGCGGACACAGGTGCAATCTCTATACCTTCCGACCATTTGGTCTTGTAAATTTCGGTCCTGCGTCGGTCCCTCCGGGCGTGTCGGATTGCCGTCCCATTGGATTTTGATGTATGCGATGAACGAGTGTATACATATATAGTTTCGTAAATTGATGTGCTGGCATATGTACATAATAAGGTTAGCATAAGAACTAGTCTTTCCAAGGGGTACCGTGTTACGCTGTTTTGTTGTAGAGATCAGATAGGCAGTCGATTACATGAGCAAGCTGCAACATAGTTGTTCAAGATCACATCTATACCAATGAGGACTTGTTTTTTTGTCTCGCTAGATGGCGCCACTCTAGAGTGAGGTCCTAAAGTAGCAGTTAAAATTATTTTTTAGAGGAAACAGAACATACATATTTTGCCATAATTAATCTAAGTTATTGTTAAATATTTGCAAGGTTAATACAAATACATATAAATAAACCCGTCTAACAACCCACAAACAGTTATGTTCGACATTTCGAGGAACTCGCACTATACAAGCGCCCGTAGCGGTGATTTCTGAAATTAATAGACAAACACACATAATTCATTATTTATTTTAATATCGAATAAAATATGGATACATTACATAGCACCTAAAATTGTAGCACATACTTATAGAAACTCTCATCTATATAATTTTAAATATATTTTTCTATATATAAATATTGTTCAGTCAAATCATTTCTATTCGCACAGATCAATAGGACAGATCAGAAGGCACTTAAAATTGGTGGGTCCCAATTTAAAATGCCCTCCGAAACTCCTTGAGACTCGTCATGAAATACATGGTCATCCATCCAAGACTCACTGCGTTAAGCATTATTTAACCTTAAAATAGATTGATACTACGTCTGCTACTAGGCCACAATCAAATATTGAATTAGCTATATTATCTTAGAACGATTAACTTGCATATCAAACAAAAGTTACTATATATGGCAAAAGTCAGTAAGATACGGGCGCCATCATGATTTTTAACAAACTAACAGTTTCACGCGGGTTCTTCCGCGTCTGAACTTCTTCCCACAGAATTTTTCAAATCGGTCAAGTATTTTTGAATAGATCCAAACAAAAGCAAATCTTGTCTCTTAATAATATAAAGTATAGATAATAACTTAATTATAGTTTGTGAACTATAAGGTAGCCGGTAGGCTTGGGCACAGTTTCCATAAAAAATATAAACTGATATAGTCTGACTAAGGGCCTGTTTCACCACCTACAAATAAGTTCCAGTTAGTTTATTTGGTAGATAACTTCATACTGTTCCATCTATGAATTTATTCGGTAAATAGTGGCTATTCGGACATTGTGAAACTGGCCCTTAATAAGTATGAGTAACTGTCATAATATAATCAATATTCTATTTATAAAAATGCTTCATAAATGGCACTTACATTAAAACCGCTGTCTCCACAATGGTTCCTATTGTGGAGACAGCCTTATCATGGATGCATCCTACTACTATTATAAAGGCGAAAGTTTGTAAGTTTGTATGTATGGATGTATGGATGTTTGTTACTCTTTCACGTAAAAACTACTGAATGGATTTGAATGAAACTTTACCACAATATAGCTTATACATCAGAATAACACATAGACTACTTTTTGTCGCGAAAACCGACATCCACGCGGGCGGAGCCGCGGGCGACCGCTAGTTTACAATAAATTAAAAAAAAAGAACACTTTATACGACGCGCTATACTTTCGCGTCGGGGTAGCGTGACAAAGAAAGTTATAACATCTTTTAACTTTTTAAACTTCAAAGCAGAACGACATAGTCTCTTTTTATTATATGTCTAAAATTCTCTGACAATGTTGATCAAACAGCTTAATAAAACATATCTAAGTACCATTGCTGGAAAAATAGGTTTCAATTATAGAAAACTGTACCCCAATCGGTGCTTCAATTCTAGAGTTACGGTGCCACAGACAGACACACACCGGTCAAACTTATAACACTAATCTTTTTCAGTAAAGATACATTACAAATTAATCCAGGCCCGGAACCATTTATTTTGTTCCGTGAGGGAATCGAACCCTCAACACGTAACGCAGCAGTTAATTGCTGAACCACTAATGGTAGTTGACCAGGTCACAAATAAAATCATTCAATTCATATCATCTTAAAATAACGTCAGTTTCATCTATACTTATAATATAAAGCTAATATAACTTCGTTTGTATGCTAGTTTGCTTATATTGAAACTAGCTTCCGCTGGCGGATATACCCGCGATCACGGAACTAATCCGCGCACCAGGATAAAAGGGAACCTTATAGCCATCCTGGATAAATTGGTTATCTAATAGTTTTTCAAATCTGTCTAAATAAAACAAACATACTTCTCAGCTTTATATGTAGTATACAGCTTAACATGAGAAATGTGTGACGTCATCGTTCTTATTTTCTTACAAATTGGTTAGAAAATAACCATTTTTGACACTTACTTAAAAGTATTGAATTTGACTAGTTGTCAAATACCCTATTGTGTGGCCATGATAATGTATTTATTATATTTTTTTTGTGATATTTGCATGAGCTGTCTCACACCAAGTGTGTAAATAGAAACAGTCCAAGGTCTCTACACCAAAAAACCACTCGGAACCAAAGAGGGTTTTAGTCAGTAAAAGTCACATTAATTTCACAATTACCCACTAAAATAAATAAAACCCGGCCAAGTGCGAGTCGGACTCGCGCACGTAGGGTTCCGTACCATTCGTACTATTGTACAAATTAATATTCAGGGAAGATTTCAAGCGTCTGCCTCTTGCCGTTATCAATATCGAGTAAAAAACGAAAAATCATGTTTGTTGTATGGGAGCCCCCTTCAAATATTAATTTAATTTTAATAAAATTACTTATTTTTAAAGTAAGTAATACATTCCATATTCTGTGAATATTTCAAGCATCTACCTGTTGCCGTTATCGATATCGAGCAAAAATGAACAAAAAATCACGTTTGTTGTATGGGAGCCCCCCAAAATATTTATTTTATTCTAGTTTTCAGTATTTGTTGTTATAGCGGCAACAGAAATACATCATCTGTGAAAATTTCAACTCTCTAACTATCACGGTTCATGAGATACAGCCTGGTGACAGACGGACGGACGGACAGAGGAGCGAAAACAATAGGGTTCCGTTTTACCCTTTGGGTACGGAACCCTAAAAATGGCCAATTTCACCACTTCTGAAAACAAGCTATCATCCAATGAATTTATAAGCGGAAGAATTGTTATAAAATGTATCGATCGATAATCTTGTCCTATGTGAAGGTGATGAAACTAGCCTCTAGTATGGTTCTCCTCAAACTACTTTACCGCTCTGGATGTGGCTACCAGAACTTGCGCAACGGTTATAATGATTTTAGATACGAAAATAAAACACTATCGCACATCCAATATCAAAATTGCTGATACAGAGCGGCAAGGTAAATTGGGTAGCTGACTAATTGTCGAAAACGAAAATAAATTCCTATATGATATTAATTTGGATTTTTGTCATTGATTATTTAAGTATAATAAAGTATATGGCTTGATGTATGAAAATGTGACGTCATAGTTATAACTTTCTTACAAATTGCATACAAAGTAACCGTTTTTGACAGTCCAATAAAAGTAGTGAATTTGACTAGTTGTCAGCTACCCTATTAACGAGAACTATAGTTTTTCTTTCGATCCCAAAAATATTAAGTCTTATGTTTACCATCGAGCACAAACTCTATGAATTTCTGGCTCTGTTTGAGGGCTTTCAACCTTTCCTTGTTACAATCTTCCATGAGCACTATCGGAGAAAGTTTTCCAATCTCATAACTTTCAGAAGTACTAGGTTTCTTACCAGTGTTTTGACTGCTGCATCCAAGTGGTTTTTCGGTGGTACAACTTCGTCTGATAGAAGAGAGACTAGGGTTCTTTACTATAGGAGTTTTTAAAGAACTAACTCCTGAAGTAGAGGGGATGTTGGGTGTTTTCGTTTGCAGGTTCAACGTGGGTGTCGAACCTTCTGCGTACCTGATTTTTGTAACGTGTTCCTCTTGTGCAGACGCGCTACAGTCAGGCTTCGAAGGTACACCGTTATCTAAAATCAATCGCTTTTTCCGATTTGATATTTCTTCCAAATAGTCCAATCGAGCAGTCAATCGCGCCATTATTTGCGGCAAAACTACAGATTTCTCGTAAAAATCTGGCCCTTTAGTGTAATTTGCTTTCAAATGATCAGGTTTTTGCAATCGTTTCTTCTTATACGCTTTCTCGTCTTTCTGAACAGCTCGTAAGGTGAAATTCGTTAGCGAGTTGTTGATTTGACAGTTCACTGGGCTCGGTTTGGGCTCAGGACTTGGTTTGACTTCATTACTTCCGCATTCGAATTTCGAATCTTTGTTAAAGCTATTGTTTAAATTGAAGCGGGAAAAATCGGTGATTACATCGGATGTGGCTACATTTTCACTTTTTTTAGGGCTGTCTGGTTTCAGCTTAGGCATATGAACAGCAACGCCATTTCTTTTATGATTTTCCAAAGTTTTTTGTTCCAATACTTCTTTGATCAAGTCTTCAGGATCCATATCTGATTCATCAAACACTTTTGGCTCTAAAACTTTTGGCGTTTCTTCAATAAAATCGTATTTAGAAATGGCTTCAGCTTTTGGCTGGCCTAAGTTAGTCCAATCAATCTTCTCACCAGACTCCAACATATCGAAAAATTGGTCATAGCCAACGTCAACGTGGTTGGAAGCCGATAAAATCGATGAATCATCAATTACATCACTACCTGTCTCTTTCTGCTTTATATGCTGTGGCGTCACAAATATATTTTGAAACAAATCAACTAAATCGTAATCTCTAGTCTTGTCTAACAACGAAGCGTTCAAATCCAAGCTTTCAATACCCGAATCTTTAGTACAATCATCGATATCTATAAGTTTATCGACCTTGGCCCCATCACTAGTTTTGGCGGTATTTTTTTGGGGCTCCAAAATGTCGTAGACGTTAAAATTCTTCAATACGTTTGGTGGTATCGGGATCTTCGTGTCGTTCTTGGAATGCTGCATTTTTCCTGAAAAGGATAAGTAGAAGTCATGTATATAATATAATATATAACATCCCTCACACATTCACACAACGTCATCTAGTCCCAAACTAAGCAGAGCTTGTAAGTGTACTATGGGTCCTAGACAACTGATAAACATACTATATACTTTTCTTCTGTAAATACATACATATTATACATAGAAACACCCAGACTAAGTCAAACACTCATGTTCATGCACACAAATGTTTGACTTATGCGTGGCAGGTAGGTTCACTAACCACCACGCTATAGAAGAGAATAGAACATTCCTGGATGCAAAACAACATTTATAGAGGGGTTATTTTTTTTGGGTTCTTTATCTGCTATCAGTCTACCAAGACTATGTGAGGAGCTCGTGGCTAAGGAATAGCCACAGGACTCGATCAATCATAAGGTTAAGCAACGCTTGGCGCGGTCGGTCCGTGGATGGGTGACCATCTTGTCATCGGAAGGCACGTTAAATTGGTGGGTCCCGGTTGTCATTTGTATATCTTTGGCAGTTGTTACGGGTAGTCAGTAGCCAGAAAGTGATGATAAATCTTACCAACGGATATCAGGTTGCCCAGGTAACTGTGTAGAAGAGGTCAGGTAGGCAGTCACTCCACATAAATACTGGTACTCAGCTGCATCTGGTTGAGACTGGAGGCGGACCTCTTCAGAGTTACGTAAAAGGCTAGGCTAGACTAGCTTTGTATAAGTAAATTGATAAGATCATATTCTCTTTACAAATTAGTATGGCTATAGAAAAAAAAACGGCATGAAAATTAAATTTGCTTTTTAAATAGTTATTCGTATCTATGCTACTAATATACAACTGCCTTGTAGGTCTAGTGGTCGCAAGGCGCGACTGCTGGGCACGGGGTCTCGGGTTCGATTCCCAGGTTGGGCCGAAATAGCTTTGTGGGTTTTGAGAAACTTTCATAAAGCAGCCTGGAGTCTGGAAGTTGGTGATTGATTCACCCGTGCATCGGAGAGCATATAATTTTAAAAGCAAATATATATAGGGTCAAGTTTAGGGTAATTTCTGAATATGTAGGTAAGGTCATGTTATGTGTGGATGCCAAAGGATATGTTTTAATTGTTATATACTATAAATATAAGACTTAAGAAGAAATTAATATCTATAATATGTGCATGTCATGAGAAGATGTGAGACACATGCTACAAAGCGTGTGTTAAGTATGAATGTGAATGGATGGAGAGGTAGAGGTAGACCAAGGAAGAGATGGATTGATTGCCTGAAAGACGATATGATTAAGAAGGGAGTGGATAGTTGCGGAGTGGAAAACATATTGCATCGACCCCAAGGCACGAAGAAGAGTAGCTCAATAAATGGTCAGTGAGTTGTCGTATGGAGGAGTAAGCTGGGAATTGTAAATAAACATAAAAATATACATATATAATATTTATAGATGTAAATTACATGTTTAAAAATAAATAAATTACCATAATAACATTTCTCACACATTCACATAACATCATTTAGTCCCAAACTAAGCCGAATTTGTACTTTTATACTTTTATTTTGTAAATACATACATATTATACATAGAAACACCCAGACTTCATCAAACACCTATACTCATGCACACAAATGTTTGACTATTGCGGGAATCGAACCCGCGACCTCCAGCAAACTCCAAAATATGTTTACGATGAACACCTGTTATAGCAATTACAAATATTTATTTGTAAACAAAAATACCGCATCGATAATAAATGTTTACGTACACACGTAAAACAACCATTAGTGCGATTATTTTATATTGGGCACAACTTTTCGGTACTCTTAACTAATTAAATATAGTTTTTCATTCTTACCATTAAAATATTTTGCGTTTCGATCCTACGATACAGTCGGCGTAAAACTTATTTTTGTTAACTTTTGGTAATCTCACGACTGTTTAGTAAAAATAACGCACAATGGCCATATCAATAGCTAATATCTTGGCCGACATACAACCCTCTTTATTTCTGAACACTGGAATGGAAAAGTAGAGCAAAAGAAATGCTTAATCACTTTGAAAAACAAAAACCACTTCTTTTCTCGAAAGAACTCCGAAATAGCTACATATGAGTGAAGAAACTGTCAAAAAGTTTAAGTACGATCCCAGACGCTGGCGAACTGCGATTACCTGCGAATATTATTTTAATAACTAGCTTCCGCCAGCGGTTTCACCCGCTTTCTGAGGGAAGTACTTTCCATACCCGGATAAAAAGTAGCCTATATGTTATTCTGATGTATAAGCTATATTGTGGTAAAGTTTCATTCAAATCCATTCAGTAGTTTTTACGTGAAAGAGTAACAAATATCCATACATCCATACTTACAAACTTTCGCCTTTATAATAATAGTAGGATGGGTTGATTTTTAAAGTATTAATATAATAGCATATATTTTATTATTATATTTCTCACTCTTTATCTATAAGACAATTTAAGTTTTCTTAGCAATTCAGAAAATTCTAACCACAACTTAACATACACAACTGAAATTTTATTTATTTCCTAAATAAGTGCTTTCATTTCCTAAATAAGTGCTTTCAAATCTGAATAAAATTCAGAGAGTAAATAAACATCTCAAGATTTTTGTCTTACACATCCTTGCATATAAAATGTGTATTTGCCAATTTGTAGTAACGACTTTATTTCTACCACAATTTCGGGGAAGCCCGAAATAGCTTTCAAATCGGTTTCAGGGTGTTCACCCTAAAGTGGACTGATAAAAATAGTACAATAATGTTCATTGTCAAAATAAAACAGCCGTGTTAGATAATTAAATAATTAGGTCATCTCTGTTATTTGCAGTTCTTGCCAAACTCAATGACGGCCCGCAGCTAACGAAACTCTTAGCAAAAATACCAGTAGGCATGTATGTGACCCATAACCACGCCATCCGCTGATACTTAAAAAGGTTTTTGCGCAAATGTCGCGCGTTATTTCGAAATGACAAAAAGCTTGGCGTAAAGTATAAATAACTAGCTTCCGCCAGCGGTTTCACCCGCTTTCTGAGGGAAGTACTTTCCATACCCGGATAAAAAGTAGCCTATATGTTATTCTGATGTATAAGCTATATTGTGGTAAAGTTTCATTCAAATCGATTCAGTAGTTTTTACGTGAAAGAGTAACAAACATCCATACATCCATACTTACAAACTTTCGCCTTTATAATAGTAGTAGGATACATTGACTTTCGATTTTTGAAATCCACGTCGTGCCCACGTTCCTATTATATAAGGCATATTGTTTTGCGAGTTTTAAGTGTTCCAGGCCCTAATCCATCCAAAAATCTTTATAACAAACGAGCCATTGATAAATAATGATATTTATTTTTGCAAATAGGTTGAAATTTCATTCATCATCATCTCAGCCATAGGACGTCCACTGCTGAACATAGGCCTACCCTTAACATTTCAACATATTATACCGGTTGGAAGCGACCTGCATTCAGCGTCTTCCGGCAACCTTGCCGTGTTATCAAAATCCAAGATACTGGGCATAGAGCTAGTAGGTAGCCGGTATGTCAAAAAACCTGATTAACGATTCAGGGTAAGAACAATGTTAAGTATTAATAAAACAGTATCATTTTGTAAGATGATATAAATGGATGATTACGAATTACGAAATACGAAATACGAATTTAGTTACGAATTAAAAAGTCAGATTTAAATATGTGTTCCATTCTATTGTAGTGTCAAAGAGTAATTTGTTGGCAAAACTTTGTGACCATAAGAAGCGAATTAGCGTGATTTAAATTAAATATTGTTTACAATACAATTTTGTATGCCTGATTTTGTCCGAGTATGACTTACAAATAAGTGATTATTTCTTTCAGCCTATATACCAGCCAGATGGTCCGATGCAATTGATCCGAATCTCAACCATGCAGTCCAGCGAACTCGAACAGCTTTATATTCCTCCAACAACGTAATTTGAGTCCACGACGAAGAAGAATTTTGTAACAATAACCATGGACTTAATATTACTAACAATAACTTAGAAGTATCTTTTAACTGTAGCTAGCAACATTTTGTACGTCCGCCATATTTTATATATGCTTATGACACTGACATCTAACAAAATTGACGTTTTGATTTCGCATTTTTTTTGCAAAGTTTGGCGAATTCCGATCGCTACTTTCCGACTTGTTTGTTACTTAAATTAACAAATATATTCATAATAACTACGAATAAACGGTGCGCGGTCATAGAACACGGCTTAGAGCGTCGTGCTGGAGCTTAGTTTGGCTATTAAGTCGTGTATGAGCAAAAACATGTAGTTTATCATGTGTCGGCTTTGTATGATCATATTTCACGATTCCAATAACAATTTCTTTGATTGTTTCGCAAGAAACGAGGTTAAGTGTTCGTGATTTACCATTTAGTAGTCGTCAGGAGTTCGAAACGTGAGTACTTTATGATAAATTTAGTATCTTTGTTAACCTCCATTCTTATTGGATATTGGTTAGATTTATGATGTTATTGACTGTGTCCCGTTGTCAATTACTAGTCGCTATTAGCTATGTCCACCTTTTTCTGCAAAGCCTTTTTCCTAGCTATTTTGGGTTCGCGTTCCAGTATAACCAGATGTAGTTGAATGCCAGTGTTTTGAAATGTAGCAACTACCAATGTCGCCAGCGCAACCCAGTTACCTGGGCAACCCGATACCCCTCGAAGACTGGTTGTCACACTTTCTGGATTTTGACTACCTCTAACAAGTTGTTATTAGCAGTTACTAACTGCAAAAGATGTTCAAATAACAGCCAGGAACTACAAATTTAATGTGCCTTCCGAAATATGGAGTATCTCGTAATTTCAAGGTGGTCACCCATCCACGGAGCAGTATTTTACTCAATCATTGGAACATAATTTCAGGCCACGATGATGGAAGCGTGTTGTTCCCGCTTCACGGCAGCCGAGGGTGGAGCCCGTCTAGCTGCGGCCGCTGCTACTAAGAATATCCTAGCCGTGGAGTATGCAAGCTTCATACCTGTTCGGTTGCTCTATGAAAAGGCTTATCAGATCCGTGGGTAAGTTAAGTTGTCTGTATTGGTTTCAGCATAAATCAAATTCAAATGAAACCGTCATTAAGACCGTGTATACCGAAAGTTGGCAACGTCGCAAATAGCTGTCAAATATTTACACGTTTCAATTAATTTAGCCAATTTACTATATGAAAGTAAGACATATGGCTCTGTGTGTGTGTGTTTTACTTGTAAAAAAGGCACTTGAAAAGTTTCCAAATACGTTTTTTACATATAAAACTATATATTCGGTGTTACGATATTAATAATTGCATTCTCTATTAACTTTCCTAGTGCACTACAGAGCATTATTTTATGTTGTCATAAAATAAAATTGCCAAATTAATTAAAACATGTAAATATTTGACAGTTATTTGCGACATTGCCAGCTTTTGGAATACGCGCCCTTAATAAATATAATCTGACATATACATACTTATATTTATTCCAGCTCCCTCTTCGAAGGCAGCAAGCGTTCCGTCTACATCACTCGTGCCTCCCGAGTCCAAGTGGTGGCCTTCGAGCTGAAGATACTGACAGACTTGGGCACGGCAGCTGCTCAGGTGTACGGTGATGTCTATGACTGGACTGCTGAGTTAGAGAAAAAGGAGGTTGGTAGTGTCACATTACCCAAATTTCATTACTAAGAAAAACAGAGATAATTCATTGCAATAATTATTGCACTTGCATTTAGGTAAAAACGGTTATTTTATTATTAGATACAGACACTACAATTTTATCTATATGTAATGATAAATTAAAAGAAAATTTTTTTTTAAAAAAGCTTTTATGGTCCGCCATATTGGAGTTAGAAAAACGTCAAATTATTTTTTAAGTCACTCTCAATAAGCCCTTTCATTGGATACCCATATTGTTGTAATTGATTAAAAATAACTATTCCGCCATCTTGGACGGTCCGCCATATTGGATTTAAAATAACGTCATATAACATATCGTGCATTGTCATCTAAACTGAACGTGTATACAAAATTTCAGCTCAATCGGTTGAAGATATCTACTTCAAAATTGAGTTCAAAGAATCCACCGTAACATACATACATTGCAAGTTAAATAAAAGCTTTTAAAAAGTAAGATTTCTCTAGCTTACGCCAGCGCTTTTACCCCCAGGAGCAACTCCGCGCACCAGTATAAAATGTAGCCTATAGCCTTCCTCGATTAATGGGCTATCTAACACTGAAAGAATTTTTCAAATAGGACCAGTAGTCCTTGAGATTGGCGCGTTCAACCAAACAAACACTCTTCTGCTTTATAATATACTAGCGAGCCCCCGGCTTCGCACGGGTGCAATGCTGATACTAAATACACTACAGAATAAATATTTACGACATCACATTAGAAACCTCAAAAATAACAGTACTACTCCACTATTTAATGGATGTTATCTATACTTATAATAAATCTGTAGAGAGGTCAATTCTGTACATTGAATATATTTTCAAAATAACTATCAGGGGGTGATAAGTGATCGATACTGATGCCAAAAATGCAATCAGTAAAATTTTTGTCTGTCTGTCTGTCTGTCTGTCTGTCTGTATGTTATTAATAGGAACAAAAACTACTGGACGGATTTTAATGAAACTTGGTACAATTATTCTTCATACTCCTGGGCAGGTTATAGGATACTTTATATCACGCTACAACCAATAGGAGCAGAGCAGTGAAGGAAAATGTTGGGAAAATGGGAGAAGTTACGCCATTTTTTAAGCTTTCGTCGCGTGTGCAGCCTTAATGGTTAAAGCTATATAGAAATTATGTATGACGGATATATTCTACATAAAATTATCTAAAAAATATTCAACAACAGCATATGTCTATCTTTAATGGTTGACTCACAATAACACGTATAAGTCCCGATAGTTTAGCAGTTCGGAGCTTTCTGATTATTTGTTATTGATTTGTTTACTCTTATGTTCATAATATTCTCGCTCACCCCTTATTAACAAAAGATAACATTATTGCATATTCTATAAAAAAAGAATCATAGAAATCGGTATAGAAACACCAAACTTATACATGAAATACTATAATCGCCCCGTGTCGTTGCCGCGCTCAACGCGGGTCGGCCGGTAGGTATAATAAGGCGGGAGGTCCGAGCGCGAACTTCTCATCCCGACAAAAGTTAGGCTCTGGTAGCGGTAATCGACATCCACACAGGCGTAGCCGCGGGGGTCCTCTACATGTTATATATCAGAACAACGCATGGACTACTTTTTGTCGCGAAAACCGACATCCACGCGGGCGGAGCTGCGGGCGACCGCTAGTTATACATATAAACCTTCCTCTTAAATCACTCTATCTATTAAAAAAAACCGCATCAAAATCCGTTGCGTAGTTTCAAAGATTTAAGCATACAAAGGGACATAGGGACAGAGAAAGCGACTTTGTTTTATACTATGTAGTGAAGTATAGATTTTGAAATAACTTTTCCAGGTCCTGATCTGTACTTCGTCAGTGCTGAAGCAGATCTTGGAGGAGGAACTGCTGAGCATCAGCAATATCAACGTGCTCATTATAGACAGCTGCCACCTCATATACACTGACATGGACTTGAAATATGTGAGTACTAGCTGTCCCCAGCTAGGTTAGGCTTCACCCGCATCTTTGGTTACTGCTCCGCTCCCGTGTGTCTTAGCGTGATGGTATATAGCCTATAGCCTTCCTCGATAAATGGGCTATCTAACACTGAGAGAATTTTTCAAATCGAACCAGTAGTTTCTGAGATTAGCGCGTTCAAACAAACTCTTCAGCTTTATAATATTAGTATAGATTAAAGACACAGAGTGGATTTCGGAGACACGTTTTCACACCCGGTCGGTTAGCCTTATGGTAAGCTATTGATTAGCTTGTGTTATGGGTGCTATGTGCTATAAACTACATACACAGATATATATTTATAACATACAGCAAACAATTATGCTCATCACACAATAGTCGAACGTGCCGGGAATCGAACCCGGGACCCTTAGCTCGGCCGTCTACATACTAAATGCGTAAAAATTGAACTCTTGTCTGGATCCAATAGTAAGCAGCATAATAACAGCCCCGTTTCCTATATGTTATCCCTGGGAAAAAGAAATCTTTATCCAAAGGAACTAACTCCCCCTATCCGGTCAACATAAGTTCCGTTAAAATCGGTCCAGCCATTTCAGAGATAAACCGCAAAAAACAGATAGACAACGTATTTAGTACCAAGCGGTTAATTCAATATGACAAACAGACACTCCAATTTTATTTATATATATATATATCAATTCACAGTTCAAATATTTTTTCTTTACAGATAATGCGTTCATACAAGCAATGTCCAGAACAAGACCAACCAACAATCCTAGCTCTCACCTACCCACTGTTCACTTCGAAAAAGGACACAGACACAATAGACGCTGAAAATAAGCCCAACGAAGCCACAGATAACCAACAGAAAGAGATAGAAGATCAACCTACAGTAAAACAGAGCGAGAAAGAAGATAATAATCCTACAACAACAGCAAATAATCAGATTGAAGATAAAGAAATACTAACAAATCAGAAAGAGATAGATGATAAGAATACTAATATAGCAAAGAAAGAGACAGAAAATCAACAGGTTGCCCTAATACAGAATGAAGCAAATGAAACTACACCAGAGGGAGACAAACTTATACCAGTAGTTGCAAGACAGAAAGAGACAGAAGATGAGATGGGAGTGTATGAGAATGTAGATGATTTTGATATGTATGAGAAGTTGGAGTGGAAGATTGAGGAATTGGAGAATGAGTTGTGCTGCCAAATGGATTTGGCTGAGGATATTGATGGGGGTAAAAGGTGAGCTTGGATTTTTGTACTATGTAGTTTCCGCTAGCGATTCTACCAGACTTTTTAGGGTATCTGGATAAAAAATTATACTCAATTCTTTATTAGTATTCCATATCATCACTACATAGTATAAAACAAAGTCGTTTTCTCTGTCCCTATGTCCCTTTGTATGCTACTTTGGAACTACGCAACGGATTTTGATGCGGTTCTTTTTAATAGATAGAGTGATTCAAGAGGAAGGTTTATATGTATACTAACACCCATTGAATAGTGGAGAAGTACTGTTATTTTGGAGGTTTCTATTGTGATGTCGTAAATAATTACATAATTTCGCTATGTTTTTATATACAACGTTCACAGTTTTTCTTTAGAGTATTTAGTATCAGCATTGCACCCGTGCGAAGCCGGGCGGGTCGCTTGTTAATTATAAATGTTATACATTTAAGATAGACACAAAGCCTTCCTCGATAAATGAGCTATTGAATGATGAAAGAATATATCAAGTCGGTCCAGTAGTTCCTAAGATTAGTGCGACCAAGCAAACAAACTTTTTACCCTTAAAATATTGAATTAATATAGAGTCAGTCTATGCAACCATATTTTTTTACTGCCTATGGATAAAGCAGGGGTACTTTAATTAAAAGCTTTTATTTAACTTGCCGTGTATGTATGTTACGGTGGATTCTTTGAACTCAATTTTGAAGTAGATATCTTCAACCGATTGAGCTGAAATTTTGTGTACACGTTCAGTCTGGATGACAATGTAAGATATGTTATATGACGTTATTCTAAATCCAATATGGCGGACCGTCCAAGATGGCGGAGTAGTTATTTTTAATGAATGTCAACAATACGGGTATCAAATGAAAGGGCTTATTGAGAGTGACTTAAAAAATTATTTGACGTTATTGTAAATCCAATATGGTGGGTAAAAGCTTTTTAAAAAAAGATTTTTCTTTTAATTTATTTTCAGATATTAAACATCTATTTCAGTTGTCAATTTTCAAAACATGACAACAATGTTTTTTACTTGGATTTTTTTCAAATCGAATCAGTAGTTTCTGAGCTTAGCGCATTCAAGCAAACAAACACACTACAGCTTTATGTTAATAATATTATAGGTTATTTCTTTATTATTATTTTTAACCGACTTCCCAAAACGGAATAGAAGCATCGCTCTAGAAGTCCGTGTCGAAATAAATATAGCTGCAACCTCTTGACACCGACTTCCAGAGCGATGTACTGCAAACTGTCAAATTTCCTTAATAGATTTTAAATTTTATTGCTGATGCGTATGCGTATGGTTCAAAGTTGATTGGGAAAGATTGACAGATTCGTGTAGCTTCATGTGCTGGCGTCTGTACCTAAAAGCTATTTTTGTTTCTTTTCAGTGTTTTTTGTAAAATAATAAAAAAAATCTCCTTACCATATTTCAGAACTGCTTCCTCCGTCTCCAAGCCTAAGGAGCTGATCATAGAGTACGGCGCCCGCCCGACGGACGACAAGTTGCCCGATGCCTACAGGGACGTCGAGACCTATATGAGGGACACGGTGCTGGACGCTTTGCACTTTATTGATGATCACCGGTGAGTCTATTATCTTCATCATCACAGCCTATTTATCGTCCCACTGCTGGGCATAGGCCTCCTCTCTCATGGAGAAGGATTGAGCGTTAATCACCACGCTTGCTCAATGCGGGTTGGTGATTTCAGACTTTATCGTCCAGGTTTCCTCGAGATGTTTTCCTTCACCTTTAATCAGTCATTGGTATCTAAGATAAACTTAGAAAGTATGTATAACTTAGAACAGTTACATAGGTACTTGCTTGACCTGGAATCAAACCCGCACCCTCATACTCGAAAGGCTGGTGCTTTAACCACTAGGCCATCTCGACTTTATCTATACTTATAATAAATCTGTAGAGAGGTCAATTCTGTACATTGAATATATTTTCAAAATAACTATCAGGGGGTGATAAATGATCGATACTGATGCCAAAAATGCAATCAGTAAAATTTTTGTCTGTCTGTCTGTCTGTATGTTATTAATAGGAACAAAAACTACTGGACGGATTTTAATGAAACTTGGTACAATTATTCTTCATACTCCTGGGCAGGTTATAGGATACTTTTCATCACGCTACAATCAATAGGAGCAGAGCAGTGAAGGAAAATGTTGGGAAAACGGGAGAAGTTACACAATTTTTTAAGCTTTCGTCGCGTGTGCAGCCTTAATGGTTAAAGCTACATAGAAATCATGTATGACGGAAATGTTCTACATAAAATTATCTAAAAAATATTCTACAACAACATATGTCTATCTTTAATGGTTGACTCACAATAACACGTATAACTCCCGATAGTTTACCAGTTCGGAGCTTTCTGATTATTTTGTTTACCTACTCTTATATATAATATTTTCATAATATTCTCTTTATTTTTATAATATTCTCGCTCATGCCTAATTAACAAAAGATAACATTATAACATATTCTATAAAAAAAGAATCATAGAAATCGGTGTAGAAATACCAAACTTATACATAAAATACGATAATCAGCGGGTCGGTCGGTAGGTATAATAAGGCGGGAGGTCCGAGCGCGAGCTTCTCATCCCGACAAAAGTTAGGCTTTGGTAGCGGTAATCGACATCCACACAGGCGTAGCCGCGGGGGTTCTCTATAGATTACAGTGGCGTGCAGTGGGTTCTGAGTAAGGGTAGGCCAGGCTATAAATGTAAAAAAAAAAACTCACCAAATTATTCAGTGTTCAAATCACGATGAGAGTTTTCGTCCACTTCACTACAAAAACTCACCAGTTAACGTAAGATTCAAAACACGATTATTATTCCGTCCAGGCAAATGTTAGTTATGGAAGAAAGATTTGGCCACCTCAAATATCTTTCAATTTATTTGTGTGTATACCACACAGCCAGTGAACTGTTTCATAACTCTGAGGATTGAAATGACGAGTACGAGATGAATTATTGTATTTCTGAATTAGCTCTCGTAACTCCGGTACACATCTACCTTTAGACACAACTTGAATCTTATCATTATACGTTAGCTGTGAAAACTTACTGCTTTTGATCTCTAACAAACACACATTGTCAGCACAAACTTCACAATCTAGGACCATTGTTACGTAAACAAACAAATAAACTTTAATATTTACACTACTTGAAAAACGAATTACTTAAAACTCACTACGAGTAATTTAAAAATACAAAACAATCACTGTTTAAAAATATTCGCGCGATGATCGCTAGTCACAGAAACAATATGGCATCTTTGAAAAAAATAATAATAAACAAACGCCCCGATAAAATACTTCTAAATTAAATTTCCATCATTGCATAATGTCATATTCAAAAATGATGTTTACAATTTTTGTTTACATTTTTCGGATAACCTATACAAATACTAAACACTGACAGAAACAAAACACACGGAGTTGCCGACACTAAATAAATAAAAACTGCCGCAAACTTATTAGACCCGGTGGTCATTTTGGAAATAAATATGACGGCGCGCCGATTATGGATTCTTTTTTTATTACAAAGTAGACAATTGTCTTTACAGTTGATTGTTAATCGATAATATTAAAATTACGAGCGGGTAACCCCGAATAGAGTAGTAAGTGTCACTACGAGTAATGAGGGCTGTCGTTCGTTTGACAGCTGGGAACCGGAGTGCACACGCGCTAACCTATTGGCTCGAAATCTCATTTATTCTTGTTAATTGTGTGTGATTGTGAATAAAATAGCGAGGAAAACAAATAATAAAATATTGCACTATACAAGCGTGCCTTTATTTTGAATTCCGGTCGTTACAACGCCCACGATGGAAAGTGACAGCCAAGACCGCCACGAGGCTCCTTCTGACGCTCCCACATCAGAAGTGGGATTACCTGTAACGACTCACGAACAGAATACAGGTCAGCACCTTAATATTTCACAAGATAACGAGAGTGAACGATGGAAACGTCTTTTTGAAATGCAGCAACAAAGTATAATGGAATTAATTCGTACTATACGGGAACCACGTGCATCCAGCACGAAAATAACGTTACCTGAGTTTAATCCTGATACTCCAGAGCATGACGCTCGCGCCTGGTGCGAAACTGTGGACATATGTTTACAAGAAAAAACCATTTCCGGCAGTGATTTGATAATCACAATGAGCAAGGCACTCAAGGGATCAGCATCATCATGGCTTGCCCAATCTAGTTATTCTGGAATCACATGGCCACAGTTAAAAGATCTGTTCTTAGCTCGATATGATACTGTTGAGACTCCAGCTGCAAATTTATGGCGGTTACTCAATAGTAGCCCAAAGGATGGCGAGTGTTTGTCTGCGTATGCCGGGCGATTTATGAGCACCTTATTAGCGCGGTGGAAGTCGTTGTCGGTGGAACAGATTGCGATCGCGCTAACTCTAGCACATGCTTCAAAAATTGAGCCGCGATTGCAGAGAATCTCATTTACTACTGATATTGATACTCGTAATAAATTACAACAAGAGCTGATGGCTTTTAGCTTTAGAAAAAGAGGACCTCCGAATAGTGAGAAGATTACTTCAACTGAGGAAGCGAAGAAGCCACGTATGGACACGTCGCGGCGATGTTATAATTGTGGCAAGCCGGGTCACATGTCTAGTGAATGTCGGGGAAATAGTAGTCGTAACCACACTTCTCATACACGCCCTGAGATTTCAGATACTACCTCCACTCAACATTCGAAGGAAACTGGCGCGCAGAAGAAGACGATTGCTCCGACCTGCTTCAAGTGTGGTGAACGGGGCCACATCGCGCCGCGCTGTCCGAGTACGGATGTCAAGGCTAACGAAGCACGGACCGAACGACGAGTGGATGTCTGTTCCATCCAGCCAGCTACTGATCAGCTAGTAGATGAAACCGGTGAGAAGTATTCATTTTGTTTTGACTCGGGTGCCGAATGCTCTCTAATAAAACAAGTTCTGTCAGATAGATTTCCAGGTAAACGACAATATAATCCAATAACACTAGTGGGTATAAGTAACGCGCGCCGTCAACCAACCAAATTGAGACAGAAAGTGCCGATGACGGCGATGGTAAGTAATTATGTTTCCTTTCAATTGTAATTTTTTTATCTATGTGACAACGACTAGCCTGCGTGGCAATAGCCTGCGTGGCAATAGCCTGCGTGGCAATAGCCTGTGTGGCAATAGCCTGCGTGGCAATAGCCTGCGTGGCAATGACTAGCCTGTGTGGCGATAAGTAGCCTTCGTGGCGATGAGTAGCCTGCGTGGCAATGATTAGCCTCAGTGGCAGTGACTAACCTGTGTGACAGCAAATGGCCCGTGTGGCATTGACTGATGTTTCAGACTTATTTTCGTTGCGACTTTAAATTTGCAACCACTGTAAGTTGTGGTATAACATGAGCAAAGGGAGTCATTTGAGGGGTCAGGGAGACCGAACGGAGTAGACTGTAATGGGCTATACCTTTGGCTTACAGATGAGACCGGCACACACGAGGACGTGTGATAATGCAGGACGGCCGTGACGGCGCGCCGATTATGGATTCTTTTTTTATTACAAAGTAGACAATTGTCTTTACAGTTGATTGTTAATCGATAATATTAAAATTACGAGCGGGTAACCCCGAATAGAGTAGTAAGTGTCACTACGAGTAATGAGGGCTGTCGTTCGTTTGACAGCTGGGAACCGGAGTGCACACGCGCTAACCTATTGGCTCGAAATCTCATTTATTCTTGTTAATTGTGTGTGATTGTGAATAAAATAGCGAGGAAAACAAATAATAAAATATTGCACTATACAAGCGTGCCTTTATTTTGAATTCCGGTCGTTACAACGCCCACGATGGAAAGTGACAGCCAAGACCGCCACGAGGCTCCTTCTGACGCTCCCACAAATATTTATTATTATTATAATAATTATTGGAACTACGAAATAGGTATGACTATTGAGACAATTTTTGTGGTATGTTTTATAATTATTTTCATATTTTTAATATGGTTTTTATTTATTTGTTATAAGGAAATTATCGTTTATATTCTGTGGGTTTTTATTTATGAAATTGGCAACATTCGTCATTCTGCAAAGCTCTTCACTTTCATTCATTTAAAATTTGTGGCATGACCATTGACCAATCACGGCCATCTCCCGCGCGTCTATTTTTTTACATGTGTGCCGTTCATATACACGAAAACATGAACACACATATGCATAAATTTATGAATGGATATTCATGATGGATCAAGCAAATACTATCTAGTCGCACTTTACAACTTTCTAAGATTTAGTTATGTTTACTGTGTTCACAGTGTGAGTTACTCGAGCGCGACGCGACGCGCTGTTGCTATTGCTATGAGCATTTTAGTAGGCATTTTTTATTTTTCAATATGTTGTGTTTTGTTATTATATAATTGTAGAAAATGCATTTGTTTTATTTATCCGTTGTTTTGGTAGGGTAGGCTTAGCCTATGGGCCTATATAGAGCGCACGCCCCTGATAGATTATATATCAGAACAACACATAGACTACTTTTTGTCGCGAAAACCGACATCCACGCGGGCGGAGCCACGGGCGACCGCTAGTCTTACTAATAATAAAATTGCAGTTTAGTAGTTTTTTGCTTTCTCCCGCGTGCACGGGGAAATTGTTCCCATACCCCTATAGAACATAGCCTATGTTCACCGGGGATAGTGTAGCTTCACAACAGTGAGATAAATTTTCAAATCGGTCAAGTAGTTTTGGTGCCTATTCAGTTCAAACAACAATGAAATCTCTTAATAATATTTGATACATAAGTTGGTAAAGACATATGTTTGATTTTGATGAAATTTTGCCAGTAATACAGCTTATACATTAGGATGATATTTCGAGACGCCTTTTACTCACACTCTGTAAGCACTATTGTATTTGATTAGATTGTGTTATGGGTACTCAATAACCCGATACCCCTTGGTAAGACTGGTTGTCAAACTTACTGGCTTCTGACTACTCGTAAGGACTGCCAAAGATGTCAAAATGACAGCCGCGACCCACCAATTTAGCGTGCCTTCCGAAACACGGAGAAACTCATGACAAGATGGTCACCCATCTACGGACTGACCGCGCCAAGCGTTGCTTAACCTTTAGCTCGAGTTTTGAAACACTTATTCAACCGAATTCTCTTATGTTCCAGCCATGATCCCACAGAGATATATGGAGAGGAGATGTACGATGAATTTATGAGCATCCCAGACCCCAAGATAGACCCCAAGCTGGTGTTCAAGCAATTCCTGTATGTGCTAGATCAGTTGGGTGAGTTGCTTTTATTCTTTTGTTTGCGGTGGGATTTTAGACCTTAATACTAGGGGAATAAGGTTCATTTTGTATTTAAAGTGTAATTTTGAGCTCTCTGCCGGGGCTGCGGGGTTGTTCACAGTCCTTACCGCGGCCGTGGCAGACAAAGGGATGAAGAAAGTCATTTTTAGTCAGTAAAACCTAACACTCCCTTCAGCTGGACCTACAAGACATGCTATAGAAATAGGGGGGAAATTATATATACAGATAGTAGGGTGGACTTAATAGTAGAATGATATGTCAAAAAATTTAATATTTTTTTTATGAAGTATAAAAATGTATATATAAATACGAATTCAATGTATATGCTTTATTTATGTTCTTTCTTTGTTGATACAGAAATATACGAAAATTTTGCCTATAATCATCATACCGCTGAAGATAGGATACCCCATTGATTACCTAAAAAGACAGGTTAGCAACTATCCGCGATCTATGTCAGATATTCTTACTACCTCTTTAATGGCCGTCCAACACTGCGTTCGCTAATCCGTAGCACCCCTATCCTACCCAACCTTCAAAAAAATAATGCGTCATTTTATTCTACTGTTCCAGGTCCCTATGCAGCAGATAAAGCGGCATTCGCCTTGCTAACAAAATTAGAGAAACTAAAAATCAAAATACCTTACGAACGGCATTTTATTCTCATGTGCCTATGTACGACAGTGTTCTTAAAAATTCGATGCTATGCCGAAATGGTATTCGAAACAGTCGAAGATGAGTGGGAGAGAGTGAAAACATTTTCGTCACCGAAAATCATCAGATTAGCCGAAATTCTAGAGAAGTTTAAACCGCCAGATATCCGGCAGAATAGTTCGACTGTGAATGCGAAGGATACTTCGAGTGATAGTCGGGATACTAAGGATAGTGCTGCAAACGAGGCTGTGACAAGTGGTTGTGATAATTTAAGTAAAGGAAACTTAAAGAAAATGCTAAGTGATATAGACGATTGTGATTTTGCTACTTTAGGCAATACAATTGAAGACAGAGTGAATACCTACGTTTGTAATTTGAAAGACCTTGACTATCCCATCGAAGACTATCCTTTAAGCATTAATACTCAAAGTATCCTTTTGGATCAAGATACAAGCGAGATGGATGGTCAACCAGAATCAACAACCGAAGATACCTCTATCCCGCCTGAATCAACCAATCACATAAGTGAGATGGATACTAGAGAAAAATCAATAAGTCGGACGGATAGTGGGGTTAATATCCCGGATAGTGGAGTTAACGGGCCGGATACCGGCGTTAACCAACCGGATAGTCGTAGCAACGAAGTGGCGCTACCACAAAGAGGGATGTTAGGTTTTCCAAGACGAGCAGGCTATAGGATGAGGGGTAAATCTCGGATGCAAAGGAACAATGCAGCGAGGGTGCTGCAGATGCAACAGAATCCTGATGCACTCTGCGGCATCGTGTTCATGAAGGAGCCTCTGATTGCCAAGATCTTGTTTATGGTGCTGGTGGTGAGCTGTTCTGTTATTTGTTTACTAGCTTCTGCTAACGGTTTCACCCGCTTCCTGCAGGCTTAGCATGGCAACCGTAGAAATAAGTTTTGTTTACCGGAGATGGGATATAATGACAGAAAAGTGACAGATTGACGTAAGATTTCTTTTGTCATATTTTGAAGAAATTTTTCTTTTCTTCAATCGACATAAGTTTACAAGTGATTATATGCGAGTTGACAGGTCGCGCCATGCTCGGGCAGAAGACATGTTGACATTTACAGAAAGAGCTTTGTCTTTTCTTGATAGAATAGATATAGAATCGCCATGCTAAGCCTGCTGAGGGTACCACTTCCCGCACCCGGATATAGCCTATATGTTATTTTGATGTATAAGCTATATTACTGCCGAGTTTCATGAAAATCCCTTCAACCATTTGGGCGTCAAGAGGTCACAAACATACACACACGCTCACAAACTTTCGCATTTCTATATTAGTGGGATGGGATAGTGGGATATAATTTATCACAATCCTTTCCTAACGGATGCCTACATCATAACATCTAGCAAATTTCAGCCCGATCTGGCCAGTGGTTTGGGCTGTGCGTTGATAGATCGGTGGTCGAGTAGTCGCAAGGCGCGACTGCTGTGCACGGGGTCTCGGGTTCGATTCCCGAGTCGGGCCGAAATCGCTTTGTGGGTTTTGAGAGACTTTCATAAAGCAGCCTGGAGGCCTGGATCGTGCCTGCTTTGCATCGTGTCGCACGTTGCAGTCGGTCCTGCTTGTGATCTCTCTCCGGTCGTGTCGGATTGCTGACCTGAGGACTGTGAGAGTGAGGGAATAGAGAGTGCACCTGTGTCTGCGTGAATGTGCGTGTACTATAATATGTCCTGCGCAGCTGGCTGATCTCCATAAAAGAGAACGGCCGCCGTAGCCGACAATCGGCCTGGATGCCATCAGCCATCTTTGAGTTATAAACATTTAGGTGGTTGTTCCCAGGATATGTCCCGCAGTAACAGCAACCTGTCGTACTTGAGCGTCCAGTACTGCGGCACGGAGGTCCCGGCGGACCCCGGGACTGAGCCCCGGGAGTGCCTGCGCCAGGGGAAGAGACAGGAGGATGTGCTCAAGAAGTTAGTAACAGTTTTCAGGCATTAGTTATACATCTATATATTAGTTTAATCATGTGAAACTTCTTCATAGAAGTAACAACTAAACACACACACAAATTCGCCTTTGTAATATAAGGCATCATTATCATCATCATCATCAGCCGTTTTATCGTCCCACTGCTATGCTAGGCTCAGGACTCCTCTCAGACAGAGAGGATTAAGCGTTAATCACCACGCTTGCTCAAGTCGTGGTTGCCATAATGGTAAAAGCACCAGCCTCTCAAGTATGAGGGTGCGGGTTCGATTCCAGGTCAGGCAAGTACGAATGCAACTTTTCAATGCAAGTTATATGTACTTTCTAAGTATGTCTTGAATACTAATGACTGATTAAAGGTGAAGGAAAACATCTCAAGGAAACCTGGACTATAAAGTCTGAAATCACCAACCCGCATTGAGCAAGTGTGGTGATTAACGCTCAATCCTTCTCTGTCTGAGAGGAGGCTTGTGCCCAGCAGTGGGACGATAAAGAGGCTGATGACGATGATGAATTTATAATGTTTTAGATTCCGAATGCACGAGTGCAACCTCCTCCTAGCGACGTCTGCGCTGGAAGAGGGCATTGACCTCCCGCGGTGCAACCTCGTGCTGAGATGGGACGTCCCCCCTTCGTAAGTAAAAAAATTAATAATATGTGTTAATAATATGTGTTATGAAAATCACATCTTAAAAGTACTTCCTATCATCATCTCTCGAGCCTTTTCCCAACCATGTTGGGGTCGGCTTCCAGTCTAACCGGATTCAGCTGAGTACTAGTGTTTTACAAGGAGCGACTGCCCATCAGACCTCCTCAACCCAGTTAACTGGGCACTCGATACTACTTGGTAAGACTGCTTATCAGACTTTCTGGCTTCTGACTACCCGTAACGACTGCCAAAGGTGAAGAAATGACAGCCAAGTATTGGGTTGCCCGGGTAACTGGGTTGAGGAGGTCAGATAGGCAGTCGCTCCTTGTAAAACACTGGTACTCAGCCGAATCCGGTTAGACTGGAAGCCGACCCCAACATAGTTGGGAAAAGGCTTCAATTTTCTCGCCTAGTATATGATCTCCAAGTCTAGATCTTATGTCTCCTCAGGTATCGTTCGTACGGACTGTGTCGCGGTCGCGCGCGTGCCGCCCGGGCGACGGCCGCGCTGCTGTGTAGCAACAACGCCGACACGACAGCCATGTTGCTGCACAACGTCGCTACCTACAGGGAGCTGGACCAGGTAATATTGTCTTACCGCGTAGCTAGGGGGGGGGGGGAGGCGTATCAGGTACCGCTTGAGGGTGACACCCAGTGGGAGAACGATGGTAGGAACGTCCACAGAACGGACCCGCTGGTCACCTGTTTTTTTATATTTTTAATGTTTTTATTTTTTATATAGGGTCTAACAAAACTAGTGCACCATATTTTTACAGGTCCTGTAGTACATGCTAAGGATCATGTTTACCACAAAAAGGTCATGAAAACAACAACATATTTTATTAAATTTATCATCCCAGTCGCCAAATTGTACGCATAACGTCAGTCTCTATGAAGGCGTTCCATCGTTGACCCCTAAGTCATTCAACATTTTTTGTGGTAAGCACGATCCTTAGCATGTACTAAATGACCTGTAAAAATATGGTGCACTAGTTTTGTTACACCTTATATATTAAGTAATATTTAAAAGACTGGTATAGCGGATGTGGGAAATAAATCTGCAAAATTAAAGTGGGATTGGGCGGGTCATATCTGTCGGATGCACCCAGATAAGTAGGCCAAGATCACCAATGGATCCCTGAGGATGGAAGACGGCCTAGAGGTAGACCACGGAAGCGCTGGCGAGACGATTTGTACACTTGCCTCGCTGATTGGCCGCTGCACCCTTAAGATAGAGTTAGATGGAATTCTTTGGGGGAGGCCTTTGCCCAGCAGTGGGACAGTGTAGGCTAACGGAAAAAAAATGAAAAAATAAATATATATGACATAATATGGATTCCTTACAGATTATCAGCAGAAAATGCGGCTGTGGCATTCAGGATGAACCTCCGCAAACAGAAGAGGATCACGCGGATGCCTTCACTAGCTTCGTCAAACCTTACTCTCCCATAGACAACAATGCACAAATGACACAAGAAACCAATGCCAATAATAAAAATTCCAAAGATAACAGTGATAAAATTAAAGACAAAGATGACAGCAAAGTTAAAGATACGGTTAAAAATGATAGTAAAAAAGTTAAAGTCGATAACTTGGGTAATGAATCTGGTAATGATAATGTAAGAAATGATAATTCTAGTTTAGATAATAATTTACCTTTTAATAATGCTGACGCTAATAATCATTCCAAAAATAATAATGATAATCAAATATCAAACGAAGAAGTGAACACTAAAAATAATGCCGAAAGTATTATTAATAATGCTGTGACGACAGTTAATAATGTAGTTAAAACAGTTAACGAAGTTATAAATAATGTTAACGAAGCCGTCAATATAGGAATTAATGATCTCATAAACCAAATTATAGACGATACCGCTAACTTAAACGTTAGCGATGAAGTAGAAAATAATACAAGCGAAATTTCTAACAATATAGACGCAGAAACTTTACATAATAGCGAAACTGGTGAATTGGAGGTTAAACTTGAAAAGAATAACATCGATATCGATATTCAATCGATTAAAAAAGAATCGATAAGAAATGAAATCGATACCGAACCGAATAATACAGAATCGAATGAAAACAAAATCGATGAAACGGATAAAGATGGTGTATTATCGTTTAATAATTGCGAGAAATGTTATAATGTAAAAATTAGCGGTGTATGTTTGTGTTCTAATGTAAATTTGTACTACCAGCTGTTGGCTAAAGCTAGTACTATGAATAAATCGGATTTTAAGAAGAATTTGAGTGATGGTGATAGTACAGCTAGTGTCGATTTGAGTACCGCCATAGCGCTTATTAACAGGTAAGTCATACTTTTACTATGTATTTATTAATTACAAGCTGTCCCCAGCGGTTTCACCCGCATCTTTGGTTACTGCTCCGCTCCCGTGTGTCTTAGCGTGATGGTATATAGCCTATAGCCTTCCTCGATAAATGGGCTATCTAACACTGAAAGAATTTTTCAAATCGAACCAGTAGTTTCGGAGATTAGCGCGTTCAAACAAACAAACAAACTCTTCAGCTTTATAATATTAGTATAGACTAGCTGTCACCCGCGACGTCGTCCGCGTGGGCATTAGGTGATTAAACCTTCACCCCCTCCCCGTACGTGATAGCGTGATAATATGTAGCCTATATGTTGACCCGACCTCTTAGTTATATTCATGCCAAAAAAGCAAATCCATGCGGTACATTTTGAGATTATCCCGGACATACATACAGACAAACAGACAAAAAATTTAAAAACTATATTTTTGGCTTCGATATCGATTGTAGATCACGCCCCAATTATTCTTTAAAAAAAATATTCAATGTACAGTTTTGACTTTTCGACGATTTTATTCATACTCAAAATTACTAGTCAGTTTCAATCAATATAATTCCGAACTCTACTATATTGTAGACTAGCTTCCGCCAGCGGTTTCACCCGCTTTCTGAGGGAAGTACTTTCCATACCCGGATAAAAAGTAGCCTATATGTTATTCTGATGTATAAGCTATATTGTGGTAAAGTTTCATTCAAATCCATTCAGTAGTTTTTACGTGAAAGAGTAACAAACATCCATACATCCATACTTACAAACTTTCGCCTTTATAATAGTAGTAGGATATTTATGGATGAATTCTTAGCTAGACGCTGAGGGCACGTCTTTCTTATTTTGACGTGGTAGTCAAAAGGTTAAAAGTGGTATTATGAATTTCTAGATACTGCGGCAAGCTACCATCGGACACGTTCACCAGGCTGGCGCCGCAGTGGTGGATGGAGGAGCTGCAGCTGCCGGTGGCGGGGTCCAGGGAGAGGAGGACTGCTTACATCTGCACTCTTCGGCTACCTCTCAACTGTCCTGTCAAGTATAACATTGTGGTAGGTTATGGTATACAAGCTTCGTAACTGTTTCCCGCACGTGGTTAAAAGGTAGTCTATATGTTATTCTGATGTATGAGCTATATTAATGCCGAGTTTTATTAGTGGTTTTAGGGTGAGAGAGTTGATGATGGCGTCCAGGCCGATTGTCGGCTACGGCGGCCCTTCTCTTTTATGGAGGTTATCCAGCTGCGCAGGACATAGTATAGTGCACGCGCATTCGCGCAGACACAGGTGCACTCTCTATTCCCTCACTCTCATAGTCCTCAGGTCGGCAATCCGACACGACCGGAGAGAGATCACAAGCAGGACCGACTGCAACGTGCGACACGATGCACGGGTGTAGCAATCACAAAGTTTCTCAAAACCCACAAAGCGATTTCGGCACGACCCGGGATTCGAACCCGAGACCCCATGCACAGCAGTCCCGCCTTGCAACTACTAGACCAATGAGGCAACTTTCTATATGGAGTGAAGCTGATCATATTGTCCTCAGGGTCATCCGATGCCAACCAAAGTGCTGGCCAGGAGAATGGTGGCGTTGCAGGCTTGTAGGATACTCCACAAGTCTGGGGAGCTGGATAACCAGTTGATGCCTATAGGTAAGTTAGCCATCTGCCTAGCCTTTTCCCAAGCTATGTTGGGGATTGTTTCCAGTCTAGCCAGCTGTAGCGGAGTACCAATGTGTCATAGAGCGACTGCCTATCTGACCTCCTGACCTCTACTCAGTTACCTGGGCAACCTCTTACTGGATACTCCTTGGTAAGACTGGTTGTCAGACTTTCTGGCTTCTGACTACCCATAACGATTGTCAAAGATGTACAAATGACAGCCGGGACCCACCAATTTAACGTGCCTTCCGAATCACGTAGGAACTCGTCATGACAAGACGGTCTCCCATCCACGGACCGACAAGCGTTGCTTAACCTTATGATCGATCGACCCGTGCGACTTTTACTTAGCTACGAGCTCCTTCAGGCAAAGTATACCAAAAACGCGATTATCGCGGCTCTTTTATAATAATAACTAGTGACCCGCCCCGGCTTCGCACGGGTGCAATGCTGACAAAAATAACAATACTTCTCCACTATTTAATGGATGTTATTAAACATATAAACCTTCCTCTTGAATCACTCTATCTATTAAAAAAAAACCGCATCAAAATCCGTTGCGTAGTTTCAAAGATTTAAGCATACAAAGGGACATAGGGACAGAGAAAGCGACTTTGTTTTATACTATGTAGTGATAATATATATTTATTATCAAACCAAGGTCCATACAAACAAAATCAATTCATTTAAAAAAAAAAACCCTATTATTTGTCTAAACCCTTGGCTGCCCCAACCCAGTGTTTCTGGAAGGGGCAGTCTACTCTGGCAGCGATCATTTTCAGAATGCTGTTGTCACTAGCACGTAGACGCTGTAGCAAGGAGGCTGCTTTTTTACGCATGATTGCGTGAAAACCATCAGTACGATTATCCATAAACATAGAAGATGCGCTAACAACAACTACCTACCAATATATATAACTAGCTACCAATGCAACTTTTCTAAGTTTGTATGTACTTTCTGAGTATATCTTGGACACCAAACCACTGTGTTTCGGATGGCACGTTAAACTGTAGGTCCCGGCTGTCATTGAACATCCTTGGCAGTCGTTACGGGTAGTCAGAAGTCAGTAAGTCTGACGCCAGTCTAACCAAGGGGTATTGGGTTGCCCAGGTAACTGGGTTGAGGAGGTCAGATAAGCAGTCGCTCCTTGTAAAACACTGGTATTCAGCCGAAACCGGTTAGACTGGAAGCCGACCCCAACATAGTTGGGAAAAGGCTCGGGAGATGATGAGATGATAGAAGATGCGCTACAGCGCCACGGCAGTCCCAACAGCATCCTGAAAGCGTTATTATATTGAACAGTTTTAGCTACAAAGTTTATTTTATTCTTAGGTAAAGAGAACTTCAAGGCGGTGGAACTGGGCGGGGTGACTGCCAGCGTGGGCCGCGAGCCGGACGCCCCCGACTCGGCGA
Organism: Heliothis peltigera; assembly: GCA_958496145.1. NCBI lineage: Eukaryota > Metazoa > Arthropoda > Insecta > Lepidoptera > Noctuidae > Heliothis > Heliothis peltigera. The sequence continues at coordinate 1,479,235 of OY292351.1, forward strand.
GGCCGGGCACCACCAAGCGCCGGCAGTACTACTATAAACGGGTGAGTTTTATACTAAGGAAGGTCTAACAAAACTAGTGCACCATATTTTTACAGGTCATCTAGTACATGCTAAGGATCATGTTTACCAGAAAAAATCAAGAAAAAACAATAACATCTTTACTAATGAAAGCTGAAGAGTTTCTTTGTTTGAACGCGCTAATCTCCGAAACTACTTGTTCGATTTGAAAAATTCTTTCAGTGTTAGATAGCCCATTAATCGAGGAAGGCTATAGGCTACATACCATCACGCTAAGACACACGGGAGCGGAGCAGTAACCAAAGATGCGGGTGAAACCGCTGGGGACAGCTACTATTTTATAAAATTAATCATCACATTTGCTAAGGGCCCTCGCCCACGTTGACTTTTTGTTGCGATACAGACGCGTTACTTTCGCTCGTATGCATCGATACAGACGCGCAGCTGTCGCTAGCTGTGTGCCCTAACCCACGGGACCAGATTCAGTCGCGATGCAGTTACACTGATGTTCGGCGCACTCCCTCCCCCATCTGTTCTTTCTCCGATGTCGTCCAACGCTGTCACGCGTTTGTATCGATACAATTGCGATGCAGTAGCGCGTTGTAAACGCGACTAACACGCGTTAGAAGCGATGTAGTAGCGACAAAAGCTACAAAAAGTCGCCGTGGGCGAGGGGCATAAATTGTAATTGTGTTCTTACGCATAACGCCTGTCTCTATAAACACGCTCGATCGTTTGATTGCAAGTATTAGTTGATCGTCGTTACTTTCAGACGGCTTGGGCGTTTACCGACTGCCAGCCGGTCATAGACTCGACGGACGAGGAAATTTATCCCGGCATGGACCCCTCCAAGTTGGACATAGACAGCGACACGGAGCCCCCGGAACCAAACGAGGATAGTCGGGAGAAGGAGGAGACGAAGGTTGAAGAAGAGAGGAGTGAGGGCCCAGGTAAGAATTAATTCATTTTAGTACACCTACAGCATAACATACATAAATTAAGCTTTTATCCGCCACCGTCACGTATAGATGACAGCTTTTAGTCGTCATGTAGTCGTGACCGTGACGTGCTGGGCACTCTGGCTTGTCATTTGTACGTGACTGTGGCGGTTAAGATTGTCTTGCGAAGGCCTAATTATTTGCTTTTATCTCAGACTTGGGGACAATCTTTTATTTTTTTAACATTATTTTTGGACCAAATAAAAAATGTCCTTTACCTACAAAATGCAGGGTTTCAGTTCGTGGCAAATATTTTTTTTTTTTTTTTATAATTTATAGATATGATGTATTACTTTTATAATTTATGGATTATGGGCAAAATGTGCCACAAATAAAAAGATTTTTTTATAATTTGTTTTGTAGGAAAAAAACGCAATATGCTATACGCGATAGTATGCAAGCTGTGGTGCGCCCTGCCCGAGCGATACAACACGCGGGGCAGGCGGCTCCACGCGCCGCAGCTAGCCAGCCAGGCGATAGGCATACTCATGTCGCGCCACGAGCCTGACAGGTTAGTCTGCTCCATCAGCTGGTATCATTCACTCTCAAACGTTTCCAATCAACTTTGAACCATATGCTTGAGCGATAAAGTTGCATATCTATTAAAGAATTGATAGACTATAGTAGCTTGATGTGCGGCGTCTGTACATTAGTTTAGGGCCTTCGTTACAGATGCATGAACCATCTGAGTTCAGTTTCGTCAGTAATACGTTAGGTGACAACTAGTCAAATTCAATACTTTTATAGAACTGTCAAAAACGCTTACTCTCTATGCAATTTGTATGAAAACACAAACTATGACGACACAGATTTATCACATCAAGCCGTATACTTATTTCGATTATATTATCAATATAAAAATGAAAACAATTTTCGGTTCAAAACGATAAATTAAACATGATAAAGTATTATTTTTTTTGACCTAGTCGTCATCCCAATTCCATGACTTTATGATTTTTTTTCTTCTAGCCTCCAGATCCCGGCCTTCCCAGTGTACACCCGTTCAGGCGAAGTGAGGGTATCTGTGGAACACGTGCCGTCAGCAGACGTGCGCGTCTGTCCGCGCAGAGCCAAGCTAGTTAGGAGGTAAGCTACCGGAAGCCTCATCACTAGTGATTGAAGTAGGTTGATTGATATGGGGTCAATGAACCGGCAGGCATATAAGGTCTAACAAAAATAGTGCACCATATTTTACAGGTCATCTAGTACATGCTAAGGATTATGTTTACCACAAAAATAGGTCATAAAAACAATATGGTGTAAATAATAAACATGATCCTTAGCATGTACTAGATGACCTGTAAAAATATGGTGCACTAGTTTTGTTAGACCTTATATGTATATTAATATGGATGCCTCTGAGATTTCGTAACATTTTTTTAAGGATTTTCAAATTTTAACCTTTAAAATACACTAACCTAACAATATTTAAACTTTTGCCCGCCACGTCAAAAAAGAAAGACGTGCCCTCAGCGCCAAGCTGAGAATTCATCCATAAATACCTACAATTTAGTAACGAGTTCGGAATTATTTATTTTTATATTTAAAAGGCTGTCATGTAATCGTGACCGTGGCGTGCTGGGTACTTTATAGCTTGTCATCTATACGTGACAGTGGCGGTCAAAAGGTCAAGGTATTTTTATTAAGAAATGACACCAAAAAAATTTGACTTCGTTCTTAACAGAGACATTGATGACACATTTTGATATAATAATTATGTATTTATCGTTGTAAGGTTCATGCGCTTCGTGTTCGCCGAGGTGCTGCGAGTGCGCAGGCGCGGCATGAAGCTGCAGAGCGAGGGTTCTACACACAACAACTATTACATCGTGCCTACTGTTAAGAGTGAGTTGTTAATCCTACTACTATTATAAAGGCGAAAGTTTGTAAGTATGGATGTATGGATGTTTGTTACTCTTTCACGTAAAAACTACTGAATGGATTTGAATGAAACTTTACCACAATATAGCTCATACATCAGAATAACATATAGGCTACTTTTTATCCGGGTATGGAAAGTACTTCCCTCAGAAAGCGGGTGAAACCGCTGGCGGAGGCTAGTGTTTTATTATTTTGACTGCCTCGTTGGTCTAGTGGTCGCAAGGCGCGACTGCTGTGCACGGGTCTCGTTTGGGGCCGAAATCGCTTTGTGGGTTTTAATAAACTTTCATAAAGCAGCCTGGAGTCTGGAAGTTGGTAACTGATTCACCCGTGCATCGGAGAGCACGTAAATGTCGGTCCTGCGCCTGATCTCTCGTCGGTCGTGTCGGATTGCCGTCCCTGAGGTCTATGAGAGTGAAGGAATAGAGACTGCACCTGTGTCTGCGCGAATGTTTGTACACTATAATATGTCCTGCGCAGCTGGCTGATCTCCATAAAAGAGAACGGCCGCCGTAGCCGACAATCGGCCTGGATGCCATCATCATTATTTTCGGGATAGTTATCAAAAAGTTTTTCTTACAAACATAGTTACAAGTGAAGCTATTATCATTTTTTTTTCACATTCCAGCGACCAATGAGGACGGTAGCCACAAAATAGACATAGACTGGTCATTCCTTGAGCTGATCTACCAGCATACGGAAGACAAGAAAATCTTTGACATTGAAAAACCCCTCCTTTGGCAAGACACCCCAGAGGAGGAGCAAAAGGTAGAAAGAGAGAGCAATAGACGACGGAGGGGAAAGAAGAGGATGGCGAATCCTCTATTGAAGAAGGGAGAGGTGTTTGTGTTTGATGCTGAGAAGTACAGCGAAGCGGTCGTCACTCCGTGGTATAGGAATCAAGATCAGCCACAGGTATGTATAGGTTTAGCCGACTTTTGAAATGGTTGATTCTTTAACCCTTTGACCACCACGTCATAGAAAGAAATACGTCAGCGCTAAGCTAAAAATTCGTCCATAAATACCTACAATATAGTAGTGAGTTCGGAATTATATCGATTAAAACTGACTATTAATTTTGAACTTTAAAAGTCTGTCATGTAATCGTGACAGTGGCAAAAGGTTAAAGCACCAGCCTCTCAAGTATGGGTGGGTTCGATTCCAGATCATACAAGTACCAATGCAACTTTTTTGAGTTAGGAAAACATCTCGAAGAAATCTGCCTATCTGACTTCGATAACCCAGTTACCTAGACAACCCTATAAGACTGCTTGTCAGGCTTTCTGGTTTCTGATTATCCGTAACAGCTGCCATAGTTATAAAATTGAGGTGAAAGTTTTTTTTTTATATGAAGTTCTTTATATTTGTTTCCAGTTCTTCCTAGTTGCGGAGATCTGTTGGAACCTGACTCCTGACTCCTCGTTCCCATCAGCGACGCACCAGAGCTTCCGGGATTACTACAGCACCAAGTACGGGGTCAGCCTCACTCAGAGGGAACAGCCGCTGTTGGATGTAGACCACACCAGCGCCAGGCTCAACCTGCTGACTCCCAGGTACGTGTGGACTGCACAGTCGTCTCCCGAGGGGTCTCTAAAACTAAAACTATCTTTATGGTTTGTTTGTACCATGCTTGCCCTGTCTTGACGACTTCGTCGGACAACTGTGTGATTTTAAAAGCTTTTATTTAACTTACGGTGGATTCTTTGAACTCAATTTTGAAGTAGATATCTTCAACCGATTGAGCTGAAATTTTGTATACACGTTCAGTTTGGATGACAATGCAAGATATATTATATGACGTTATTCTAAATCCAATATGGTGGACCACACAAAATGGCGAAGTAGCTTTTTTTAATGAATTTCAACAATATGGGTATCAAATGAAAGGGCTTATTGAGAGTGACTTAAAAAATTATTTGAAGTTATTCTAAATCCAATATGGCGGACCATAAAAGCTTTTAAAAAAAAGTACTTTTCTTTGTGTGACTGTGGCTACACTATCCCCGGGACGCGAGAGAAATCGCAAGAAACTGCTTGAGTGATCATAACCCTTTTTCACAGATATGTGAACCGTAAGGGCGTGGCGCTGCCGGTGTCGTCAGAGCGCACGCGCCGCGCCAAGCGCGACCGGCTGGACCAGAAGCAGATCCTTATCCCTGAGTTGTGCCGCGTGCATCCCTTCGCCGCGCCGCTCTGGTTCGCCACCGTCGCGCTGCCCTGCGTGCTCTACAGGTAACTCTACCAGGTTCTTGCTGACCGCTAGGGCGTGGCGCCACCAGCTGGACCAGGAGCAGATCCGCCCCAGACTTCCAATCGCGGGAAGTAGTTCCCTCCCGTGGGTACATCCGCTGAGACCATCTCTATAGTTTAGGGAAAGAAGCGCAGTTCCATGATAGGTTTTAAGATTATGTCCTCTTGTCCGCAGAATAAACGCGCTCCTCATAGCAGACGAGATCCGGCGCGCGGTAGCCATAGACGTCGGTCTGGGTATTCCCAAGATCAACGAGGAGACCATGCCGGGCTTCCAGTGGCCGGCGCTGGACTTTGGGTGGAGCCTCGCCGAGGTAAGATAGTGGGCAAACTTTGTCCAGCCCTGGGCAAACAAGATTAACGGGTAGACCAGGCTTGGAGTGGCCAGCGAAGTTTGATGAGGTAGATAATGGGCAAACTTGACATGTGCTGGGCAAACTTGTCAAGTGCTGGGCAAACTCGTGAAGTGGTGGGAAAACTTGGTAAATGCTGGGCAAACTTGTCAAGTGCTGGGCAAACTTGTCAAGTGCTGGGAAAACTTGACGAGTGCTGGGCGAACTTCTCAATGGTTGGGAAAACTTGACAAGTGCTGGGCAAACTTGTCAATTGTTAAGAAACCTCGACAAGTTCTGGGTAAACTCGACAAGACGCGTTGGGCCAACTTGTAAATTGTTGGGAAAAGTTAAAAATTCAAAACTGTTGGGAAAGGTTTGATATATGCTGGGTTATAGCTACAGTTTGTTATAATGTCTTGCTAAGTTGACTATTTGAGTTATCATTTTAACAAAATGCAATTTGTTTCATTCAGGTTTTGAGCGCTGACTCAGAGAAGAATGATAAGAAGAAAGAAGAGGAAGCTAGCAAGAAGTAAGTCTCTTCTGTGATGTAGGTCAACCGACATAACTAGAGCTAGAGTTACAGTTCATGAAGATTCGATTTTTAAAAGCTTTTATTTAACTTGCCGTGTATGTATGTTACGGTGGATTTTTTTAACTCAATTTTGAAGTAGATATCTTCAACCAATTGAGCTGAAATTTTGTATACACGTTCAGTTTGGATGACAATGCAAGATATGTTATATGACGATATTCTAAATCCAATATGGCGGACCTTCCAAGATGGCGGAGTAGTTATTTTTAATGATTTTCAACAATATAGGTATCAAATGAAAGGGCTTATTGAGAGTGACTTAAAAAATAATTTGACGTTATTCTAAATCCAATATGGCGGACTATAAAAGCTTTTTAAAAAAGATTTTTCTTTTAATTTATTATTTTTATTTTGTATTGTGAATGGTTATCACTTGACATAATTAAATAAAATTATTGCAGAGAAAAAGAAGAAAAAGAGAAGAGACAAATCGAAGAACAGAAGAGCGCGGACGTGGAGAAGACAGATGGAGAAGTAAGAGAGAAGACTATCAACGATATACTGCAAGAGAAAGAAGACGCTGCGGCGGAGGCGGTGAGTTACAACGTGCTTTAAAATTGCAATTATCATCTGCCTAGCCTTTTCCCAAGCTGTATTGGGGTCGGCTTCCTGTCTAACCTGATGCAACTAAGTAACAGTGTTTTTTGTGGACCGACTGCCTTTCTGACCACCTCAACCTGGGTAACCCGATACTCTTTGGTAAGAGTTGTCAGACTCTCTGGCTTCTGACTACTCAAAGCTAAATTTTCATCGTCCCACTGCTGGGCACAGGTCTCTCACACAGAGAAGGATTGAGCTTAAATTTCCACGCTTACTCAATGCGGGTTGGTGATTTCCGACTTTATAGTCCAGGTTTCCTCGAGATGTTTTCCTTCACTTTTAATCAGTCATTGGTGTCCAAGATATACTTAGAAAGTACATATAACCTATAAAAGTTACATTGGTACTTGCCTGATCTGGATACGAACCCGCATACTCGTTTTTGACAGGCTGGTGCTTTAACCATTATGCCACCACGACTGTTTAACCGACTTCCAAAAAAAGAAGAGTTTCTCAATTCGGTCGGTAGTTTTATGTATGAACAGATGCCAGCACATCAAACTACTACAATCTGTCGTTCTTTAATACATTTTCAACTTTATCGCCGAAGCATATGGTTCAAAGTTGATTGGGAAAATATGACAGTTTCGGGTAGCTTAATGTGCTGGCGTCTGTACACCGATTACTCCGAAGTTTCTAGTCCGACAAGCTTGCCATTTGATCCCATAAAAATTTCATCCTATTTGGTTCAGTTTTTTTTTTACAAATAGATTATCACTACATAGTATAAAACAAAGTCGCTTTCTCTGTCCCTATGTCCCTTTGTATGCTTAAATCTTTGAAACTACGCAACGGATTTTGATGCGGTTTTTTTTAATAGATAGAGTGATTCAAGAGGAAGGTTTATATGTATAATTTTAGTATCAGCATTGCACCCGTGCGAAGCCGGGGCGGGTCGCTAGTATATTATAGTTACAAGTATAATCATTTCAGTTTGAAATCGGCACGTGGAGCAACGACATGGCCTCGTCGATACCGGACTCGTCCGAGTTCGACGAGCTGATGGACCCCCTGCCCTCCAACCTCACCTTCTGCACCTCTGCTTCTGGTAAGTTACAGAAGAGGGGGGTTTATGGGTTGAGAATTATTAATACTGTTTAACATATGCACTTTGATTGATAAATGAATAAATTAAAAGAAAATACTTTTTTTAAAAAGCTTTTATGGTCCGCCATATTGGATTTAGAATAACATCAAATTATTTTTTAAGTCACTCTCAATAAGCCCTTTCATTTGATACCAATATTGTTGAAATTCATTAAAAATAACTACTCCGCTATTTTGAGTGGTCCGCCATTTTGGATTTAGAATGACGTCATATAACATATCGTGCATTGTCATCCAAACTGAACGTGTATACAAAATTTCAGCTCAATCGGTTGAAGATATCTACTTCAAAATTGAGTTCAAAGAATCCACCGTAACATACATACACGGCAAGTTAAATAAAAGCTTTTAAAAAATGATTATGATAACATCTGTGGTACAGACGCCTTCACATCAACCTACCTCAATCTGTAAAATTTCTTTAATAGATTTTCAACCTTATTACAATAACAGAAGGTTAACATTCCCCGCCCGAGAGAACAACTTCCTGCTACCGGATAAAAAGTAGGCTATGTCCTTTCTTAGACTCTAGAATACATATATGTCTACAAAATTTTATTTAAATCGGTTGAGTAGTTTTAGCGTGGAAGCATGATAGACAGATTGAGTTAAATAGAAAAATAATTGTTTGTATTGTTTGTTTGAATAGGCTCCGAAACTAGTTGACCGATTTGAAAAATTCTTCCACTGTTGGGAAGCTACACTATCCCCGGTGAACATAGGCTATTCGGGTACGAGAAATTCCCCGGGGACGCGGGAGGATAGAGGATAATTTTTGTCCACATTTTTTGCTGAATAAGGAGCTCGTGGCTAAGTAGCAGCCCCATGGATAGGTTCGTCTTCATCTTGTCATGACGAGTTCCTCCGTGTTTCGGAAGGCACACTAAATTGATGGGTCCCGGCTGTCCGCCGGATGGGTCATTTGTACATCTTTGGCAGTCTTACCGTGGGGTGTCGTCTAGCCCAGGTAACTGGGTTGAGGAGGTCAGACAGGCAGTCGCTCCACGTACAACACTGGTACTCATCTGCATCTAGTTAAAACTAGAAGCCGACCCCAACATAGCTTGGGAAAAGGCTAGGCACATTTTGCTGAATAAATGTTTTGGATATTTGTGAAATTCAAATATCCAGACTACGACTAAGACCATCATCTGCCTAGCCTTTTCCCAAGCTATGTTGGGGTCAGCTGGGCAACCCAATACCCCTTTGTAAGACCATATGTCTGACTACCCGTACCAACTGCCAAAGATGTCCAAATGACAGCCGGGGCCGACCAATTTAGCGTGTCTTCCGAAACACGGAGGAACTCGTCATGACAAGATGGTCACCCATCCACGGACTGACCGCGCCAAGCGTTGCCTAACCTTATGATCCATCGACCCGTGTGGCTGTTGCTTAGCCACGAGCTCCTCAGACTAGGATGTGTATGTCTAACGCGGGTGGTGGTACTAACCCACTTACCCACAAGCCGTATATTAGCCGACTGTTAATAGGCGGCAACAATTGGTGCGATCCCATAGGCAAGCCCAAGTTCTCCGGGAAGAGCTTCGCCATGGCCGACAGCGACGACTCCTTCATGTCCAGGTCAGTCACGTTCTGTTATTAACCTTTTGACCATCATCTCCATCTCCCGAGCCATTTCCCAACTATGTTGGGGTCGGCTTCCAGTCTTACCGGATTCAGCTGAGTACCAGTGTTTTACAATGAGCGACTGCCTATCTGACCTCCTCAACCCAGTTGCCCGGGCAACCCAATACCCCTTGGTTAGACTGGCATCAGACTTACTGGCTTCTGACTACCCGTAACGACTGCCAAGGATGTTCGATGACAACCGGGACCTACAGTTTAACGTGCCATCCGAAACACGGTCATTGGTGTCCAAGATATACTTAGAAAGAACATACAAACTTAGAAAAGTTGCATTGGTACTTGCCCGACCTAGAATCGAACCCACGCCCTCACACTTGAGAGGTTGGCTCTTTAACCACTTGGCCACCACGACTATTTTTTTTTATTATTAACCCTTTCACCGTCACGTCAAATTAGGAAAGACGTGCCCTCAGCGTCAAGCTACGAATTCATCCATAAATACCTACAATATAGTAGTGAGTTCGGAATTGTATCGATTGAAACTGACGCATCATCATCAACCTTTTTATCGTCCCACTGCTGGGCACAGGCCTCCTCTAACACAGAGAAGGATTGAGCGTTAATCACCACGCTTGCTCAATACGGGTTGGTGATTTCAGACTTTCTAGTCCAAGTTTCCTCGAGATGTTTTCCTTCACCTTTAATCAGTCATTGGTATACAGGGTGTAAGGGACAGCCCTCCGCAGACTGATGGGGTGAGTTCAGTATACCATACTAAGAAGACTGGTTCATGAAATAGTTTCAGTAACGTTATGGAAATGCAAAAAAAGTGATTTGATTAAAAAACCTCACGAAAATTGAACAGCTGATTTCAAGCGTCTATCGTTACGATTATTTCAACATCCATTGCTGTTTTTTTAGCAGTATTTAAAACAATGAAGTGCTGCGTACAAGGAATGTAATTTTACATTGAAAGAAAAAAAATTAAGTCAATAAAAATCCTGTGGAATATGATTCAAAATAAGCAGCTGAATGCACCCTATCAGTCTGCGGAGGGCTGTCCCTTACACCCGGTATATCGACTTTCACTATTTTACGGAAGCTAACACGTAGAATGTTTCTAGTGACCTGGACTCGGATGATTCGGACCTGGATTTCGACGGAACAGACGACGAGACCGACACCAGCGGCTACGGCAGCTCCAGGAACCCGAACAGTAAGTTTTGTAACGTTAATAATGATGTTCAGACCGATTGTCGGCCACGGCGGCCGTTCTCTGTTAGGCAATCAGCCAACTGCGCAGGACATATTATAGTGCACGCACATTCGCGCGGACACAGGTGCACTCTCTATTCTGTCACTCTCATAGTCCGATGGGACGGCAATCCGACACGACCGGAGAGAGATCAGGCGCAGGACCGACTGCAACGACACGATGCGCGGGTGAATACAGTAATAGGTATACAGGGTGTGGACGCGAGGGGCCTGCCGTAAGGCGAAGACTAGATGCTATAGACTCCCAGGCCCCCTCCACTCAGGGGAGGTTGGAGTGCCGTTTCTTAAGAGGGCTATCACCGAAAGTTGGCAACGTCGCAAATAGCTGTCAAATATTTACACGTTTTAATTAATTTGGTCATTTTACTATATGAAAGTAAGACATATGCTCAGGGGGCTCCCTAAAACATTGAATAGGAATTGCAATTATTAATATCGTAACACAGAATATATAGTTTTATATGTAACAAACGTAGTTGGAAACTTCCCAAGTGCCTTTTTTACAAGTAAAACGTTAAAAACATCAAATTAAGTGTTTTAATTGCAATTCTTATTCAATATTTTAGTGCACTACAGAGCCATATGTCTTACTTTCATATAGTAAAATGGCCAAATTAATTAAAACGTGTAAATATTTGACAGCTATTTGCGACGTTGCCAGCTTTCGGTGATAGCGCTCTTAAAAACCTTTTTGCTAAATCTTAAATGCTAATGATAATGATGTCGTGTAGCGACGATGGGAGTGCGCATAGAGTACAAGACGGCGCACGAGGCGGAGGCGTTCGACATCGAGCGCACCCGGAAGGTCAACCCCGCGCCGCCGCACGACCCCGCCGACGACCGCCGCGACAGGGCGCGGCACCACGCCCTCATACGCCGGGGCAGCGCGCCTCTACACGTCAGTATACCAAGGATTTTATTACAATTGTATTGTCTTTTAGAATAAGTAATTATGGTATTATTTTTAACAAGCTGTCCCCAGCGGTTTCACCCGCATCTTTGGTTACTGCTCCGCTCCCGTGTGTCTTAGCGTGATGGTATATAGCCTATAGCCTTCCTCGATAAATGGGCTATCTAACACTGAAAGAATTTTCCAAATCGAACCAGTAGTTCCTGAGATTAGCGCGTTCAAACAAACAAACAAACTCTTCAGCTTTATAATATTAGTATAGATTGTATTCTCAACCATTTTAAGGCCCATTTGGGCCCCTCGCCCACTTTTTGTAGCGATACAGACGCGATACTGTCGCACGTAGGCATCAATACAGACGCGTAGCTGTGGCTAGCTGTGTGCCCTCGCCCACGGGACCAGATTCAGTCGCGATGCAGTTACACTGATGTTCGGCACACTCCCTCCCCCCTCTGCACTTTCTCCGATGTCGTCCGACGCTGTCGCGCGTTTGTATCGCTACAATCGCGTCGCAGTAGCGCGTTATAAACGCGACTAACATGCGTTAGAAGCGATGTAGTAACGATACAAAAAGTCTCCGTATTCGAGGGGCCTTCGACGGGGAGAGTTTCTTGTCTCAATGATACGACAATTGAAGAAATATAAAACATTCCCTTCGTCTCGTTGACATGGGCGACAAGCGACGTGTTATTTCGCTAAACTCGTATGAGCTGTCATTGAACATCCTTGGCAGTCGTTACGGGTAGTCAGAAGCCAGTAAGTCTGACGCCAGTCTAAACAAGGGATATTGGGTTGCCCGGGTAACTGGGTTGAGGAGGTCAGATAGGCAGTCGCTCCTTGTAAAACACTGGTACTCAGCCGGTACTCAGCCGAAACCGGTTAGACTGGAAGCCGACCCCAACATTTGGGAAAAGGCTCGGGAGATGATGGTGATAGTATGAGCTGATTTGTACGATACTCGTTTGAGCCTGAAAAAACTGTCATACGAGATCGCGTTTATACAACTTTCTTACTAAAATTTAATCTCGTATGATATATCGCTGACGAGACATTCTCGTACGGAAACTTGCGAGAAACTCTCCATCTAAATAGGCCTTTATTTTGTTTTGTGTCTTTCACAGTACATCCAAAAATTCCGCGCCTCAGTCGCCGCCCATAAACAAGAGATCATTCAAAAAAGCCACTTGATCACCAAAGAGGAAAATATCAGCGAAATTTTACCAGAGACTAAAGAGTCTTACCATAGTGCTGTAATATGCAAGCGTACGGAAGAGGATGCTATATCCCAACTATTTCCTTATGGTATACAAGGATTGATCGTCAAAAATGGACAAATAAACATCGAAAGCATAGAGAAGAATAAGAGAATAATTCTAGAAGATTTAAAAAAGAATTTGCCCAAAGAAGATGTTAAAAAACTAAATTGTTTCGCTATGAAAGATATAAATATAGATTCAGAGGACTATGTCAATGAGAAGGTCGTCAATGTAGGGTTTGATACTAAGGAGGGGTATGAGGAGGCGAGCAAGGGGGTGGGGGAATTCAAGCCGTATTATGAAGACGGGAGGGGGGGCAAGGAGTTCGATTTTGATTATCAACCGACGCTGGAGGGACATCCGGGGCCCAGTCCTAGTGTTATATTGCAGGTGAGTTTTTATTTTCATAAACACATTCCTTTTTGGCACAACTACTGTAGGAACCGTCATTTCTTTTTCAGGTTGCTTTTTATTTTTTTGTCTCTATAAGGACCAACTTCGTATTTTAAGAAATCTCTTAAATAACTCGAAAGGTGACTGACTGACTGACTGACATAGTGATCTATCAACGCATAGCCCAAACCACTGGCCATATCGGAGTGAGACCTTTTTTTTGCGCTTGGAAAAAATGCTATTGCGCATACCCTTCCCGTCGGGGGACAGGACAGGAGTATGTAGGTCTCCCCGGTAAAGTGGTTCACGGTATACCAATTAAAAATACCCACCGGCACTCCGACCTCGCCTGAGTGGAGGGGGCTTGGAGCCTATGGCGTCCGCAGGCCCCCCTCACATCGGACTGAGACCTTGCATGCATAAAGAAAGGATTTTGATAAATTCCACCCCCTAAGGCGATGAAAGTTAAAACTATACCTAATAAATAATAATATTTCTTAAAGCGAGCGAAGCCGCAAGCAATAGCTAGTTCTACAATAAAAAGAATTAACGAAATCGATCTATCTGCTCTCAAGATTTGCGCTTCAGCGATTCTTTATCAACCGACTTCCCAAAAAGGAGGAGGTTCTCAATTCGGTTCTATTTTTTTTTATACCTAGACTTAATTTACCCCTTAGGCGCTAACAATGTCGAATGCCAACGATGGCATCAACCTGGAACGCCTGGAGACCATCGGAGACAGCTTCCTCAAGTTCGCCATCACTGCGTACCTGTACTGCGCACACCCCACCGTGCACGAGGGGAAGCTCAGCCACATGAGGAGTAAGCAGGTACCACCGCGCCAAGCGTTGCTTGACCTTATTATTTATCTGTGTGTCCCCATTCGTCCCACTGAGTTCGTCCCCGTAGTGGTGAGAATGGTATTTACTAGCTAAGGCCCGGCGCCGACTGCAACTTTTTGTCACCGTGACTTATTGTAACTGTCACCTGCTGTCACCCACCATGCGCTCACTGAATCTGTTCTTGGGTAACAAATCATTTTTGTAATGGAATTCAACGAGTTTGATGTGATTTGTACGTGATTTGTGCTCTTGACGTACTTAGAAGAAAAATGAAACGGAAAAAAAGCTACTGGGTGCATTCTATATACACAGAAAGTACCGGCCGAGTGACAAAAAGTCACCAGTCTCCGGTGTTGCCTGCCGCTGCAACTATTTGTCACCGTATTATCACGTCACCATAACGAGCGCACTCAATACAGTTTTCATTGCACTTGACTAAGTGACAAAAAGTCACGCACAGTGACGAAAAGTTGCAGTCGGCGGTGGGTCTAAATCTACATACTATTTGAGCTGCTGACCTATACGAGAAGGGTTGACTATAAATAAAACCACGTCTGTGTTCTGTTCGAAGCTGTTTTTTTATTCAAAAATGTTTAGTGGCCTTATACAATTGCTGGTGACGAAACCATATCGCGATCTATTTCGACACCAACGCCATCTAGTTAACAAAAAGACAACTCCGGCACGCGAGAGTCTGTTTGTTTTTTAATTAAACTCAAATTATAAAATCATGAACATGAATTTGTTTTTCCCCGTGTATTTCCATTCGTTCCACTTTGCCCCCCCCCCCCCCCCTAATTTTTTCTAGGAAATTCCCCTATTTTTTCCTACTTATTTATATAGTGTACATATCGTTAGCCCAAAATCGACCATCTCCTTTGAAAGTAAACTACGAAACAACGACTAGACGATACTCACAAAAATATTTCGGCGCAAATCTAAGTGCATATTCACGTTCGTCTAAAACGTGAATGGGACGATCGGGAACAAAATTTACATTACTTTTGTAAATTCCCATTCGTCCCACTACAGGAGCGAAGTCATAGGGATGAATGAAAATACACGCGGAAAAAATAACGAATTCCCGTTAGTCCCACTAGGGGGACGATGTCAGTGGGACGAATAGGAAAACAGGGATCTATCGAGCCGTGCTGCTGTTACTTAGCCACGACCTCCTATCTATCTTGGCAATCGGTTTTTTTTTTTCTTTCTAGGTATCGAACCTGAACTTGTACCGTTTGGGGCGCAACAAGCGTCTCGGCGCGCGCATGATAGCGTCCAAGTTCGAGCCGCACGACAACTGGCTGCCGCCCTGCCACAAGCCTCCGCCCACGTTGCATCCTAGGATTAATGTAAGATTATTATTAACACTAGCCTGCGCGTGCGCACCTGAATTATTATATGGCCTATTTTCTGATCTTCTTGGATCGAAAGTAGCCGTCGCCATTTTTATTACTAAGACTAGCTTCCGCTAACGCTTTCACTCGCGACCCATTGGAACTATTCTGCGCACCCGGTTAAAAGTAGCCTTATAGCCTTTCTCGTAAATGCAGTAATCAGCTTTATCTATACTAACATTACGATAGAGAAAAGATTTGATTGTTTGTTTGCTTATGTTAAATAGGCTCCAAAACTTCTTGACTGCTCTGACGAATTGTTACGCTGTTGGGAAGCTACACTATCGAAGTCAAAGTCATTTATTATTTGCAAACTTCTCCATATTCTACCGTCACATGGATATGCAAATTACATACAATTTCAGTTTTAGAATTAAGTAAATAATAATTAAAATTATAAACATTCATATAAAGTAATAATAAAAATTAAAAATAGTGAAAAATAATAATTAACATGAAAATGCAGAAATTAATAATAATTAGAGATAATGTCAAATGGAACTATGTATGTATATAAATTAGTCAATGATTTAGGAAGTCGTTAATTGCGGAATAACATTTTTCAAGTAGAACCGGTGAACATAGGCTATATGTGTTATCCGGGTATGGGAACAAGCTAGCTAGTCATATTAATTAATATTGATCATAAAACTTCGCGATAAAGAGATTTTTAAAGACACGCGGTTTTACGAAATGTATTTGTTGTTCCCAGGGCGAAGGCAACGATATAATGCATCACTTGGACAGCCCGCAGGACTCCGCCGGCTGCTTCATACCTTACAACCTCATCACGCAGCATAGCATACCGGGTAACATATGTCCAATTCACTATCAAATTGCTGATTCATTTTTAACTGACTTCCAAAAAAAGGAGGTTCTCAATTCGGCCCGTATTTTTTTTATTTATGTTCACCGATTACTCCGAGGTTTCTAGATTTCATCCAATTTTTAAGTACTTTTTATTTTATGAGTTTGATTTATGTGGATGATGTTATAATCTTCTATGGCTGGATAATGAGAATATCCCACAAGCTTGAGTTATGATGGCTATAGCAGGTATGGAGATTTTGGACCTGACACTAAAAATATAAAAATAAAAACTCTTTTATAAAATAAAAGCCGACTTCTAAAACACTGAAAGTGAAAAAAAAAGAACTTTTAAGTACATCACTCTATGTAGAAGTCGGTGCCCAAATAAATACAGTTCCAACTTCTTGACACTGACTTCTAGAACGATTTTTTTGATCTGTCTTGTTTGTTCCCAAGCTTTGGGGTTGGCGACCAGTCTTAGCAGGATGCAGCTAAGTACCAGTGTGCCACATGGAGCGACTGCCTATCTGACTTCCTCAACCCAGCTACCTGGGCAACCCGATACCCTTTGGGAAGAGTGGTTGTCAGGCTTCTGACTACCTGTATTGACTGCCAAAGATGAACAAATGACAGCCGGGACCCCCCAATTAAAAGTGCCTTCCGAAACACGGAGGAATTCGTCATTCCACCACGTCAAAAAAAGAAAGACGTGCCCTCAGCGCCAAGCTAAGAATCATTCATCCATTAAAACTATTAATGTATGTCATGTAGGCGTGACAGTGACGTACTGGGCACTTTTTGACTCGTCATCTTTACGTGACAGTGGTGGTCAAAAGGTTCAAAAATGACATTCATTAACTTGTCTCTTTTAGATAAATCGATAGCGGATTGCGTGGAAGCCCTAATCGGCGCGTACCTATTGGAGTGCGGTCCCCGAGGGGCCCTGCTGTTCATGTCTTGGCTGGGTATCAGGGTGCTGCCGTGCCACCACGTGGCTCTGCACGACACCCACCCTTATGTAGTCGCTGCTACCCAGAACAAGCAGGTATGAGATGTTACCGTTGATGCTGCAATTGAGTAGATAGATCATCATCATCATCGGCCTTTTTTTATCATCCCACTGCTGGGCACAGGCCTCCTCTCACACAGAGTCAGTGAGCGTTAATCACCACGTTTGCTCAATGGTTGGTGATTTCAGACTTTATAGTTCAGGTTTCCTCGAGATGTTTTCCTTCACCTTTAATCAGTCATTGGTGTCCAAGATATACTAAGAAAGTACGTATAACTTAGAAAGGTTACACTTGCCTGATCCGGAATCGAACCGGCACACTCATATTGAGTAGATGAATAAGTCGAAAATAACATGATGATCAGATGGTGTAGTATAGTACCTGCTTGCTACGCTAGAGGTCGCGGCATATATAAGGTGTAACAATACTAATGCACCATATTTTTACAGGTCAGTACATGCTAAAGATCATGTTTACCACAAAAAAGTCATGAAAACAACAACACATTTTATTAAATTTATCATCACAGTCGCCTAATTTCTACGCATAACGTCGGTCTCTATGTAGGCGCCCGGTCGTTGACCCCTAGGTCATTCAACTTTTTTAGTGGTAAACATGATCCTTAGCATGTACTAGATGACCTGTGCAAATATGGTGCACTAGTTTTGTTACACCCTATATATTTATTTACTAGCTTCTGCCCGCAACTTCGTATGCGGATCCTATCGCATATGCCAGCGTCAAAATTTGAATTTGAAACGTCTTATTCTCGCAGCAGAAAATGCTCATAATGTGGAATAGTTTTTGCTATGGCAGCATTTTTGTATCTCTTATACTTTAGATGGTCTGTTGCGGTTCTTCACCAGGTGTTCAAGTTTCCAAGATAATTTATAGCCTATATGTTGCCCCGACCTAACATCTATACAACAAACAAAGAATCATTCAAATCTGTCCAGTGGTTTCGAAGATTAGCGCGTACAAACACGGCATTTTTACTGTTTTATTATATGTATAGATAGATATAGATGAGTTGGCCCTTAGCAGGAGGCGGAGTCCCCTAGCGCAGGGCGCCGCACGTCGGTATCATCGTCGTCGTCGTGCGAGGCGGAGGCGTCGCGGCCGGCCGCCAGCTGGACGTGGCGCGCGCGGGCGGTGGGCTCGCTGCGCCCCTACACCGACCAGCACGGCCGGTGGATGCAGGTACACAGCCTTACCTCACTCCCTGACACACTTATACGATAACACATAGGAAGTGGTGAGGGGTGGCCGTTTAGAGGCTGTCTTTTGTAAAATTGACCTTCAAAAAGTGCTGATTTTAAAAGTTAAAAGCTTTTATTTAACTTGCCGTGTATGTATGTTACGGTGGATTCTTTGAACTCAATTTTGAAGTAGATATCTTCAACCGATTGAGCTGAAATTTTGTATACACGTTCAGTTTGGATGACAATGCAAGATTGATATGTTATATGACGTTATTCTAAATCCAATATGGTGGACCATAAAAGTTTTTAAAAAAACTTTTTTTTTTTATTAAATAAGTAGTTTGACTATGAGGATTCTTAATACTTACTATGATATTGTACAGACGAGTATGACTAGCACATCAAGCTACAACAATCTGTCAAATTCCCTTAATTAGATTTTCAACTTTATCGCTGCAGCAAAAAGTTCAAATTTGATAGGAAAAATTTTACAGTTTCGATGTAACTTGATGTGCTGCCTGCACACTGGTACTCAGCTAAATCCGGTTAGACTGGAAGCTGACCCCAACATAGTCTAGGCAGTTAAATCAGTAGTTAACAATGCAAAATTGTTTTCAGCCGATATTCGGCGAGTTGAAAGCGCCGCCGTCGCCTCTACTGCGGTACATAGAAGATCCCGAGGGCGAGTTGGAACAGATGCTATCAGGTAACTTTGTTAGCTATCAGGCAGATGTTTCTCTTTGCTTATAACCACTATAAGGACTATAAGGAGTGTTAAAATCTATCGTGGACTGCGGATAATTCGTAGAAGATTTTTTTTTTTTTTTTTTGTATATCGGGACATCTTTTTCACACACGGTTGGTTAACCCCATGGTAAGCTATTGATTAGCTTGTGTTATGGGTGCCAACACAACTGATAAACTACATATACTTTACACATATATATTTATAAATACATATTATAACACCCAGACCACAGCCAACA
Organism: Heliothis peltigera; assembly: GCA_958496145.1. Taxonomy (NCBI): domain Eukaryota; kingdom Metazoa; phylum Arthropoda; class Insecta; order Lepidoptera; family Noctuidae; genus Heliothis; species Heliothis peltigera. The sequence goes on from OY292351.1 coordinate 1,498,690, forward strand.
ATCATGCTCATCACACAAATGTCGACCATGCCGGGAATCGAACCCGGGACTCTTAGCTCGGCAGTCCGGCGTGGTAGCCATTGCTTTTTTTTTTTTTTTTTTTTTTTTTTGATATGACCTCTTGCAGTTCAGCCTAGGAGGCCGTGTACTGCTTAACCGGGCTTCCCTGTGGGTCCTAAAATTTATTATTTAGGCCTCCAGCCAGGGGCTTATATAGAACTTAAAAACTAAACGACAGCGCTGAGGGCACCCCCTGTGGGGTTAGGACCTCGGCTCAGGGCGTCGTTGGGGGGAGGACAGCAAAGGGACGGGCTGGATCTGAATGTAATTATTGTTACGGACTTTTTTAAGCTACTGGCTCAGCTCGCGGGCTGGCTCGATGTGCTAGGGACGGGAGGACAAGAGTCGTTATTATCGGACTGTCGCGACGGACCTCGGCGGCGAGGTTTGTACGAACGCGGTTTGTGTAGTGTGCTTGTGCTCTTACTACTCTCTTGGAGGAGGGTAATGGGATCATCGGGAATGAGGAGGGTGTGCCTGGGACGGCGTACCTTACTAATCTGGGACGGGGTGTATTTCGCGGCTGACACTACGAGTGGGTTGCAGTGTTTTTCGCCGCGATCAAAGTGACGTATGGAGGCACGCTTCATAAACTGACCTAATGTGGGGATTTTGAGATCTACGTGGAGAGTCTCGTTTCGGACGTAGTAGGGAGCATCCGTGATTTTTCGTAGAGTACGATTTTGGAGGGTCTGTAATCTATGGATTAGACGCGGCTTGGCGTGTGCGAACAGAGGGCAGCCGTAGGTCATGATGGGGCGTATGCAAGTCTTGTAGAGGAGAGACTTGCATTTGAGGGACAGTTTGCTCTTTTTATTGAGCATGCAATGCAAACGGCCGCACACGAAGGCCGCTTTGTTGCGGACCTCCCGGATGTGAGCGGCGAAGGTGAGCCGTTGGTCGAGGGTTATTCCGAGATATTTGGCATGCTCCTTCCAAGGAATCGGCTTGCCAAACATGGAGATGGACGGGGGACGGGGGGGCAGTCGACGGTGCGGACTCGAAAAGAGTACGGCCTGACTTTTGTCGGGATGAATTTCAATTCTCCATTTCCTAGACCAGTCACCTAGGGTGTTGGCATAGGTCTGAAGCGATTGAGAAATGGATTCCGGGTTGACGCCGGTGTAGTAGATTGCCGTGTCATCGGCGAACAGGGCAATCTTGACAATCTTGCTCTTGGGAATGTCGCTAGTGTACAGCGTGAAGAGGAGCGGTGAAAGTACGGAGCCTTGAGGGACTCCGGCACGTATCGGGTGGGGCGAGGAGAGGACGCCGTCTACGCGATAGCGAAACGTGCGATTCAATAAAAAGTCTCGCAAGATGACGACGAGACGTTCTGGCACGCCGAGTTGGTACAGCTTGTAAATCAAGCCGTTGTGCCAGACTTTATCGAATGCTTTCGCTATGTCGAATGAAATCATACCGGTGAGACGCCCGCGTTGGAACCCGTAGCTTACGTCTTCCACGATGCGGTGTACTTGTTGGATGCAGGAGTGATGGGCTCGAAAGCCGAACTGCTCATCGGGAATAAGTCTGCGTGATTCGGCGAAACCCTTGAGGCGCTTATAAATAAGCCTCTCGTAGATCTTTCCGAACACGTTGAGTAAGCTGATGGGTCGGTAACTGGCGGGCTCCGACTTGGGTTTACCGGGCTTGGGAATGCCGATGACGGTTGCCTCTTTCCATTCCTGGGGGAATAGGTTATGTTTCATGGCGCAATTGAAGATTGCGGTCATGAGCATAATGAGGGAAGCGGGGAGAATTTTGTACACCCTGTTGGTGATTTTATCGGGGCCCGGCGCTTTGCGGGGCTTGAGTGTCTTGATGATCTCCACCACTTCGTCCGGGGAGACGGGAGGGATGGGATCATCGGGGTCTTCTTCGGGCGGGAGGGAGGACCTACGTTCGACTTCGGCGTCGACCTTTAGGAGGTGCGCACGGTCGATCGGCTGGGTGCTGGGAGAGCATTGAGTCTCGAGACTGTCTGCTAGGCATTCTGCTTTCTCGTCGTTCTCGAAGGCGAGGGTTTGGTCGGGGCGGGAAATGGGAGGGGTGGAGGCCACTTCATCGGATTTGAGAATCTTTTGAAGTTTCCAGAAGGCTTGATGCGTCGGCTCGAGTTCACTCAGCGTCTTGTCCCAGCGCGTTTCACGCATCTCACGAATACGTTCCTTTACAGCACGCTGCAAGTTACGCATGTGAGATCTGTTAGCGTCGCAGGGAAAGACACTGTAGGCACGGACGGCCGCGTTCTTTTCGGTCACCAGGGCGCGCACATCTTCCGGCAGTTTGAAGCGATGAAAGTTCAGCGCCTCAACTGTTCGTGAACATTTGTCCACGGCGGATTGTACGTGCTCGGTGAACGAACCGATCGCGCCCGTCATGTCTGTGACCGAGTCGATTGCGTCGGGGATGGAATCGAGGTGAGCGGATGGAGATTTTAAGCTTTCGCCTAGCATTCTCCAGTCCGTCACTGTCTTGGTGGGAGGGGGACGGTCCGGGTCGAGGGGGCCCAAGCGGGAAGCTAGTTCCATCAGGACCGGTCTGTGATCGGAGTCGAGCTCGTGTAGCGCCTCTATTGAGTGTAGACGTAAGTTTACATTCTTTAGGAGCGCCACGTCGAGGACGTCAGGAAGGTGGTCAAGGATGAGCGGGAAGTGGGTGGGTTGCATCGGGGCGACGACGTCGAAGTGAAGGGTATCGCCTAGATTGTGCAGCAGCTTTCCTCTGGTAGAGGCGGTGTTACTGTTCCAGGCGGGATGTTTGGCATTGAGGTCGCCGGCGACTATCACTGAGTCACTCAGGCTCATGAGAGCGCTGAAGTCGTTAGTGAGGAGGATTTTGTCTACGGGGGACGAGGGAGGGCAGTATGCCGAGACGACAGTGATCGAGTTGTGCCCTGTCATGCCTAGGCGACATGCAGAGACTTCTAATAGGGACAGGTCGGGGGGAGTGACCTCTACGCAGTGTAGGGATTTCCTATAGTAAATGAGCGTGCCGCCCTTATGACGGACCGTTCTGTCATTCCTAACGATGTTATAATTTGCAACTTTCGGGCTGCGATTGTGGGGTTTAAGGAAGGTCTCTTGTACGAGAAGAATATCTATCCGATGATCTCTAAGGAAGGCGGCAATCTCGTCGCGTTGGCCGAGCATGCCGTTGGCATTAAAAAAGCCAAGCCTAAAGGAGCGGGGTTTTATTGTACCGGGTGTACTATTCATGATTATTTTTTGAAATGGGGAAGATTCTGGACGGCTTGGGCAACGTCTGCGTATTCCTGCAATACTTGCAAGAGTTTCAGCAGGTTGCCTTCGGTGGCAATGATAGCGTTCGACATTTGTTGTGCTCGGTCACTCTCGAACACGCTGAGAGTGCTTCCGATCACGTTCATTGCCTGTAACGCTGCGGGACTGAACGTGGGAGTGGTCGCGAGAAGCCGCAACGGGCTTTACGGCTGCGGGGGCCGTAGAAGGCGCGGCGGTGGGCGGTAACGGGGCCTGCATTAGTGGTGGGATCGCGGCGGGCGTGACTTGGGCCTGTGTCGGCCGCAGGGCTGGGAAGGCTCTCTGCGTGTTGAGAACGCTCCATGGTGTGGGACGTTGAGGGCTGAGCCTCGAGGGAAGTTGGGCGGATGGAAGCCTGACTGATGGGCTTTCCCTCTGCTGGCGGGCGTTTGCACGCTTGGCCAGTTTGGGAGAAATCTTGGGTGCCTTGGGGCACCCTCTGTAGTTGGCCGGGTGGCCGGATTGGCCGCAAATAACGCAGCTCGGGGGTTCCGTGCATAGCGTGCGGTCTTTGGGACGAGGGCAGTCAGATGTGCCATGGTCACCTAGGCACTTGACACATCTGGGGTGGGCGTAACAGTTGCTCTGCGAGTGACCCCACAGTTGGCAACGATGGCATTGCGACACAATGCCCGTCCTCAAGGGTTTCTCTATTGAGATTCCCGAGAGGGCGCACACTGTGCGAATGCCGAAGATCGGGTGGTGTTTATCGTTTGACGGCTCGCAAACGACTAGGACCATGTCGTAGGCGGAGCCGCCTCGGGAGCGGTGCATTCTGTGCACGTGAGTGACGGGGACATTTTGGGCGACGAGGTCATTGAGGATGTCCTCGGTCGGGATTTCCCTCGGGATGCGTCTGATGACGACTCTGAGGGGTTTTTCATCGGGGAGGCAGTACGTGTGGAACGAAATGTTCCTTTCACGAAGGAGCTTTATGGTCGCTCTGTAATCGGTGGGGTTATAGAATGAGATGCGTATCGCATTCTCGATTGGTTTGGCCTTTTTGATGTTAATGTGCTTTTCGTTGCACATTGAAGAAACGGCGAGCCAAAGAGCCTTGTCTTGAAGATAGACAGGCGGGATTTCTTTGGCCTTGTAAGCCGGCGGAGCGCTCCTAGGTGGAGCGGCTCCTGAAACGGCGACCTGGCGGGTCAGGGGTATAGGGACGGGGGAGGGGGCCGGGGAGGCTGGCGGCTCGGCGTCTGGGGAGGCAGGCGAGTCGGGGTTGGGTTGGGCTACTGGGGGAGCCTCTAGGGCGACGGTTTTGCGGGCCTTGGCGCCGCTCTTGCCCTTCCTCCTTTTCCTACCTTGGACGAGGGTGAAGTCGTCCTCGGAGGAAGAGGGTTCAGATAAGGACGACTGAGCGTCCTCAGCAAGAGATGACGGGGAGGCGGAACGGGAGGACGAGGTGTCCATCGCGTCGGTAAATTGATTGATCGCGGCGGGTGACGCGTTCGAGGCAGCTGTTGTTCCCGGAACACTCGGCCCGGCAACAGAGGCCACAGCTGCGGGGCGCAGCTGTGTCTCGGCTTTTGTTATCGGGGCAGGTGTTGTTTCGGGAACAACAACCGATTTCGAGGAATGCGGAGGGACGGACTTTGTTGTCGGTTCGACAACAATGGGATTCGCGGTACGCGGATTATCGGGCATTGTGTTGCGCACAATGCGGGGGTCCTTACTCGAGTAAGGTTTATTGTGGGTTGAGCTACCTGCGATAGGCGCTTTCTTGGAAATAGTCGGCACGGCGGTCGAAGCCGGCCCATGTGAGCGTAATAGCTCAATGATTAATTCCGGGCTATATTTAGCCCGGACTGAGGAGCTCGTAAGGAGCTTCTCGAATAATTCGAGTTCGTCTTGTCCCTCGCAAGCCATTTTCCCGGGGGAATCTGGACCACGGTGGACGAGACGAATGAGGAAGGGAGGGACCCTAATAACCTAACGCCCCGGGTGGATGGGCCCGGGGGTGTGTAACCCTCCCTGCCGGGTGTAGGCAGGGAGGTGAATACCTATTGGTGAGCCCTAAGCTTGTAACCGTTCGCCAGTCTTATTGTGCGAACGGGCCCTAGCCAGGTCTAGTGCGAAGGGTGTAGACACGCCCAACCGACACCAGGTGTGTAGCTGTGGAAGGAAAACAGAGACAAGGCACGACTAGGAGATCCCCCAAGGCCGACTTCCGAGCTCCCGTCCAATTGACTGCTTCGCCCTGAAGGGGGTCAGCGGGTGTATTTGGGTCAACACCCTCTCGGCTTCGTTGACACCGTAAGGTTTCAACCGAGAACCACGAAACTGTGGATTTTACCCAGATGGGGCCAAACACCGAGTGGTTAGCTCGGTGTAACGTTAGGCAGGTCGAAACAATCAGCCACCGCCTTGAAAAAGGCAGCTTTTGATAAAAATTGTAGTCGGCAGAGCGACCACTGGCGTGTTACGGCGAGCGCAACACAGAAAAACTGACGTCGAGACGAGCGGGAGCGCAGCGCGACACGTCCGTCCGCGACGAGAGTCAGAAGTGAAGTCCGCGGTAGCCATTGCGCCATCGGGGTCGTCTAAATACCTTAGCCCTGGCACACAGGGACCTCCAGAAGGAACATAATGGGTTTGCGCCCTAACAGGGTAATGTGTACTTAGTTATAAGAATGCATTTTTTATAACTGTAATTGTATACGTTATGCAATAAATAAATAAATAAATAAATAGTTAGTAAGAGTCTGACACTCCCTCCAGCACCCACAGCGGGAGGGATCATTTGATGATTTCCCATTAGAATAAAATATTTACCTAAAGTTAGGATGTTGGCTATTATCAAATTGAATTTTGTGTCGAAAATGTCTCGGGATTTTTTATTCAAAAAAAATTCTGTTTATATGTACTTAACATACTCATAAACTGTTGGAGAGCTTAAAATTAACTTTAAGTCAATTCACATTGATAATTAAGTATTCCGGGTATGTTTTTTAAAAACATGAATATGGATGGATATAGAGGAAGGGGACGACCAAAGAAACGATGGATGGATTGTGTGATATGGTAAGTTGATATGGCTAGAAAGAATGTAACTTGTGAGATGACGGCAGATAGAAGAGCGTGGAAGACAAAAACATGCTGCGCCGACCCCAAATGAAACTTGGGATAAGGAGGAGGATGATGATGATGATCACTTGCTTCGCATTCTTCAACTGGATCTGGTATCCCGGGATTTATAATTAAAAAAATATACTTTTTAGGTTGTGTAAACCTATTAATTTTATTTATCCCAGGCTACGACGCTTTGGAGCGCACTCTCCAGTACCGGTTCAACGACCGGTCGCTGCTGCTGCAGGCTCTGACGCACGCCTCGCACCACAGCAACCGCCTCACTGACTGCTACCAACGGCTCGAGTTCTTAGGAGACGCCATATTGGGTAAGTCAGAAAATAATGGCGTCCAGACTGATCGTCGGTCATGCTGGCTGTTCTCTCTGAGGAGATCAGCCAGCTGTGTAGAACATATTATAGTGCACGCACATTTGCGCGGACACAGGTGCACTCTCTATTCCCTCACTCTCACAGTCCTCAGGTCAGCAATCCGACACGACCGGAGAGAGATCACAAGCAGGACCGACTGCAACGTGCGACACGATGCACGGGTGTATCAATCACCAACTTACAGAGTCCGGGCTGCTTTTGTGAAAATTTCTTAAAATACATAGCGATTTTAGCCTGATCAGAGAATCGAACCCGAGGCTCCAGGCACAGCAGTCGCGCAATGCGGCTACTAGACTAAATTTAATGTCATGATGACCAGATGGCGTAGTAATAAGTAATTTTCTCTTATATAATTTGGTCCAACTTTTAATTGAGGAGCTCGTGGCTAAGTAAAAGCCGCACGAATCGATCGATCATAAAGTTAAGCAAACCTTGGCGCGGTCGGTCCGTGGATGGGTGACTATCTCGTCATGACGCGTTCCTCCGTGTTTCGGAAGGCACGCTAAATTAGTGGATCCCGACTGTCATTGGAACAGCTTTGGCAGTCGTTACGGGTGGTCAGAAGCCAGAAAGTCTGACCACCAGTCTTACCAGGTGACTGGGTTGAGGAGGTCAGATAGGCAGTCCACATAAAACACTGGTACTCAGCTGAATCTGGTTAAGACTGGAAGCCGACCCCAACATAGTTGAGAAAAGGCTAGGCAGATGATGATAATGTGGCCCACCCCGCAGACTACCTGATCACGCGTCACCTGTACGAGGACCCGCGGCGGCACTCGCCGGGCGCGCTGACGGACCTGCGCTCGGCGCTCGTCAACAACACCATCTTCGCCACGCTCGCCGCCAGGCACGGCTTCCACAAGTGAGTATACATATCTTATAAGCAGAGACCTTATCATTTATTATTAGTGCATAATACGGTTGTTGACAACAAGTCAAATTAATAGAAAAAAACAACGGTTATTCTTAATTTCTTAAAGTTATAACTATGACGTCACAATTTTTTCACATCAAGCCATATACTTATTTTACTTAAATTAAATAATCAATAAAGAAAAATCCAATAGTTTTGTTCTTCAAAACGATAGAAAAGTTGCATTGGTTCTTGCCCGACCTGGAATCGAACCCGCACACTGATACTCGAAAGGCTGGTGCTTTAACCACTAGGCCACCCCGACGAAAGTCAGACTTAATACTTTTTACCCGACTTCCGAAAAAGGACGAGGTTCTCTATTCTGCCCCTATGATTTTTTAAATTCCTAACGCCTGTCCACGACGTGCAGTTATTGTATACAATCAGCCTTTTGTTCACTCGTCATGCGTATTCCCAGGTATTTCCGGCACATGTCTCCGGGTTTGAACGAGGTGCTCACCAAGTACGTCAAAATACAAGAGGAGAACGGACACTCTATTAGTGAAGAGGTGAGTCATAATACTAATTAATATGTATTATAAATGCGTAAGTAACTCTGTCTGTCTATCTGTCACGCTTTCGAGGCAAAACTACTGAACCGATTTAAATAAAATTTGGTAGACACATAGTCTAGAGTCTGAATCCTCGGGTGGCGAATCGCAGGGAACAGCTTGAAATAAAAATATATTTTTGTGTATGTGTGTGCGTGTGTGTGTAATAAATAAAATCAAAAATTTGCATCAATTTCAAAAAATCCTTAGCCATTGGAAAGTTCCATTCTTCCTACATCCTTGAGTTATCATCTGCCTAGCCTTTTCCCAAGCTATGTTGGGGTCTCCTTCCAGTCTTATTTATTTATTTACTCAGTATGTCATAAGCTAACAGAATACTATCCAAAGCACTTATAACATCAAAAATTCCGAAAAGCCTTAACCAGATGCAGCTGAGTACCAGTGTTTTACGTAGAGCGACTGCCTGTCTGACCTCCTCAACCCAGTTACCTGGGCAAGCCGGTGTCCCTTGGTAAGACTGGTTGTCAGACTGCCAAAGATCGACAAAGGACAGCCGGGACCCACCAATTGAACATGCCTTCCGAAAGACGGAAGAAATATCCATGACACGATGGTCACCCATCCACTGACTGACCGCACCAAGCGTTGCTTAACTTTATAATCGATCATGCGGCTGTTACTCAGCCACGAGCTTTCATAAACCCTAAGTAACAAAGGCTATTTTTATCAGTGGGATACAGCTAGTATTAATAATATTTTCCATTTCCCAGCACTACCTGATACAAGAGGACGAGATGGAACAGGCGGAGGACGTGGAAGTGCCCAAGGCGCTGGGAGACCTGTTCGAGTCCGTCGCCGGCGCTATCTTCTTAGACTCAGGTATTATGTTTGCTAATTGTGGAAGAATAATCACTCTTTTATGAAAACTAGATAATATCCGTGGTTTAGTGATTTATTTATTTTGTTAAAAAGTAGAGATAAAAATGTGTTTTTAGTCACTACAGATATTCACAGACAAAATATAATTATATTTTCGTGTAAAGCTGCGCGGGTTGCTGCGCATAAACCATTTTTAGGCGTCAGAGGGGGTTTAGATGGGGAGGATACATGCGCGTACCCTTGTTAGTATTTTAGTTTCGGAACGGCATTTAGTTTTGCGAGAACTGTTTATATTATTTGCCCTTATTAAACTCGGTTTCCCTATATGTGTATTATATTAATATTAGATCAGATGAACAAATGTATTATTCATATCAAGCTAATATTGCTCATGGTTACGTTTATGAGTATGTATGTTTGCTGTTTATTCGTGAAATTTGGCAGAAACTTAGCTTATACATCAGTATTCTGATGTTATAACATCTACGCTTTTTATTCGAGAGCGTGAGAATTAGTGCCCTTAGGGCGCTGGTGAAACAGCGCGACAGTAACAAGTTAAAAAAAAGCTTTAGAAAGTATATATAATGTACTGTTTTCAGGCATGTCGCTGGGTGCCGTTTGGAAGTCCTACGTGAACCTAATGGGGGCGGAACTGGAGGCCTTCAGCGCCGCCGCGCCCAAGTCGCCTGTCAGGGAACTGCTCGAGGCTGAACCAGATACCGCCAAGTTTGGGTGAGTTATAGCAAAGTTGCCTCTGTGACCAAGTCGCCTGCCAGGGAACTGCTCGAGGCTGAACCAGATACCGCCAAGTTTGGGTGAGTTATAGCAAAGTTTTGCCTCTGTGACCAAGTCGCCTGCCAGGGAACTGCTCGAGGCTGAACCAGATACCGCCAAGTTTGGGTGAGTTATAGCAAAGTTTTGCCTCTGTGACCAAGTCGCCTGTCAGGGAACTGCTCGAGGCTGAACCAGATACCGCCAAGTTTGGGTGAGTTATAGCAAAGTTTTGCCTCTGTGACCAAGTCGCCTGCCAGGGAACTGTTTGAAGCTGAACCTTACACCGCCAAGTTTGAGTGAGTAGCAAGCTATGTCTTTGCAGTCAGGTCGCCTGTCAGGGAACTTCTCGAGGTTGAACCTGACACCGCCAAGTTTAAGTGAATAGTAAGCTATGTCTCTATGACCAAGTTGCATGTCAGAGTATCGCTCAAGGTTAGATGTTCCTGCCTTAATCCCAAATCACAACTTTTTTTTTTTGAATTTACTAAAGACTTTGAACTTTGAATTTACTAAAGATTTTAGTAGTGGACACTGGTGAAAATAATGTATTTTTTTTTAATGGGTAGGTTTATCGATTCCAAATCATTTTTGAAACGTATGATGGTTGCAAAATAACCCGTTTGTTTATTTTTTATTTTCGCAGTAAACCGGAGCGCCTAGCGGACGGTCGGCGCGTGCGCGTGTGTGTGGAGGTGTTCGGTAGGGGGACCTTCAAGGGAGTGGGGCGCAACTACCGCATCGCTAAGGGCACGGCCGCCAGGTGTGCGCTACGGCATCTCAAGGTCCACAGACCTCATTAGAGCTAGGCACACCCCGCGGGAAATAACTTTGCTCGTCTGAAGTTGGCTACGCGGTCATCATCATCATCTCGGGCAAAGAATGTCCTCGATCAAACTTGGTAACACTAAACTAGACTTTTGATACTATTATACTTATAAGAATTAATATTAGTTTATTGTTGAAATGAAGTAAAACCTTTTCTTGGGGTTGCCAGCATTAAAAACCGGAAATTTAAATAAGTGTTTTGACAAACTTTAGATAAGTGACCTTTTGAGTATTTGTCCAGCTGTGGTTGCAGCTGGAGGGAGTGTCAGACTCTTACTGACTAAAACCCACTATGTTCCTTCTGGAGGTGTTTGTGTGCCAGGACCGCGGTAACTTGCGCGAACAACCCGCAGCCATGGATAAATAACCTCAAGCAAAGAGATCATGATATCTTATATACTTATAAAGGATTTAAGTGTCTTATTTAAGTTTGAAATTGAGTATAAACATAAAAAGTCACTAAACTATATATATATATATCATTTCGAGTTATTATTATTAGAGAAAATGATTTATTAGATGCTGTGCATTGATATCATGATCTCTAAATCATTTTACTTTTATAACAATTGAAACCACCATTTTGTTTTAGAGCTATCAACTTTACATTTAAAAAATATATTCTGAAAGTATTTGTTTCAGAATAAGTATGTTTTTTTTTTTAACACAACGATTTACATTTCCAATAAAGTTTTGTTAATATGAATATAAGAAGAATTGAAAAATAAAAATCTAGTAATATAATAAGTTTTTAAGACAGCGAGCTATTAAAAGTATGTTAAAAGTTTAGATATAATATTCACTACAATATGAGGATGTTTTTTGAAATTGTTAACAATTTTATTTTACTACAACGCCATTGTTTTAATAACTCATCATCATCATCATCATCAGTCTCTGTATCGTCCCACTGCTGGGCACAGGCCTCCTCTCGCTCTCCTCACGCTTGCTCAATGCGGGTTGGTGATTTCAGACTTTATAGTCCAGGTTTCCTCGAAATGTTTTCCTTCACCTTTATTCAGTCATTGGTGTCTAAGATACACTTTGAAAGTAAATATAACTAAGAAAAATTGCATTAGTACTTACCTGACCTGGAATCGAACACTGCACACTCATATTTGAGAGGCTGGTGCTTTACCCATTAGGCCACCACGACTTTGTTAATAAACCATTTTTTATTTAAGTTAGAAAGAGACAGAGCTATCGATAATAATATGTAATATTCGTCACACATTCACACAACGTCATCTAGTCCCAAACTAAGCAGAGCTTGTACTATGGGTACTAGACAACTGATAAACATACTTATATACTTTTCTTTTTGTAAATACATACATATTATACTAGATAATTTTAAGCTATTTTTTTTTTATAATAAAAACGGTAAGTATTTTTGCTGGTACGACAGCTAACCTAGTATTTAAGTCTTCCTATTAAAAGATTGAATGAAATTCACCGCAATTTCTTCATAGTTAAACCATTCATTCATTTTCAACCGGTCGATGTATTGAAAGTGAATGGAACTAGGTTCAATACGAGGTCTTCGGTTGAGTTTCATTCATTCTTTTAAAATGTCCGCCAAAGGCATGGCGTCAGATATGGATATAGAGTATTGTCACACAGAAGTGTATATCTAATCTTGTGTAGATTTTATTTGTATGTGTGTAAGTAAGGAATAAACTCAAAAACCAGTCGACCGTTTTGTAAAATCCTTTTATTATTACACAGTAACACTATCCCCGCTGAACATAGGCTATATTTTATTTGTATACGTAGTAGTTCGCTCGGGATGGAAGTCGCGTCAAACCGCGAGAAACATTTTTTTATGGTAGTCCGCAATATTTTTATTTGGTGATAAAAATATTGAGAGATTTTTTTTCTGATACCATTATGTCTGAGTAAAAAAAAACCAACGCTTACGCCAACATAATAATTTGCCGGTAAATAACACTTGCCATCGGTGACTGAGATCAGAAGAGATATAACAATTTTTTTTATATGAAAAAAAAGAAACGTGGTAACTATACACCGTGACTTTTTAGTCGTCTTACAATAGTGGTCCACACACACATCCAACTTTATATCATTAATAATAATTTAAAAAAATAATAAATTAGAATGAAACACCCTATTAAAAATGTTAATGTATCAAACGGTACAGTATACCTACCAAGCGCACGAGTCGAGCAGATCATTTCATCTCCATTTACCATGAGACAAAGGTGTTTTAAACTACGTCTTGCGTCATAATTAATGTTATTTTTATTTTTCAATTATTAAAATCTCATAAATTCATATATTTTTATTATGAACGTTTACTAGTCATTGGATACATGAACTGGGCTGCTTTTGTAAGACGACTAAAAAATCACGGTGTATAATAATATCTTAAAGTTTTCGCGTTCAAAGTTAGCACATTGGTTAAAAATATTCCTGTTTAAAAGACTGACTCGATCATCATGCCATGTGACGTCACAGCATTCGACTCGGTTTTACCTCTAAAGTAAGCTACACGCACATATACAACGTTTTAAATGTATGAATGTTTTATATCCATATAAAATGTCTTGTTAGTTAGATATTATAAAAGACAGTCTATCTGATATTTGCATGTGAAAACTGTGTTTTTATTTGAAGCCAGAAATTTGTGAAATATATATCTGTGTATTGTTAAAAAAAAGTCAGTCATGGCGTATGTTTGTTAGCAAGGAAGATAAATTACTGAATAATTTGTTCATGAGTTTTTCATCATCAGATAATAAGCTTTATTAATACCTCAAAAATCATAACTATTCAAGTCCTTAGGGCCAGTTTCACAGGTTACGGATAGCCACTATCTACCAGATAGATTAAAAAATGGAACAGAATTTGTATGAAATCATCTACCAGATAAACTATCTGGAACTTATCCGTAACCGGTGAAACTGGGCCTTATTCTCGCGAAGCTGGGCGGGTCACAAGTAGACGCTAGACTTTATTAAAATTAATGTTTGTTATTTCAATTTCACGTATTTCTGGCTTCAGATATACTTAGCTACTAGACATAAGTTTTAAAAGTAAGTTTAAAATGATAATACCTAAGTATATTTAAGCAATTATACAATCACTGCCATTTTGTATGTTTTGTGTACTTTTCACTACGAAGCTTATTTATTAAAATTTTAAGCTCGTAAACTATTTTGTTGTTTTATTTATATACCTTCTTCGTTCCTGAAGATTCCTGCACTTGCATAAATTATATCGACGGGCCCTTGAGGGTAACAAACCTTAATGGCGTCCAGACCGATTGTCAGCCACGGCTACCGTCCTCTAAGGAGATCAGCCAGCGGCGCAGGACATATTATAATGCACGCACATTTGCGCGGACACAGGTGCACTCTCTATTCCCTCACTCTCATAGTCCGATGGATCGGCAATCCGACACGACCGGAGAGAGATCACAAGCAGGACCGACATTTATATGCTCTCCGATGCACGCAGGGAGTGTCAAACTTTTACTGACTAAAACCCACTTTTGTTAGCACTCTGTCTTTGTGTGCTAGGGCCGGCGAACAACCCACAGCCCTGGCAGGCCTAGGTACTCTTAAGGTTAGAATTACAAAGGTCAATGATAAGTTACATTATAATAGATCAGATGTGCATAAATAAACTCGTTATTATTGATACAGATGCAATTTTATTTACATTAAATATAAATTAACTTTTTAACAAAGCCTCAAAGTTATACGTCGACGTACGCAAGCAGTTGTCTCTAGGCAAACATTTTGCTCTCTTCATTCTCAATCACCTGTTATTTGGTACCTACCTACCCACTATGTAATTTTACTTAGGAACGTACTCCTCTGATAACATCAAGCTACTACAATCTGTCAAATTTCCTTAATAGATTTTCAACTTTATCGCTTAAGCATATGGTTCAAAGTTGATTGGTCAGTTTCGGGTAGCTTGATGTTCTGGCATCAGTACGTGCGTGCAAATAAGCTGAAAAAAATTATGATGGCATCCAGGCCGATTGTCGGCTACGGCGGGTGTTCTCATTTATGGAGATCAGCCAGCTGCGCAGGACATATTAAAGTGTACAAGCATTATCGCGCAGATACAGGTGCACTCTCTATTCCCTCACTTTCATAGTCCGATGGGACGGCAATCCGACACGACCGGAGAGAGGCGCAGGACCGACATTTACGTGCTCTCCGATGCACGGGTGAATCAATCACCAACTTCCAGACACCCCGGGCTGCTTTATGAAAGTTTGTCAAAACCCACAAAGCGATTTCGGCCAGACCCGGGAATCGAACCCGAGACCCCGTGCACAGTAGTTGCGCCTTGCGACCACTAGACCAACGAGGCAGTTAGGCAGAAACAAATATTAACAGTATTAAAAATAAAAACAAAGTAGGTATTATCCGCTTCGCCTTTTCCCAAGCTATTTGGGGTCGGCTTTCAGTCTTAACTGGATGTAGCTGAGTACCAGTGTTTTACTGACTTCTTTATCTGACCTCCTCAACCCAGATACTTGGGCAAGCCGGTACCCTTTGGTAAGACTGGTTGTCAGACTTTCTGACTTCTGACTACCGTACCGTACCGTAACGACTGCCAACGATGTACAAATGACAGCTGGGACCCAACAATTTAGACACGAAACACGGAGGAACTCGTCGTGACAAGACTATCACCCATCCACGGACCGACCGCGCCAAGCGAAGCTTAACTAGTAAGTAGGCAAATTAAATTAATAATACATTAGACCATATTTACTGACAGGACTTATTTTATTCACAAATCAAATATAATAAATCATAAAATCCACCGTCAGCGTATAGAAAGTATAATTGGCTGTAAGTCGCAATAAATAAATAAATAAAAGGTTTAAAATAAAAACATTTGCACAGTTGTTGCAATTGTTTGATATCGATATAAAAAGTTGCCGCTCGCTGCCATAGACATAGACTCACCATGAAGGCTGTAGGGGCACTCCTACTCATAGTGGTAAGTTCAATATAATCTATCATCAGCATTTGCGGCTGCTTATCCATATCTGCCTAGCCTTTTCCCAACTATGTTGGGATCGGCTGCCAGTCTTACCGGATGTAGCTGAGTACCAGTGTGCCACATGAAGCGACTGCCTATCTAACCTAGACAACCCTATACCCCTTAAGATAAGACTCAATGTCAGACTTTCTGGCTTCTGATTACCTGTAACGACTGTCAAAGATATTATAACATTGAGGGTAAACTCGTTTTTATCAGTTTCTTATTGTCAAACGACATCATCCTTTCTATCGTCCCACTGCTGGGCACAGGTCTCCTCTCACACACAGAGAAACTGAGCGTTAATCACCACTCTTGCTCAATGCGGGTTGATGATTTCAGACTTTTGAATAATTTGTACTTCAGCATAATTTCGACTTTGAGTACTAGGTTGTCACCATGTGGAGTCAAATCGGCTGTCGACGTGCTGATGGTCATGATGGCCTCGATTAATACCTTCAGAGGCTCTTTTTAGACGGCTGGGTCAAGGGACTGATTTAGACGGCAGTACCCTTTAAACGCCGCGTATTGTGAGGAGGTTTCTGTCTCTGGAAGCCTTACCACCGATCGTTTGGAACCTGCTCCCGATATCTACATTTTTTTGACTGGTCAACTACATTTTTTTTTATATTTTCACGTTCATACTCTCAGGACTTACTTCTCAGCATGATACTCACTCTTTTGAATACAGCTGTAGAAACTGTAATTAATTCGTATTTTTTCTTGAAAAACTGTATCATCATACAATACGAACAAGTTCCAGTTAGTTTATTTGGTAGATGATTTCATACAAATAAAGTTTGTGAATTTATTCAGTAGATAGTGTATAAGACATTGTGAAACTGGCCCTTAGAATTATATTTGAACTATTTATTCTGACAAAACTCTTTTTCTTTTTCATTACAGGCCCTGGTTGCGGTCCAGGCCTTTCCACGCAGTAAGTATAAATACTACTATTCTTAAGCTTATTATAATCAATCGAAGGAAAATAATGTGGCAATACAAAATCTTCTAGAATATTCTTTGGTACATATCACGACTCGTGGAACCAGATAAGTGATAAAAAAACTACGTGGACGATACCGATATAGCTTTTTTATTAAATTTTAATTCATTGAGATGTCTATTTTTGCTTATTATTATATTTTAAGAAGATCGTTGTTGATCTATAAGCTATCCAAAATGGCGTTCCTCTCTCTTTTCCTGTATATATGCAATCGTGTGGTCTCAAAGAAGTGAAGATAACATAGTATATTCGTTTACGTTACGTTTTATTACAGCTTGCTCAGAAGGCGACAACTCTGGAGGCGAAAGAAATGACTCCGAAGAATGTAGACAGGACAAATCTGTTCAAAGAAGCAATGAAGAAGGTCGTGGCGAATCCCGTGACAAGCCTGAAGGCAATGGAGGCAGAACAAATGACGGCCACTCATTAGAACACAATAACGATGGTGGACAGAACCGCGGTAATGATAAAATCCACAGAAATGTAGGTAAAAATGGTCATCACCATCATCGTCATCGTAAAGAGCACACTACCGTTTTAATTATACCCGCTAACAACGTTGAAAACCATCGCAACGAAGGTTCTGGTAACAATGATGGATCTAATCAAGCCGATAGACACGACAATAGTGATGGTACTACAGTTGACACCGTGTCTAACAACCATGCTGAAAATAAGGATAATGGCAGAGAAGAATCGTCTCAAGATAATGTCAAGAAGCAGAACCACCAGCGTCAACATCATCATCACCATCATCATAGACCACGCAATAATAACCAAGGACAGGGCTCAGGTCATGGCGGAGCCACAGGCCGCGTCGAAACAAGCGATGGTGACAGTCGCGCTACTGTTGATTCTGAATCTAATAGTGGTGCTAAAACCGAGGGCCGTGGAGGGAATAACTCAGCCCACGGAGAAGCTACTACTACTACTACTGGTCATGCCGTAACAGATAACAACCGAGACCACAGTGCAGTTGACTCGGAATCTAGAAGTGATGCCAGAACTGATGATAATGGTGGAAATAGTTCAGCTAATGGCGAAGCGACTGGACATGCTGAAACAAACGAAAATGAAAGGAGAACTACAGTTGTCTCCGGTTCTAACAGTCATACTGAAAATAAAGGTAATCGCGAAGAAGGACCGACTCAAGGTAATGTCAAGAAGCGCCACCACCACCACCATCGTAAACATCACAATAATGACGGAGGGCAAGGCTCAGCTCATGGCGAAGCCACAGGTCACGCTGAATCAGCTGAAGATGGTAACCGCAGTTCAGTCGATACATCATCTAATAGTGATGCGAGAACCGATAATGAGAGAAATAGATTGGCTCGTAACGAAGCAGCTGGTCGCGCCGAAGCACACGATAATGATGTTACTACTGTAGTTGTCACTAGATCTAACAGTCATACTGAAAACAATAACAACAAAACAAAGAAGCACCATCATCATCATAGACGAAATAACAATAACGAAAGACACGACGGAACTAACGCAAACAATAATGGAGGTAGCATTAATAATGGAAACGGAGGAGAAGGCCCGAATCAAGGCAATGTCAAGAAACGCCATCATCATCATCATCACCAAAGACCAGACAGTAATAACGATGGACAGGGCTCCGCCCATGGTGAAGCCACTGGTCACGCCGAGACAAATGATAATAGTGACCACAGTTCTGTGGCTTCGTCATCTAATACTGATGCTAGAACTAATGACAGTGAAGGGAATAGCTCAGCCAGTGGAAAAGCAAGGGGTCACGCAGAAACAAATGATAATGATAGTAAAACTGCAGTTGACACCACATCTAACAGTCATGTTGAAAATAACGTAAATGGAGGAAATGGGCCAACTCAAGGCAATAATAAGAAGCATCATCATCATCATCATCACCATCATAATAGACCACACAATAAAAATGAAGGACAAGGCTCAGCCCATGGCGAAGCCACTGGTCGCGCTGAAACCAGTGAAGGTGACATGCACGCTACTGTTGTTTCCGAAGCTAATAGTGATACTGCATCGGATGGTAATGGCGGTGATAGTAGGGGTAATAGCGAAGCCACTGGTCGCGCCGAAACAAGTGACGATAACAGTCACGCTACTGTTGATTCCGAATCTAAGAGTGATGCTAAATCGGATGGTAATGGCGGTGATAGTAGGGGTAATAGCGAAGCCACTGGTCACGCCGAAACAAGTGACGGTAACAGTCACGCTACTGTTGATTCCGAATCTAAGAGTGATGCTAAATCGGATGGTAATGGCGGTGATAGTAGGGGTAATAGCGAAGCCACTGGTCACGCTGAAACAAGTGACGGTAACAGTCACGCTACTGTTGATTCCGAATCTAAGAGTGATGCTAAATCGGATGGTAATGGCGGTGATAGTAGGGGTAATAGCGAAGCCACTGGTCACGCTGAAACAAGTGACGGTAACAGTCACGCTACTGTTGATTCCGAATCTGAGAGTGATGCTAAATCGGATGGTAATGGCGGTGATAGTAGGGGTAACAGCGAAGCCACTGGTCATGCTGAAACGAATGACAATGGTGGCAGTACTACAGTTCACACCGAATCGATTAGTAATGTTGACGGAAATTCAGGGGTAAATTCTAATGAGGGACATCCTCAAAGCCACGTCAAGAATCACAGAGGTGGAGGTAGGCGTCATCACCACAAAAGACATAGAACTATAACTCGAACTGAATCTAATGGCCATGTTGAACATGACGGCAGTAGCGACGGCTCAGAAAATGATCATGACCAGAGCCATGTTAAGAACCATAGAGGTGGAGGTAAACATCATCATCATCATCATAAAAGACATAGTTCAACAGTTCATACTGAATCTAATAGTAATGCGGATAATGTTGGCAATGAGGGACAAAGTTCAGCTCAAGGTGAAGCTACTAGTCATGCTGAGACTAATGACAATGGATCAAGAACTGTAGTTGACACCGAACCACAAAAAACAAATAACCGCCCTGAAAATGAAGGAAACGACGAGAATGACTCAGCACACGTTAAAACGACTGGTAATGCCGGAAACAATGACAACGAAGGTCAAGACTCAGGGCATGGCCAGGTTCATAATAATGTCAACAAACACAAAGGTGGCCGGAGGCATCATCATCATCACCATAAACGACCCGAAACTTCAGAAAATCATGGCAACGCAGGACAAGGTTCAGCCTCGAGTGAAGTTACTAGTCACACTGAGACTAGTAACGATGAAAGCACAGCTGTAGTTACCGCCACATCTGATAGTCAAGCTGAAACTAACACCAATGAAGGTAATAGCTCCGGACAAGGCCACGAAGAAAAACATATCAATAACCACCACAAACGGACTAAAACAAATAGAAGACGGACACACAATACAAGACACAATTCAGTTCATAATCACCGTAGAAGTCATACGATTATCACCCGAAAAAGATCTCATAACGTTAAGCACGTCAGGAATCATGTAAATAATGCTAAATCTGTTAGCTGGTCTCGAGCTGAGACCAATGAGAATAACTCCGCTGCTACTGCAGGATCGCAAGCAGAAGCCACACACAGAAGAGGCCGAACTAGATGTCATAGAACTTGCCATGGCGCTGACTGCCCTAAATCAGGTGAAAAAACTGTAACTAGCACTGTCACCACTACTACTGCAGTAAGTGGAACCGGTTCAACTGTTGCGTCTAAAAGCGATGAAACTAGTTCAAACTCTGCCACTGCTCAAACCTCATCTACTGCAACTACGACGAATAACAATGTCAAAGAAGACAATACATGCGAAGATGATAAAGACGACGAAAATGATACATCCACGATCACTGGTACTTCTAGCAGTGACGCAACTGCCGCTTCCATAAATGAAGACGGCTCTATTACATCAACTGCTAATTCAGGGAGCAGTGCGACTGCTGGCTCCACAACTAGTGATGGGTCCAACACATCCACTGCAACTTCTGGTAGTGATGCCTCTTCCACTAGCACAGAAGACTCGAACACCTCCTCTGCTACAGCAGTCAGCAGTGTTACTACCACTTCTACGAATGAAGACGGTTCTAATAGATCGGAAGCTACTTCAAAAAGCGATGCTATTGCCAATAATACAAATAAAGATGGCTCTGATACATCCACTACAACTTCTGGCAGTGATGCATCTGCCACCTCAAGCAACAATGATGCATCAAACGATTCGATCACATCTGCCACTTCTCAGAGCGAAGCTGTTGCCACGACAACTAACGAAAAAGGCTCCAGTACCAACACTGCTGAAACCAATAGCTCATCCACTGCCATTACGACAAATGACGACGACACAGAAGACACTTCATGCGATGATGAGGATGAAGATGACGAGGATTCTGAGGATGATGAAGATGATAAAGATGATTCAACTACCACCACCACTATTACTTCTGCTAGCAGCAATGCCACTGCCATCTCTACAAATGATGGAGGTTCAAACACTGCAATTTCCGAAAGCAAGAGCAACGCCGCTGCCGTCACCACAGGCGACTCGAATACATCCGCTGCTACAGTAGTCAGCAGTGTTACTACCACTTCTACGAATGGAGATGGCTCCAATACAGCGGCAGCTATTTCGGAAAGTGATGCCACTGTCAATTCTGCCAATGGAGATGGCTCTGACACAACTACTAGAACTTCTGGCAGTGACGCATCTACTGCCTCAAACAATGATGATGCATCTACTGCCTCAAACAATGATGATGCATCCAAAGATTCGATAACATCTGCTACTTCTCAGAGCGAAGCTGACGCCACGACAACTAACGCAGAAGGCTCAAGTACAAACACTGCTCAAACCGATAGCTCATCCTCTGTAACTAGGACAAATGACAACGACACAGAAGACACTACATGCGATGATGAGGATGAAGATGACGAGGATTCCGAGGATGATGAAGATGATTCAACTACCACCACCACTACTACTTCTTCTAGCACCAATGCCACTGCCATCTCTACAAATGATGGAGGTCCAAACACTTCTTCCGACAAGTCAGAGTCTAATGATTCTTCGAACTCTACACATGAAAACGATTCAGAGAGTGATGTTAGCTCTACAAACGGAGACGATTCCAGTGCATCTTCTGCAACTTCTGGTAGTGACGCTTCTGCTACCTCAACAAATACGGATGATTCAAGTACATCCATAGCCACTTCACAGAGCGAAGCTGTTGCCACGACAACTAACGAAAAAGGCTCAAGTACCAACACTGCTGAAACCAATAGCTCATCCACTGCCATTACGACAAATGACGACGACACAGAAGAAACTTCATGCGATGATGAGGATGAAGATGACGATGATTCTGAGGATGATGAAGATGATAAAGATGATTCAACTACCACCACTACTACTTCAGGCACCAGTGCCACTGCCATCTCTACAAATGATGGAGGTTCAAACACTGCAATTTCCGAAAGCAAGAGCAACACCACTGCCGTCACCACAGGCGACTCGAATACATCCGCTGCTACAGTAGTCAGCAGTGTTACTACCACTTCTACGAATGGAGATGGCTCCAATACAGCGGCAGCTATTTCGGAAAGCGAGGCCATTGCAACATCTACAACCGGAGATGGCTCTAATACATCTAACACAACTTCAGACAGCAAAGCGACTGCGACTACTACAAAAGATGATAATGATAACGAGGACGATGAAGATGCTGATTGTGAAGATGATGACGATGACTCTGAAGATGATTCAGAAGTTAGTCAAAATGATTCATCTGTTACCACAGCTTCTTCAGAGAGCATTGCTATCGCCACCTCTACAAATAAAGAAAACTCTTATACGGCTACTGATAATTCTGGAAAAGATACGATTGCATCAACCACTAATGAAGATGGTTCAAACACTTCATCCGGCAAGTCAGAGTCTAATGATTCTGCGAACTCTACACATGAAAACGAATCGAACACAGCCACTGCTAATTCAAAGAGCGATGTTAGTGCAAGCTCTACAAACGGAGACGATTCCAGTACATCTTCTGCAACTTCCGGTAGTGACGCTTCTGCTACCTCAACAAATACGGATGATTCAAGTACATCCGTAGCCACTTCACAGAGCGAAGTTGTTTCCACGATAACTAACGAGGAAGGCTCAAGTACAAACACTGCTCAAACCGATAGCTCATCCTCTGTGACTACGACAAATGACAACGACACAGAAGACACTACATGCGATGATGAGGACGAAGATGACGAGGATTCTGAGGATGATGAAGATGATGAAGATGATTCAACTACCACCACCACTACTACTACTTCAGGCACCAATGGCAGTGCCATCTCTACAAATGATGGAGGTTCAAACACTGCAATTTCCGAAAGCAAGAGCAACGCCACTGCCGTCACCACAGGCGACTCGAATACATCAGTAGCTGCTTCAGATAGCAATGCCACTGCCAATTCTGCCACTGGAGATGGCTCTGATACATCCACTACAACTTCTGGCAGTGATGCATCTGCCACTTCGAGCAATAATGATGCATCAAACGATTCGATCACATCTGCCACTTCTCAGAGCGAAGCTGACGTCACAACAACTAACGAAACAGGCTCAATTACAACTCAACCCGATAGCTCATCTAATGACAATGGCACAGAGGAGACTACATGCGATGAAGAGGATGAAGATGACGATTCTGAGAATGATGAAGATGATTCAACCACCACTTCTTCTTCTAGCGGCAGCGCCACTGCCGTCACCACAGACGACTCGAATACATCCGCTGCTACAGTAGTCAGCAGCGTTACTACTACTTCTACGAATGGAGATGGCTCCAATTCGTCTACTGCAACTTCTGACAGCAATGCCTCTGCCACCTCTACAAATGATGATAATGACGATGAAGATGGTGATTCTGAAGTTGATGAAGATGATGATTCCGAAGTTGATGAAGATGATGATTCCGAAGTAGATGATTCAGAAGTTAGTGAAAATGATTCATCTGTTACCACAGCTTCTTCAGACAGCAATGCGATCGCCACCTCTACAAAAGAAGAAGGCTCTGATACGGCTTCTGCTAATTCTGGAAGCGATACGATTGCATCAACCACTAATGAAGATGGTTCAAACACTTCTTCCGCCACGTCAGAGACCAATGACACTGCGAACACTACAAATGGAAGCGAATCGAACACATCCACTGCTAATTCAGAGAGTGATGTTATTGCAAGCTCTACAAACGGAGACGATTCCAGTACATCTTCTGCAACTTCCGGTAGTGACGCTTCTGCTACCTCAACAAATACGGATGATTCAAGTACATCCGTAGCCACTTCACAAGGCGAAGCTGTTGCCACGATAACTAACGAAAAAGGCTCGAGTACCAGCACTGCTGAAACCAATAGCTCATCCACTGCCATTACGACAAATGACGACGACACAGAAGAAACTTCGTGCGAGGATGAGGATGAAGATGACGATGATTCTGAGGATGATGAAGATGATAAAGATGATTCAACTACCACCACCACTACTACTTCAAGCACCAATGGCAGTGCCATCTCTGCAAATGATGGAGGTTCAAACACTGCAATTTCCGAAAGCAAGAGTGACGCCACTGCCGTCACCACAGACGACTCGAATACATCCGCTGCTACAGTAGTCAGCAGTGTTACTACCACTTCTACGAATGGAGATGGCTCCAACACAGCGGCAGCTACTTCGGAAAGCGATGCCACTGCCAATTCTGCCAATGGAGATGGCTCTGGCACAACTACTAAAACTTCTGGCAGTGACGCATCTACTACCGCAAACAATGATGATGCATCCAAAGATTCGACTATATCTTCTGCTACTTCTCAGAGCGAAGCTGACGCCACGACAACTAACGAAAAAGGCTCGAGTACCAACACTGCTGAAACCAATAGCTCATCTACTGCAATTACGACAAATGACGACGACACAGAAGAAACTTCGTGCGAGGATGAGAATGCAGATGACGATGACTCTGAGGATAATGAAGATGATAAAGATGATTCAACTACCACCACCACTACTACTTCAGGCACCAATGGCAGTGCCATCTCTGCAAATAATGGAGGTTCAAATACTGCAATTTCCGAAAGCAAGAGTGACGCCACTGCCGTCACCACAGACGACTCGAATACATCCGCTGCTACAGTAGTCAGCAGTGTTACTACCACTTCTACGAATGGAGATGGCTCCAATACAGCGGCAGCTATTTCAGAAAGCGAGGCCATTGCAACACTAATAAATGAAAGCGGCTCCAGCACGGCTACTTCGGGAAGTGATACAACAACGACTACAATAGATAAGGATGACAGTAATATCTCGACAGCCACCTCTGGGGGTCAAGCTTCCGCCAAATCTACAAATGAAGATCAAGACGATGATAACGATGACAACGATGAAGACGATGACAACGATGATGATGACTCTGAAAACGATGAAGATGATTCAGCTACTGCTTCTTCTGAGAGTCATGCTTCCGCTACCTCTACTAGTGAAAAGGACTCCAATACATCGACTGTCGAATCTAGAAGCAATGCAACTGCGGCTTCAACAAGCGAGGAAGGTTCAAATACTGCAAATGCCGAAAGCGAGAGCGATGCCACTGCCACCATCGTAAACGACTCGAATTCATCAGCTGCTGCAGCAGGCAGCAGTGCTTCGTCCATTGCAAGCAACGAAGGAGGTTCGAATACGGCTATTTCTGAAACTAATCAGGATAACTCAGCCACTGCAACTAACACAGATGACGACAGCTCAAACGACGATATCTGCGATAGCAATGAAGATGATGACTCTAATACAGATACCGAAGATGATGATGACGATGAAGATGATGATGATGACGATGAAGATTCTGATGATGACAATTCATCGGCGGCTACTGCTTCATCTGGCAGTAACGTCACTGCAAAAGATGGAGATGACACGAGCACAACTACTTCTAATTCTGGGAGCGCTGCGACTGGGAGTTCGACAAACGAATCAAACACGGCTACTGCTACGTCAGATAGCGCTGCTGCGGCAACATCCACAAGTAAGGATGGTTCTAATACATCCACTGCGACATCACAAAGTGGTGGCAATGCAATATCTACTAACGGAGACGAGACAATTACTGCAATTGCTATTTCCGACAGCCACGCCACTGCCAGCTCTACAGATAGTGATGAGCAGGATACTTCGATTGCCACAGCTGCGGCTAACGCAGTCGCAAATGCTGCAAATACAGGCGCTACGGATACGAACACAGCGACAGCTTCTGCGAATACTGTTGCTACAGCCACTGGGTCCAACACTTCGACAGGAGCTAACAAAGCAACTGCTACGAGCAACAGTGTTGCCACTGCTACGAATAATCAAAGCGGTAATACTGTAACTGCTACAGCAACTAGCACTGGCTCAGCTACTGGTACCAGCGGTTCTACCAAAAATACAGGACCAGACACAAATTGTAACACAGACAATACCAACCAGGGTAATCAAAATGGAGTAACAGGAACTAGAGTTACAAACGTGAATGATAACGGAGGTACCGTATACACAAGTCACGTCAGTGAATCCAGGAAGTCTTCAAGCGTCCACACCGCTAAGAAAACCGTCATATCAAAATCCAGTGACGGCAAAGAATACGTTGATACCCAAGAGTCGGAAGCTAATACTTTTGACGCCAAAAGATTGGAAGCTGATACGTTTGAGAGCAATATTGGAGGCACACACATTACACAGGCACGACAGAATACTGAGGAACAATATAACCAGGGTAACAGATTCCACGCTACGAAGTTAGAAAGAGATAACGATGGAAGTGTCAAAAAAGAAGTTTTTAATGACATACAAGAACGTGGACGGTATAGAGCGCAGGAGTTCGAAAGGAAAAAGGTTATCAGCGACTACGGTAGTAGTGACGTCAGTAGCAGTGACGTCAATGAAAGCAATTTCGATAGGCGTTTTAGGAGTAGGTCGGTTGATGTCTCCGATGTTGATTGTGATAAATAGTTTCTTGCACGGTTCACAGATTCAGATCTCCGTTAAGGACTTGCCCGTAATACAGTCATTTCGCTAGTAACCGCCACAATGACACTTTTAAACATCACAAAAACGCGATACTTCGCGTCATTTAAACATTCATCATTCAATTATTCATTCTAAACTCCGCCCCTAAGACGACCCACTGACCAAAACACTGAAAAACTTTAAAATAATACTTTTGCATATGCGTATTTAAGCTTTATTCATTTCGACACCAACCTGGAGCTAAATTAATACTTAAAAGTAATTTCTTTTGACTTCCCAAAAAGATGGGAGGTTCTCAATTCAATAGCGATTTGAAAAAATATTTAATTTTACTAGGCCATCTTTTATGGGATCGACATGTCTGAAACAGTGAGTAATAACTAGTAACACAATAATGGAATTATAGATTAAATAATAATCACTGTCCTTTTTAAAATATCCAAATTCACTTACCTCATAAAGATGGCGCGGTTGTACACTATGAGTTAGACACCAAGATCGTCAATCGATGCCTTCTTCAAACCTCCATTTATTATTTTTTTACAAAAACCACGAACTGAAACACTGTTTTTTTTAAACTGATTTAAAAACCAACGATTGAGAATTGACACACAGACGTCAATGTGTAAATTAATTGTGCACTCCTTTACAATTCAAAAATATATTTTTTACACCAATTATTAAACAAATAATAATAAGTGTAACGTACTTAAAAAATATTTTCGCGGTAATAAGAACAAGGTAGGAAACTTTCAGCAAATGGAAGCGAAAAGTTTTTTTTTTATTTTCAAATATTTTCGAACTCATAAGTATCGCACTGGAAACTTTTTATTCAGCCAGCATTTTATTGTATTGTTAGTGGTATAAGTACAAAAACTTCTTAGATATTAATGTGAAATCACTATCACTACATAGTATAAAACAAAGTCGCTTTCTCTGTCCCTATGTCCCTTTGTATGCTTAAATCTTTGAAACTACGCAACGGATTTTGATGCGGTTTTTTTTAATAGATAGAGTGATTCAAGAGGAAGGTTTATATGTATAGTTTTAGTATCAGCATTGCACCCGTGCGAAGCCGGGGCGGGTCGCTAGTAGGTACTAATTTGATTCGACGACCAGCGTGGGCCATTGTGTAAACGGCTTTACTCAATGAAACAGAATAAAATAAGCGAACGATTACTGACTCCGATTCCGATAAGATTTTTTAATTTTAATAATTTCGAACTTTGTGTGGACTTTTTTTTTGTAAAATTGATTTTAGTTGTAGTTAATAAATTGACGAACATTATTTTTGGTTATTTTATTGAATGTTTATTGTGTACCTATTAATGGCTAGTGCTTATGACTAGTTATTCCTGGTTTCACTTGTATCCTGGTTGAATTGATTCCTTTAGGTTCAACAAATAAAACCTATCTCCTTCTTGGATGAGTTCAGTCTGCATCTATAACTTTTTAATCCTTACTAATACAGTGTCTGTCGGTCTGTTACTAATTGCTCTTATTAAAAAAATGTTAGATCTTAGATTTAACTTGCCCAGTTTTTATCACAATTGAAAGTCGTATCTAATGTGTATAATTTAAGATTGAAATTAGGTTTGCGTTGCGCATAATATTGTATACTGTTTTTTGAAAATTTGGCGCGTCAATTTTGACAAGTCGGAAAATGAAATTGACGGAAGGGAAAATTATTTTACAAACAAAGTATTTTTTCATATTTTATGCTTACTTCTTAAAAAAATATTAACATTATAACAAAAAAAAAAACATATAGGTAATATATTGAAAGACACTAACAAGTGATAATAAAAAGGTTGGTTGACTACACAATTTAAAAATTAAAGCTGGCTGTTAGTCGTTTTGAAATCGTTAAGATGCCATTAAGTTTTTCTTTTTAAATTAAATAATTTTTTCAAAGAATAAATGGCTTCATTGCATTTTCTCACGCGATTTGGCCAGGAATAGAATATTTTGCAAGACCGAATATTTAAAATGTTTGTTAGAAAAAGTATTAGGTCTTTCAGAATAGACTTGTGGCTAGCCGAAACCCAGAAAAAAATCCAATACAGCCATATATAATTATGGTTAAAAAAAATGATATAATATCTAATGTAATCTTCATGATTTTGGTCTCATTACGGATATCTATGGACCTTTATAAAATCATTTCTTTTGGGTCATTTGTTTGAACGAATTGTCACATTATTTAATATATTAATAATAAAGTGTCAAGGACGTTGGAATAATAATTAACTAATCTGATGATGATTTTACAAGTATGTGATGTCATCACCAGCAAGATTTTAATTGGTCAGTTGACTAGGTCAAAACTTAATTTCGTAATCTTTTGATAAAATATCTTAAAATAATGTCACTTTCATTTATTATTTTGAAGGAAACACTGTTTGAATTTTTTTATTGATTGCGTTTATAAGCCAAATAAGTATACAGCTTGATGTGAAAAATCTGTGACGTCATAGCTCCTATTTTGGCTAAATTGACCCATTGTCGGCTATGGCGGCCGTTCTCCCTAAGATCATAGCTGCGCAGGACATATTATAATGCACTCTCATTCGCGCAGACACAGGTACACTCTCTATTCCCTCACTCTCATAGTCCTCAGGTCAGCAATCCGACACGACCGGAGAAAGATCACAAGCAGGACCGACTGCAACGTGCGACACGATGCACGGGTGTAGCAATCACCAATTTCCAAGCCCCGGCTGCTTTATGAAAGTTTCTCAAAACCCACAAAGCGATTTCGGCCCGAACCGGGAATCGAATCCTATTTTATTTTAATACAAATTGCATACAGAGTACAGACGCCAGCACATCAGGTTACCCGAAACTGTTAAATTTTCCCAATCAACTTAGAAGTTTATACTTCGGCGATAAGGTTGAAAATCCAATAAGGAAATTTGAAAAAAAAACAGATTGTTGTAGCCGTTGACAACCGTTTTTGACAGTTCAATAAAAGTATTGAATTTGACTAGTTGTCATCTACCGTATTAGCGTTTCGCGCCCTTGGAATGCGAGTAAAACCGCAGGAACAGACAAGTTTCTTGTGAATACTATAATTAGATGATCTGGCTCGCTAATCGTTCGGCGGAACATCAAAGATGCGGTTTATATCAATTTGTGAAGTCTATAAAACAAATTACTTGTGTTTCTGGTGTTAGGGTGATCATGAGTCGGGGGGTTTGATGGACAGTCTTTGTTTTGTAAAGTATACATTTGAAGGTTAGAGTAAAATGAAAATAAATGTTTTTGTGGTCTCTCTCTCTTTTATTTCTACAGAAAATAATAATTTGTAGGGAGAGTATTGAAAAATAACAAAATCAAAGCGAATTACGCCAGATGTGTAACGAAATTGAAAATCGTTCTTGTGATCATCAATTAGAAAATAATTGTCTGTTTCTTTGTAGTATTTTGCTAATGAAACCTTGAAGAAAGTTGAATTGTAATTCATACTTATATTATAAATGCGAAAGTAACTCTGTCTGTCGGTCCGTCAGACTTTCATGACATAACTAGAGAATCGATATTAAATGAAAAGAACACGTAGTCCAGGATCCTGAGGAAGAATATAGGCTACGTCAACCTTTTTATCGTCCCACAGCTGGACACAGGCCTCCTCTCACACAGAGAAGGATTGAGCGTTAATCACCACGCTTGCTCAATGCGGGTTGGTTCAAACAATTAAACAATAGGTAGTCTCTAATAGTAAAAGTTAAAGCAAAGAATTTCCTAAGACAGTCTCAATAAAATCCGCTAGTCATGGTCGCCCTACGCGCACGCGTCTTCCCAGACCACATGGCCCATGGCGGATGCTGAGTATAAACTGAAACAAATTCGGACACCTTATGTATTTGTGCTATTTATAGATAGCTATGCACGAACAGGTACTTGAGAACTGCCTTGGAAAACTTTGGGAGTTCTACGAATGTTCGACTTTATATATATTTTTTTTAATCGCTGAGCTGCTATTCATCTCCCGAGCCTTTTCCCAACTATGTTGGGGTCGGCTTTCAGTCTAACCGGATTCAGCTGGGTACCAGTGTTTTACAAGGAGCGACTGCCTATCTGTTACCCGGGCAACCCAATACTCCTTGGTTATACTGGCGTCAGACTTACTGGCTTCTGACTACCCGTAACGACTGCCAAGGATGTTCAATGACAGCCGGGCATAGCTGATCTGCTATTCTGAGTTCAATTAATTTCTTTCTCTTCAAAACTCAAACTAATTTTTCATCATCCTCCTGCCCTTATCCCAAGTTTTATTTGGGGTCGGCACAGCATGTTTTTGTCTTCCACGCTCTTCTATCTGCCGTCATCTCACAAGTTACATTCTTTCTAGCCATATCTACTTTCACGCAATCCATCCATCGTTTCTTTGGTCGTCCCCTTCCTCTATATCCATCCACATTCATGCTCAAGACCTTCCTCACAACATGATCCTCATTCCTCCGCATTACATGCCGATACCATGCTAGCCGGTTCCCACATAGTTTTTCGGTTACCGGTGCCACTTTCAAACTTCCTCTTATATACTCATTTCTTACTCTATCCGTTCGCGTAACACCACACTTGAATTATCATGACTAAGGGTAAGACAGCATGTCGTACAAGTTCGTCAGCATGGAATGGAATGGGGTCTTTGTTTGAGATGGGATGTCATCCAATGACCCCTCCCGTACGTGTCTTGTAAGTGCAGATGGAGGGAGTGTCAGACTCATACTGACTAGTTTCTTCTGGTTGTTTGTGTGCCACGGTAAGGAGCTTGAAAATTTCCCAGGCCCGGCTGGGTCGTACCCTATGTATTTAAATGAGAGATTCCATCCAAATGTGTTCGCGTTGTTTCATCGTCTCACTGCTGGGCACAGGCCTCCTCTCACACAGAGAAGGATTGAGCGTTAATCACCACGCTTGCTTCAGACAGATTATAGTCCAGGCTTCCTCGAGAGGTTTTCCTTCACCTCTAATCAGTCATTGGTGTCCGAGATATACTTAGAAAGTACAGACGCTAGTACATTAAGCTACTACAATCTGTCAATTTTCTTAATAGATTTTCAACTTTATTCCTCAAGCATGTTTCAAAGTTCATTGGAAAAATTTGATAGTTTCGTGTAGCCTGTTGTGCTGGCGTCTATACATATAACTCAGAAACGTTGCTTTGGTACTTACGTGACCTGGAATTAAAACCACATACTCATACTTGAGAGGCTGATGCTTTAACCACTAGGCGACTACAATGTATACCTGTTGCAGTATCACGGACATTTTAGTTACCTATGTTTGCGAACAGACCCGAAGAAACATTTGTCTGAGTCCCAGTGCAGCTCCTCAGGAAAGCTAGTCTAGTAGAGAGAAGTCAGGAGACAAATAAAATGCGCTCGAACAGTATGTACGTAGAGATATATTTGGCTTTAGTCTTTGGCGTAAAAGTTGCATTAATTAAGTACATTCATATATTTATAATTAAATCGACTTAAAAACTAGATACAATTATACCTACTTTATTCACTTAAATTACTTAAATAATAAATTTACGACTTGTGACGATATTAAAATGTACCTAAGTAGGTACTCATTGATTAGTTGACTAGGTCAAAAATGAAATCATAGGTAAGGAAAGTTTGTTTAAAGTATATAATAATGTGCAGTTTTCTATTGAGTTTTATTAACCTCTCGACTGTCTAAAGATCACCATGTATACATAAGAAAAAAAAAGAAAAAATCTCCACTTGTCCTATGAATAATGAAAAATAAATATATATAAAAAAACTTAAGTATTTAGGTAATTTTCATTTGAAATTGTGAATATTTTCAAATTAAATTGGGAAATGTCATATCTCATTTGTTTTTTATTACTTAAGACATTTGAGGGGTTAAATAGGTACACTAAAAATCACGTACCTAATAGTTTGATTATAAAATAATTTTACAATTGTGAAATAACGTCAGTGTAAGAGAAGTAGGTACCTACATCAAAGAAGGTTATGCTGCGCCGACTACAGATAAAATTGGGATGATCTACCATTAAAATAAAGCCGGAGAGCTTGTTTGTTTCAACTCCATAATCTCTGGAATTGCAGTTCCTATTGGATAAATACCTTTAGGCGGTAAATAGCCCACTTATAGAGGAACGTTATAGGCTAATTTTATCCAGCAGGCTTAGCAAGGCAACCGTAGAAACAAGTTTTGTTTTCCGGAGAATTGACATTTTTTGAAGAAAGTTTTCTTTTCTTCGTTCGACATAAGTTTACAAGTGATTATATGCGAGTTGACAGGTCGCGCCACGCTCGGGCAGAAGACATGTTGATATTGACAGAAAGAGCTTTGTCTTTTCTTGACAGAATAGATATAGAATCGCCAAGCTAAGCCTGCTGGTTGCACGAAGTAGTTCTGACAGAACGCAGCTGAAACCGCCAAGCGAGAGCTGGTGATCGAATAACCATGAGCTCAAATAACATAAATAATATTTAAAGTGTATGATATAATTAAGTTTGTAGATTCTGTTCGCTTTTAAGTTCTAGCGCCCACACGTGCTGCGGCCAGCCAGTGCGGCCTTTTCCTCTTTTTTCAGCCGAAGAAGGTTGCTGTAACAAAGGAAAACAGATTTTAATTAAATATGCTTACATTGCTTTTCAACCCTTCGATACTCATATTATAAAGCTTTGACTGCCTCGTTGGTCTAGTGGTCGCAAGGCGCGACGGGCCGAAATCGCTTTGTAGGTTTTGAGAAACTTTCATAAAGCAGCTTGGAGTATGGTAGGTGTTGATTGATTCACCCGTGCATCGGAGAGTACGTAAATGTCGGTCCTGCATCTAATCTCTCGGGGATCTCTCCGGTCGTGTCGGATTGCCGTCCCTGAGGACTATTATGAGAGTGAGGTAATAGAGAGTGTCCTCGCAAATGTGCGTGCACTACAATATGCCCTGCGCAGCTGGCTGATCTCCTTAAAAGAGAATGGCCGCCGTACCCCGATATTCGACCTGGATGCCATAATCATCATCATCATCTAATAAAGCTGAAGGCTGGTTTCAGAGCTATCCAGAAGACCCGTACGGGCAGTGCTTGCGCGGGACACGGTTGGCGTTACACGGGCTCTACTCGTACAGGGCCGTCTTTAAACTATTTGAGGCCCTGGGCACATTAGGATCATGGGGCCCCTATGACCTAAACGAAACACTATTTACTTATAATAGATAAAGAAAGTAGACAAACAAGGTTCAAAATTTTTTATCACCTTAATTTTAAGAATAAGTACCTAATGTTTGTCACAAAACCAAACATATCAATCACTTTTTCAAGAATTAAATCCAAGTAAACCAATAAAACCAAGTTTTCTTAGTATTCGATTGTTTGATATCAACAAACAGGCTCCAAATATTCTTTAAATTCTGTGTTCGAAATTCAAAAAAAGACTATTGAATGAAATTGTGAATGTGCCAGGTTCAAGGGTAAAGGAACTAGGGGGCCCTGGGCACGTGCCCATAGTGCCCAGTGGGAAAGAGGGGCCTGTACTCGTAGCTGGTGCGCGCGCACCAATCCGCATCGCTGTCAAACAATGTTCTAGCGCCTAACATCGCAATCAACTCATTCTGGGCGACCGTGAAGCCAGCCTTCGTTTGTTTGCTTGAACAAATTCTTTCAATGTTAGCTAGCCCATTCATCGAGGAAGGCTACTTCTATCAAGGCTACTTCTTACCCAGGTGCGGGAAGTAATTCCTTCGGGCGGTGGGGAACTTATCTTATCCGAGCCTTTTCCCAACTATTTTGGGGTCGGCTTCCAGTCTAACAGGATTCAGCTGAGTACCAGTGTTTTACAAGGAGCGACTGCCTATCTGACCTCCTCAACCCAGTTACCCGGGCAACCCAATACCCCTTGGTTAGACTGGTGTCAGACTTACTGGCTTCTGACTACCCGTAACGACTGCCAAGGATGTTCAATGACAGCCGGGACCTACAGTTTAACGTGCTATCCGAAACACAGTCATTGGTGTCCAAGATATACCTACTTAGAAATTACATACAAACTTAGAAAAGTTGCATTGGTACTTGCCCGACCTGGAATCGAACCTACGCCCTAATACTTGAGAGGTTGGCTCTTTAACGGCTAGGCCACCACGACTACACCTATTCAAATAAAGTGTAATTTAGTATTACTCTTCCCTGTTGCCTTGTGTTGTTTATTCCGGAACGAAGCAAAAAAATTCTAACAAAATGCTACTGCTAACATATTTTTTCTGTCTCCTTCAGAATAAGGTAAACTATACATTTCACAGACAAACAGTATCACACAGCGGCACGTGTTCACAATTACACGGACGAAAGTTTACGAAATCGTAAAAAATTACGTCCAAAAAAAACGTCCAAGTTTTACGACGCGACGCCCGGGAGCCGGGGATATAGATATTTTTTGTTCAAAATTATGTACTTGAGATCTACTGTTTACTGCCAGCAGTCGTTTAGCGCGACTGCTGAGCAAGGAGGTCCGGGTTTGATTCGTGTGTGGATTGTAAAAAGCAGCCCGAAGTCTGGAAGTTGCCCCCGTGTTATACAAACACCAGGTACACTAATTAATAATGGCTTAGCGCGTGGCTACATGTGCAATAATGCATACGCTGTCCTAAATGGTTTTTTTCGTAGGAAATGTTAGTGCCGCTTCCGCTGAGGGTGCAGCTGGAGGGAGTGTCAAGCTCTTACTGACTAAAACCCACTATGTTCCTTCTGGAGGTCCCTGTGTGCCAGGGCCGCGGTATCTCTTACGAACAACC
Source organism: Heliothis peltigera (assembly GCA_958496145.1). Lineage (NCBI taxonomy): Eukaryota > Metazoa > Arthropoda > Insecta > Lepidoptera > Noctuidae > Heliothis > Heliothis peltigera. Next base: position 1,534,242 of record OY292351.1, read on the forward strand.
CGCAGCCAAAGCAGACCCTGGCTCAAAAAGGGGCCAGGAGTAAAAAAAAGATCTTACACGTCAATACAGACGTGAACAACCATTTAGCTTAAGAATGTATCTTCGTGAACATAATTACACCTGTGAATATGTTTACAGCAGCACGCGATCTGTTTACATTGTATTTACATTATGTTTAACAACTTCCCTTGTTTACATTGAAGCCGGATACTCCCTCATCTGCACATTATTGTATGTATGTAGGAACGTGTTACACTTTTTGTTAAATAAATGACCGCAGACAGCTTGACTGGCGCGGCCTAGATTTTGGAATATGTACTTACGTCATTTCCGCAGTTTAGCCTAGGAGGCTGTTTACTGCTTAACCGGACATATTCCCCGTGGATGCCTAGAATGTAAGGCCTCCAGCCAGGGGCAGGCGGTTTTGTATGCTAAGCTAATATGCGTGTCTGAAGTTAGTTACTTGATTCATCATCATCTGCCTAGCCTTTTCCCAAACTGTGTTGGGGTCGGCTTTCAGTCTTAACCGAATGCAGCTGAGTGCCATCGTTTTACGTGGAGCGGCTGCATAAAATTGAACTCCTCGACCCAGTTACCTGATCAACCCACTACCTCTTGGTAAGACTGGCAGTCTGACTTTCCGAGTTCTGATTTTATTAGTTAGCTAATTGATTGCTAGCGCGTTTATTTTGTTAATACAGATCTTGTCGAAAATCTTTGCAAGTTCGAATGTATCTGTCACAATAGTCAAAAAATATGATTAAATTAAATTATGATTAATTTATGGGTCTACAATAATACTGTCTCTACAAATATTCGGTCTTTAAAAATACTCTTGCTGCTGGTCATATCACGCGAAAAAAAATATAGCCATTTAATAATAAAAAAATATATATCTTTAAAAGAAAAAAACCTAATGGCATCTCTCACTGACTTTGAACAATTTCGGCTAGTTATATTTTTTTTCGTCTTTTATAATTACTCTTTTAAGCTAACCTTTTTAGAGCGAGGCAGTGTACGTTATGTTGAAGTTTGTATGAACGTATGTTGTTAGTTCTTTATGCACGCGCAAAGGGCTGAACCGATTTTGATAAATACTCTTATGCTTTTTAATCAATGGATGTAGGATTAATTTTATTTACTTTTTCCCTATTACATAGAGTTAATAATTTAAAAAATATATAACTTTGTCGTGAATAAGATGGATGACATTAATGTCATATTAACTAATCGGAAATCATTACAAATAGCAATACAATTAATTACGCGAATTTTTTTAAACAAAACAATAGTTACGTTTTACCGTACCTACCCGGATAAATATGTCCTATGTTCACCGGGGATAGTGTAGCTTTCTCAGTGAAAGAATTTTCAAATCAGTCAAGTAATTTCGGAGCCTATTTAATACGAACAAACAATCAAAATGTTCCTCTTTATAATATTAGTATAGATCAACAAACAGTCGAGTAAAATAAAAGAATTAAAATAAATAACAACTAGTGAGTCTGTTGATCGTTGTAGTAAAAAGTTTAGTGTCTGTCACAAGATAAAATTAAATATATTTTTGGGTCTCCGATAATACTGTCGGTAAAAATGTTCGGTCTTTCAAAATACTCGCGTACTGCTGGCCACGTTACGTGAAAAAAAATCAATACAGCCATTAAACAATTAAAAAAATATATCTTAAAAAGAAAAATCTAATGGCATCTTGATGGTTTTTTAGGCAATAGCGGCTAATTATTTTTTTGCGTCTTAAATAATTACTCTTTCAAGCTAACCTTTTTAGAGCGACGTGGATCAGACAGCCTAGTTTCTTGATATTATAAAGCTGTTTATGTTTCGGGACGCGTGTAAAAATTGAGGTAAAAATGCGTATACAGATTAAGTCAAGGGATGATCGTCAATCTTAAATACCATATTTACGAGAAATCATTATGAATTGCTATATTGTTGCTCGAAATTTCTACAAGAAAAGAATAATGTCAGAAATGTCGATTACCAATGTTTACGTAGGTACATGTTATTAGAAACATCATTCAAAATTAACAAACCAAGCGATGTGCAAAATCCGTGTTTACTTGTGCTGTTTCAAACAATTGCGTTAATTAAATAAAAGAATTGAAAAAAAAAATAGCGAATGTGTCTGCTCATCGTTGTAGTAAATTATCTGATAGCTCGCGAATGCTGGCCATGTGGCGAAATGTAATTTTATCAGGGAATTTGGTACATGTTAGCGGCGATCGCGGATTCTGTGACATTCGGTCGGTTAGCCCCATGGTAAGCTATTGATTAGCTTGTGTTATGGGTGCCAACACAACTGATAAACTACATACATACTTGACACATATATCTATAGGTACATATAGTACGTATAATAAAATCGTAGAAAAGTCAAAACTATACATTGAATATATTTTTTTTAATTATTGGGGCGTGATCTACAATTGATATCGAATCCAAAAATATAGTTTTTAGAATGTTTATCTGTATGTACATATGTCCGGGATAATCTCAAAAAGTAATACATGCATTTGCAAATTTTGGCTTGAATATAACTAAGAGGTCGGGTCAACATATAGGCTACATATTATCACGCTATCACTACGAGGGGGAGGGGAGTGAATGTTTAATCCTAATTCCCACGCGGACGACGTCGCGGGCAACAGCTAGTATATTTATAAATACACTAGCTTCCGCCAGCGGTTTCACCCGCTTTCTGAGGGAAGTACTTTCCATACCCGGATAAAAAGTAGCCTATATGTTATTCTGATGTATAAGCTATATTGTGGTAAAGTTTCATTCAAATCCATTCAGTAGTTTTTACGTGAAAGAGTAACAAACATCCATACATCCATACATCCATACATCCATACTTACAAACTTTCGCCTTTGAATGTTTAATCCTAATTCCCACGCGGACGACGTCGCGGGCAACAGCTAGTATATTTATAAATACACTAGCTTCCGCCAGCGGTTTCACCCGCTTTCTGAGGGAAGTACTTTCCATACCCGGATAAAAAGTAGCCTATATGTTATTCTGATGTATAAGCTATATTGTGGTAAAGTTTCATTCAAATCCATTCAGTAGTTTTTACGTGAAAGAGTAACAAACATCCATACATCCATACATCCATACATCCATACTTACAAACTTTCGCCTTTGAATGTTTAATCCTAATTCCCACGCGGACGACGTCGCGGGCAACAGCTAGTATATTTATAAATACACTAGCTTCCGCCAGCGGTTTCACCCGCTTTCTGAGGGAAGTACTTTCCATACCCGGATAAAAAGTAGCCTATATGTTATTCTGATGTATAAGCTATATTGTGGTAAAGTTTCATTCAAATCCATTCAGTAGTTTTTACGTGAAAGAGTAACAAACATCCATACATCCATACATCCATACATCCATACTTACAAACTTTCGCCTTTGAATGTTTAATCCTAATTCCCACGCGGACGACGTCGCGGGCAACAGCTAGTATATTTATAAATACACTAGCTTCCGCCAGCGGTTTCACCCGCTTTCTGAGGGAAGTACTTTCCATACCCGGATAAAAAGTAGCCTATATGTTATTCTGATGTATAAGCTATATTGTGGTAAAGTTTCATTCAAATCCATTCAGTAGTTTTTACGTGAAAGAGTAACAAACATCCATACATCCATACATCCATACATCCATACATCCATACTTACAAACTTTCGCCTTTATAATAATAGTAGGATTAGGATTAGGATAGGATTAGGATTAGGAAGGATTAGGATTAGGATTAGGATTAGGATTAGGATTAGGATTAGGATTAGGATTAGGATAGGATTAGGATTAGGATATTATAGTACCAGTCTAAGGGCCGGTTTCACAGGTTACCGTTATAGCCACTATCTACCAGATAAATTAAAAAATGGAACAGATTTATATGAAGTTAACTGCCAGATAAACTATCTGGAACTTATCAGCAACCTGCTAAACTGGCCTAACCTCTCTCCAGCTGCACTGACAGAGGGAGGGGTCATTTGAGACTTCCCACGCGACAGCTTGTGCCTCATGCCACACGTAGCCACGCGCTGAGCCATTATTACTCCACGATGCAAACTAATAACATTATTAGCGTACCTGGTGTCTGTATGACGTGGTCCCGTCAGCAATAACATGCTGTGATGGAATACAGATCTCTTACACTCAGTTGTGAAATAGGGGTTTAGAGTTTTTTGGAGATATTTTATGTCTGTGTAAAAGTTTTCGCCTAAATAACGTGCTGCAAAACAAAAGAAGATTCTAGAAATTGTATGATTTTTTTTGTCATAATATATCCTCATTAACTTTTCACCCGGGTGCGCGAAATAGTTTTAATGGGACACGGACGAAACCGCTTCCGGACACTAGTATAATTTATACTACGATAACTAAATAGTACCTATTCCAAGGGTGCTTTTCGATATTTTATTCGCAGAATATGAGCATTATTTCGCTATTAAAATTTACCTAATTCCTTCAAAAATATTTTTCAAAACCCGACGTCCATAGGCCACGGTAGCCCACGGGCTACCACGTCGAAATACTGCACAGCCATCTTTATGAAATGACAAATGTACCTCAATTTAATTCTTTCTTTAATTGAACCTAACTAATACCATGAGCCTTGTCATCTTTCTACTGCTGAGCACAAGCCTCCTCTCACACAGAGAAGGATTGAGCGTTAATCACCACGCTTGCTCAATGAGGATTGGAGCTATCTCTGTGTTTCAGACTTTATAGTCCAAGTTACGTCGAGCTGTTTTCTTCCACATTTTTTGTCATTGGTGTCCAAGACATACTTACAAAGAATGTACAGACGCCAGCAGATCAACCTACCCGATTTTAGAAAATTTTATCAATCGAATATTAAGTTTCCAGTATTATGATAAGGTTGATGTGCTGACGTCTGTACATACAACTCAGAAGATTTGCATTGATGCTTGCCTGATCTGAAATCGAACCCGCACACTCACACTTTGGAGACTAGTTTTAACCATTAGGCTACTCCAACAATATAACAAAGTTAAAAATAAAACTAAGCAATTAGTTTTCAAGTGCATTCGATATTCTCGCGGGAATCTGGCTTATCTGTGACATGTGGCTTGGAGTGCAGCGCCGGCGCCACTCCGCGCATGCGTGGTATAGTCGAGTATTTTGTGTGAACTACTATTCTTGTATGGTGATCATAGCTTCATACTGTAGTTTTGTTTGATATTTTTTTTACGAACAATTTGGTTAAGCTTTATAAATTATTTACTTGTATGTATATTATGATGAGCGCGTGGCTAAATAACAGTCACACGGGTCAATCGATTATAAGGTTAAGCAACGCTTGGTGCGGTCACTCCATGGATGGGAGACCATATAGTCATGACGAGTTCCTCCGTGTTTCGGAAGGCACGTTAAGACTGGGAGGCGTCCCCAACACAGCTTGGGAAAAGGCTAGGCAGATAATGTATTTTATGCTGGGGTTAGCTTCCAGTCTTGATGCAGCGGATGGGGCTGAGTTTTACATGGAGGGACTGCCTTTTGGCCTCATCAACTCAATTACCTGGACCACCCAATACGCCTTCGTAAGATTGGTGGTCAGACTTTCTGCTGTAACGACTGCCAAAATTGTACAAAACACAGCCGGGACCCACCAATTTAACGTGCCTTCCGAAATACGGAGTAATTCATAATTATAAGATAGTCACCCGTCCACGGACTGACCGCGCTAAACGTTACTTAACCTTATGTCTGAATGCTCTGTATCTGGTCAAATTAAAGTGCGAAAATCTCTAATATCATCAAACAACCCTCCCGCTGTGTGTGCAGCTGGAGGGAGTGTCAGACTCTTACTGACTAAAACCTACGCTATGTTCCTTCAGGAGTTTTCTGTGTGCTAGGGCCGCGGCAACTCGCGCGAACAACCGAGCATTTCGAATATTCAATTCGACCTTAGAATAACCAGGCACCACATAACGTGACCACAAAATAAACAGAATTCCAACAAAATATTATTTCAAAAGCATATTTTTATGGCTGTGTTTAATATAATTTCCTGGTAACTATAATAAAACGCATCAGACGCTGTAATCATAAAATTAGAACATCTGTTTAGTTTTATCTCTTTCTTTGTAAATCTGTTAGTATTTTACCTGCCTCGTTGTCTAGTCGCATAGCACTACACGACTGAGAGCGGGGTCTCAATTTCTTTGCGGTTTTGAATTGCTTTGTTGGTTTTAAGAAACTTTGACAAAGCAGCCGGGAGTTTGGAAGTTGGTGATTGATACACCCGTGCATCGGAGAGTACATAGGTAAATGTCGGTCCTGTGCCTGATCTCTCTCCGGTCGTGTCGGATTGCCGACCTGAGGGCTAGAGTGAGGGCCCTCTACGGGGCGCCGGTGTGGGCGCGCTCAATGCGCTTGCGAGCCGTCCACCACCTCAACGTCCCACAGAGGGTCATAGCCCAGAGGCTAGTGCGGGGGTACCGCACTATCTCCCGCGAGGCAGCGGGTCTCCTTGCCGGACTGCCACCGTGGGATCTGGAGGCGAGGGTCCTCTCGCGCCTGTACGACTGGCGCGAGGAGGCACTGCGTCGGGGGGAGTTCCCGTTACCGCGGCAAGTCGCTGCGCAGCGGGCAGTCCTCCGGCGCGATCTCATGGTGGAGTGGCGAGATCGCCTCACGCAACCCCGTGCAGGGCACGCCACAATAGTGGCCATAGTGCCCCTCTTCGAGGAGTGGATTGGGAGGAGTCATGGCACCCTCTCTTACCGCCTGACGCAGGTCCTCACCGGACATGGGTGTTTCGGGAGGTACCTGCATCGTATCGGGCGGGAGGAGACGCCTGGGTGTCACCACTGCGCGGACCAGCCAGAGGACACGGTGGAGCACACGGTGGAAGTGTGTTCTGCCTGGGCGGAGCACCGCCGTGTCCTCACAGCGGCAATTGGCGGCGGCGACCTCTCGCGTCCGGCCCTGATCCAGGCCATGGTCCGGAGCGAGGGAGAATGGGATGCCGTCGCCTCCTTCTGTGAAGCAGTTATGCTAGCAAAGGAGGCGGCGGAGCGGCTAAGAGACCGCACCGCTCATCCCAGCCGTCGCGGCAGGGCTGGTACCGGTCGACACCACGGGCGCCGGGTGTCAAGGGATGACTCCCGACCACCGTAGGCGCGGGCTTGTGGGCGGTGAGTGTGGGTAGCTCATCGTCCGTACGTCTAGGGACGACAGGCCCGTGTCGGCGGCGCGTTCTGTTCCACGCGCTCCTCGAAGAGATGTCAGCAACATGGGAGGGGCCCCTTTAGGGCCAGGGTCTGCTTGGGCTGCGGGTTGTTCGTGAGAGATACCGCGGCCCTGGCACACAGGGACCCCCAGAAGGAACATAGTGGGTTTTAGTCAGTAAAAGTCTGACACTCCCTCCAGCTGCACCCTCAGCGGGAGGGGTCATTTGATGATTTCCCACGAAAAAAAAAAAAAAAAAAAAAAAGGGCTAGAGTGAGGGAATAGAGAGTGCACCTGTGTCTGTGCAAATGCTTGTGATGACTATAATATGTCCTGCGCAGCTGGTTAACCTCCTTAGATTAAACAGTCGCATAGCCGACGATCGGTCTGGCCGCCGGCCATTATTAACATTTTGCCCGACTTTGCTGCAGCCAAAACTCAAACTCGTTTATTCAAATTAGGCAGATAATTCAGCACTCTTCGAACGTCAAAACAAAAGACAGCCCCCAAAGCGCCCTTCACCACTTCCTATGTGTTCTCGCTGGGAAGAAGTGGCGCAACAAACTCCCCAGCAACACATGTCTGTCTGTTAGGTTTGAAGAGAAAAGAGCAAAGTTTTTACCTTGTAATGTTTGAGATAGCTCTCAATTTGTTTGATGAATTAAGTGAAATAAAATAATATCTATGACAAATTACCTGATTCCCTTCACCAGTCCGTCTCCTAGGAGGTGTGTGGTGCAGATCAGCTCGGAAGCCCCCCGCGGGCTCTCCATCCGTCTCCAAGACCTTCAGCAGGTAGGAGATGTAGGAGGTGGCCAGTCTCAGCGTCTTGATCTAACAGGAAAAGAAACGTTAATCACTGATTAAAATTTGAGAAATGGATTTTTGACCCCTGGGTGGTTGTGGGAGATTCGGTTGGTACTTCAGGGATATACCTAATTTGATTGATTTCATTATCTGGCTAGCCTTCGTGTAACTTATAAGCTGTTTAAGTAAATAACTGTCTTGTCCTTGAATGGTCATATTGGGGACAATCTCTATGTTTTATCTAATACTAACTAATATTATCAAGAGTAGTAAAGATTTGATTGAATTCAATTGACTCCAAAACCACTTGACCGATTTGAAATATCCTTTCACTGTTGGGAAGCTACAATATCCCCGGTGAACGACCGCTTTGTAGGTTTTAAGAAACTTTCATAAAACAGCCCGAAGCTTGGAAGTTGGTGATTGATACACCCGTGCATCGGAGAGCACGTTAATGTCGGTCCTGCGCCTGATCTCTCCGGTCGTGTCGGATTGCCGTCCCATCGGACTATGAGTGTGAGGAAATAGAGAGAGCACCTGTGTCTGCGCGAATGCTTGTGCACTATAATATGTCCTGCGCAGTTGGCTGACTGGCAATCGGTCTGGACGCCATTATTACTATCATATAGCCCACGGAGTACGTAATGAAGTACCAACGGAATCTCCTCGTGTCACCCAGAAGTCATACTAACCTTGGTCATCTTAGTGTCGGGAAGAACATTGGGTATATGCTGTCTGAGACTCGAGAACGCGTTATTGATGCTCTGCGATCTCTTTCGCACCATCTGGCGATGTTACACGCAAGAGTGAGACGGATGCATGTCCGTCGGTACAACTTTTAATGGAGGGTCGTAGCGGGTTTTTGAATATTTAATTGATGTTTTTGCTCGGCTATTAGAAGTGAAATTAAGGTAAGGATAAGTACCTAGTCTCTATTAAAAATGACACACAAACCATTTCAATCACTCTGAATTCTTAAAAAAACGCATATTGTATTGCAAAAATATTTACCAGGATACGGATGAGTCCAACTCCTGTGACGTCACAAACATGAACAAAAAGTTTCACCCCAAACCACAGAAATTGCTTTCAAATCAAATATAATCATCTCCCATCCATACAGTCCTATATCTATCTCCTTCATTCTCCCGCAATCGAAAAGAGAAAATGTCAAAAAATCCAATATCCTCACCTTTGAGAGCTTCGTGTCAGGAGGTACGTTAGGTATGCAGTCTCTCAAATCTGAGAACGCCGTGTTGATACTCTGTGTCCTTCGCCTCTCCTTCTTGTTGGCTGTGGTCCTCCGCTTTGCGACCCTCACGAAGGAGGGAGGCGCCGGTCGGTCGTACCGGAGCGGGAGGGATTGGAGATCGCACTCTAGACCTTGGGATAATAAACGGAATATAAATGTGACTTTATTAGCCAGTTTGTTTCGCCACTTCTTCTTCCCAGCAAAAACACATAGGAAGTGGTGAAGGGTGGGCGTTTTGGGGGCTATCTTTTGTATTTCTTGACGTTTAGAAAGTGTTGTTTTGCAGCCAAGTTTGAATAAATGACGCCAACCTAACCAAGGGGTTTTGGGTGGCCCGGGTAACTGGGTTGCGGAGGTCAGATAGGCAGTCGCTACTTGTAAAACACTGGTACTCAGCCGAATCCGGTTAGACTGGAAGCCGACCCTAACATAGTTGGGAAAAGGCTCGGGCGATGATGATGATAAAATTGACGTCATTCAATCACCAACTTCCAGACTCCGGCTGTTTTATGAAAGTCTTTTAAACCCACAAAGCGAGACCCCGTGTACAGCAGTCACGCTATGCGACTACTAGACCAACCAGGGACGCAGAACTAAGCAATAGTAATTACAACAGGGTTATTCTCTTACCTGTGTTGTTTGGCGGGAAACTGTGCTGTATGTTGTGGTGATACGTGTCATAGGGCTCGTTGCCGACCATCTGCATTTCTTCATAGCCTGCAACAATAGCAACACGCTAACATGACGGACAGGAGCTGTGGCGACACTATACCATCTGAGGCTCGTGGCAAAGTCTTTTAATAGGGCCCTATCAGTGAAATTCCTGCTCGTGAGCTCGTGGCTAAGTAAAAGTCGCACGGGTCGATCGATCATAAGGTTAGGCAACTCTTGACCCGGTCAGTCTGCGGATGGGTGATCATCTTCTCATGACAAGTTCCTCCGAGATTCGGAAGGCACGATAAAAGTGGTAACCGTTAAGTAAAGTGGCACGCTGAAGCCAGAAAGTCAGATCACCAGTCTTACCAAGGGGTATCGGGTTGCCCAGGATACTGGGTTGTGGAGGTCAGATAGGCAGTCACTCTACGTAAAACACTGGTAACATAGCTTGGGAAAAGGCTCGGGAATACATAATATATAGACGCGCGGCAGCGTGTCGCGCCAAGTTCAAGCAAAGGAACTGGCTAGCTAGCAGTTTCCTAGCGTTCGATCATATCCATAAAAACATGTTGATCATAGGTTAAACTCACCATATCCTCTCCCTATGTAATGCGTGGTATCATACACGTCCTGAGCGTCGAACTCGTGTGCCTCGCCGTTGGCTGCCGGCCAATATACTCCGCCATCCATAGGACTGCCTGGGAACAAGGCTCTTGATAATTTCTCTGACGCATATTAATTACTAGTTTCTAAATGTAGCCTATATATGATTCTGATATAGAAGCTATCTTAGGGCCCAATTTTACAAAAATTCCGTTGGTCTTTTTCGGCGTGAAGAGGTAAAATAAAAACTTTTTTTAAAAAGCTTTGATAGTCCGCCATATTGGATTTAGAATAACGTAATAACATATCTTGCATTGTCATCCAGACTGAACGTGTATACAAAATTTCAGCTCAATCGGTTGAAGATATCTACTTCAAAATTGAGTTCAAAGAATCCACCGTAACATACATACATTGCAAGTTAAATAAAAGCTTTTAAAAACATACACACATACTCACAAACTTTCGCCTTTATATATTAGTGTGACGATAGTGTGACCGGTTTTAAACTGAAGTAGGTAGTAAACACGACATAAATATTGCACCAGTTAATGTAGGTAATAATCACGATTTTTTTACCTTCAACATTGATCAAAATTACACATTAGTATTACACTAGTATTAGGTACGATAAGCATAAGTTTTAGCAAAAAAAGTTTTAATTGTGTTCTTACGCATAACGCCGGTCTCTATGAAGGCGCTCGATCGTTGACGCCTAGGTCATTCAAGTTTTTTGTAGTAAACATGATCCTTAGCATGTACTAGATGACCTGTAAAAATATGGTGCACTAGTTTTGTTAGACCTTATATATCTGATCAGTAATTACCTTGATGCGAGGGCTGGCAGTAGTAGGGCGGCTCATATCTGTCAAACCCTTCGTCAGAAGGCGACATGCTCCCGTAACTTGACATCTAGCCACGCCTGGAAATATTGTACACATTACACACACACAAAGAAATAGAAGCCGTGGTGGCCTAGTGGGCGAGAGTTCGATTCCAGGTCAGGCAAGAACCAATTAAACTTTCCTAAGTTTGTATGTACTTTCTAAGTACCTATGTTTTGGACACAAATGACTGTGTTTCGGATATACACTGTAGGGCCCGGCTGTCATTGAACATCCTTGGCAGTCGTTACGGGTAGTCAGAAGCCAGTAAGTCTGACGCCAGTCTAACCAAGGGGTTGCCCGGGTAACTAGGTTGAGGAGGTCAGATAGGCAGTCGCTCCTTGTAAAACACTGGTACTCAGCTGAATCCGGTTAGACTGGAAGCCGACCCCAACATAGTAGGGAAAAGGCTCGGGAGATGATGTTCTCATGAAAGAAAGAAAATAAAAACAGAACCACGTCTTGACGTCTGTCGGGTAAGCTAGTTACATACAAATGTTCTCGTACAGTGCCTGCATTTTAAAATATTCGTTGCACCATATATTTGGTTTCAAGTGGTCCTCGAGTAAGCAAAGAGATAAGGCTACCGTTGTGCACAACTCAAGCATATGTTTTTAAAGTTTTTTTTTCTTAACTGTCAATGTTTTTTTCGTAGACCATAGATAACTGTCTATGATCGTTTTTGGAGTAATATCAGCTGGTAGGAGCAAAAAATGTTTGTAAGTAAACAGGAAAAACTACAAGTCGTGGTGGCCTAGTGGTTAAAGCACCAGTCTTTCAAGTATGAGTGTGTGGGTTCGATTGACATGTCAGGCAAGTAACAATGCAACGTTTCTGCGTTATATGTAGGTACTTTCTAATTATATTTTGGACAGCAATGACTGATTAACGGTGAAGGAAAACATCTCGAGGAAACCTGGACTATAAAGTCTGAAATCACCAACCCGCATTGAGCAAGCGTGGTGATTAACGCTCAATCTTTCTCCGTGAGAGAGGAGGCCTGTGCCCAGCAGTGGGACGATAAAAATGCTGATGATGATCATTTGTAAGTACCAGATTCTGATTAGACTTTTCTCAGATTTTCTGAAAAAAATCACCTTCTTCTTCCTATTTTAATCAATAAGGTAGGCAGTTGACGACTAATCAAATTCGTTACTTTTATTGAACTGTCAAAAACGGTTACTTTGTATGCAATTTGTATGAAACGTATAAAAGCAAGAACTATGACGTCACAATTTTCGCACATCAAGCCATATAACTATTTTACTTAAATTATCAATAAAAAAACCAAATACTTTGTCCTTCAAAACGATATACGCAATGATATTTTAAGATGCTTTACCAAATTAATATCTTATAGGATTTTATTTTTAACCTCGTCAACTACCTAATTTATACAGACACCAGCAAATTTTCCCAATCAACTTTAAACCATATGCTTCAGCGATAAAGTAGAAAATTTATCAAGGGAATTTGACAGATTGTAGTAGCTTGATGTGCTGGCGTCTGCACTATAATCCTCAGATTAATGATAATCAGTCAATAATGTTACCAGTCATCATCAAGTCTAATTCTATGTTAATGTAATTGGTGTAAACCGTTTTAACATAAATAAATCATCTCCCGAGCCTTTTCCCAACTATGTTGTGGTCGGCTTCCATTCTAACCGGGTTCAGCTGAGTACCAGTGTTTTACAAGGAGCGACTGCCTATCTGATCTCCTCAACCCAGTTACCCGGGCAACCCAATACCCCTTGATTAGACTGGTTAGCAAACGGAAGTGTTCACACAATATTATTATGTTGTTGTACTGATTAAGGTCAGCGCTCACGACATATTGTCTCGTTATAACGTAAACTGTTTACTTTAAACTCATTCGATAACCAAATGTTGCGCACGTGTGTGCTGGCTTTATTGTTATTGACTGACTTTCAGAATACGAGGTTCTCGATACATTTTCGGTTGGTTTCATTACAACAGTTCTTTCGCTTAAACCCAAAGAAAAACAACATATAGGTTTATATTCTCGGCAGTCTGGTCAAATAGAGATTTCTCTTCTAAAACTTTATAAATCTTAAGATTTTAACACTGCCTTGTCTATATATTTGTGAAGTAATAAACTACATAAGAATGAATTTAAATATGTATCAGAACTACAAAAGTAAACGTCAAGTTAACAAAATCAATTGTCCTGCGCATAGCACAATGATGTTCAATAAAAGTTTATTCTGCATGGGACCAAGAATTTATAATCACCTTCCAAAGCACATACTGGAGATTAAGAATACTGACTTATTTAAACGCAAGATTAAAGATATAATGCTTAACAAGGCCTATTATAGTGTTGATGAGTACTTACATGATAAATCCATCTTGTAAAAATTCTGTGATTTGTTTGTATCTAAGGTTGTTGTATTTAATATAGGTAATATTATGTATTCGAAATATCATTATGGACAAAACAATATTGACATAAATGAAAGTCTAGTCACAGACTGACAAGTATAGTGTTTTAGTTTTCTCCGTCCGACATTATTAATTATATAAATATTATTGCTATTGTCATTTAATCAAATTGTATTTGACTTTTATAATTGCATGCCGACAGGCAAAACATAGCGCACATTTATTATGTAATGTCATCATGTATTATACACTTATAACCTATGTTTGCAATAAATAACTTTGACTTTGACTTTGAAATTGTTAATGCGAAATAAGAGCCAAGTTACGAAAAAAATATATATATTTTTGTAACAAAAACAAAATTGAAAAATATATAAGTACCTACATAAGTTTCAAAAAATTATAGCCTGGCTTTCCCAACCTATCACTACAAAATATCTGATGTTTAGGGATTCATATATCTTGTAGGAGACCTACGGAGCAATCTTTTCCTCTACTGGTGATTTGAAACCCAGCTAATTTTAAAAAGACTTCTTTGAATAGGTATGCAACAAGCAGGGAAGTAGGTTTTCATTCATTCACAAGGCATTAAAGTTTGATTATTATAGAAAATCCCTTAGGAAAATCCTAAAACCAAGTGAAGACTCTAAGACTTGTGTAAACTTAGCTGCTCAGTAACTTCAACTATGTTAAAGTAAATATTTTAATGCTGTTCAGTTTTTACGTTTTTAAATTGTTGGTGGAACAAAGTAGAATAAATAAAAATAAGCAATTTATGTATTCTTTACCTAGAATATAATTATTTCAGGCTATGCAGCATTGAGTTAATTACATTTGAACCCGTTCTGAAAGATTTCAAAATAAGTACATTTTTACCTTTTCACTCTTTTTTATAGACCTAGGTATTTGTATTTGTACCAGATAAACTATCTAGAACTTATAAGCAACCTGTGAAAATGGCCTTAAGAAAACAAAACTGTAATGGATACCTATCGCTTACAACTTTTTAATAAAATAAATATACCTATAAGTACTTAAGTGTCTTTTAAACTGATTAAAAAAAATGTATTAATAATAACACATTGTATTTTTAATATTTTTAATAAAATGCCTTTGGTTTTTAAATTAATAGGTATATTAAAATTTTGTTAGTACACTTACCGTAAAAATCGACTAATTATTCACTGAAATGCATAAAGTATTGTGTAGATACATCACTAAGAAAAAAACCATTCACTACTTTTTTTTTTATTTTACTAATTATCACTAATAATAAATTATTAAAATATTCACTATCACTTCACTTAGTAAGCAATAACAACAATGATGTTTGTATTTATTTTTATAACTCTTAAATATTTTTTAAGTAAATAATATCATCAACGACTGTCAAACATTTTGACAGGCGAGTGACATGCTATTTCGCGCCTTTTTAGTGACTGACCGGGTTTTCTCGATGGGAATTTAGTTCGAGCGTGTGGGTGGAGCTTATTTATTAGGGAACGCATGGCTTAGTAGAAAAAGAGCATAAGTCCTGTTCGTTTAACAAAAATTCTATGTATTACAAAAACATACAGGGAATATTAGGCAGAAACTTAGAATAAATAACCAATTTTTATAAATATGTCAAGAAAATAGAAAGATCTTCTCGTTCGATAAATAAAAATAGGACGTTAAGGGCCAGTTTCACAGGTTACGGGTAGCCAATATCTACCAGATAAATTAAAAAAATGGAACAGAATTTGTATGAAGTTATCTGCCAGATATACTATCTGGAACTTATTAATTAGCAACCTGTGAAACTGGCCCTAAGAAAAAATTGTAATGGAGGTCGCTTACAACCTTTCGCTGTAAACAACTTCGCCGTACAATCCATGAACAGAAATATTATACCCCGCCCTATTAGGGAGGAGCTTTTAAGGAACGTTTTGTCTCTCTCTTTCTTTACAAATCATGTATCAGCTTCTCTGTCCCGCATGAAATGATATTATAGCAATGTTATCGCTTTATTACTTGATTAGGGTGAGTGTATTTCGTAATATTTTTTTCTAATTCTGTTATATTTATTAGCATTTGGTTTTGTTGCTCATAGCTTTGCAACAGTAATAAGGTTCGAGAGAAAAAAGGTTGGCATGGTGGAAAGGGAATTCGGTTTCCAAAATCCAAGGGGTAGCGACCGAGTTGCCTAGGTAACTGGGTGTCAGATAGGCAGTCACTCCATTTAAAACCTTAAAATTATTGTATGCTATTATAGCACGTCATAGCTGCGTACAATTTTAGGATTATGTAACAACTCATTACTTACCTATGTACCTACCACAATCTATACTTATAATAAATCTGTAGAGAGGTCAATTCTGTGCATTGAATATATTTTCAAAATAACTATCAGGGGGTGATAAGTGATCGATACTGATGCCAAAAATGCAGTCAGTAAAATTTTTGTCTGTCTGTCTGTCTGTCTGTCTGTCTGTCTGTATGTTATTAATAGGAACAAAAACTACTGGACGGATTTTAATGAAACTTGGTACAATTATTCTTCATACTCCTGGGCAGGTTATAGGATACTTTTCATCACGCTACAATCAATAGGAGCAGAGCAGTGAAGGAAAATGTTGGGAAAACGGGAGAAGTTACACCATTTTTTAAGCTTTCGTCGCGTGTGCAGCCTTAATGGTTAAAGCTACATAGAAATCATGTATGACGGAAATATTCTACATAAAATTATCTAAAAAAAAAATCCACAACAGTATATGTCTATCTTTAATGGTTGACTCACAATAACACGAATAACTCCCGATAGTTTAGCAGTTCGGAGCTTTCTGATTATTTGTTATTGATTTGTTTACCTACTCTTATGTTTATAATATTCTCGCTCATGCCTAATTAACAAAAGATAACATTATAACATATTCTATAAAAAAAGTATCATAGAAATCGGTGTAGAAATACCAATCTTATACATAAAATACGATAATCAGCAGGTCGGTCGGTAGGTATAATTTAAAGGCGGGAGGTCCGAGCGCGAGCTTCTCATCCCGACAAAAGTTAGGCATTGGTAGCGGTAATCGACATCCACACTGGCGTAGCCGCGGGGGTCCTCTATAGGTTATACATCAAAACAACAACACTTTTTGTCGCGAAAACCGACATCCACGCGGGCGGAGCCGCGGGCGACCGCTAGTAAAGAATATTTGTATTTGTAAAACAGATGATGATTTTGCTTAGGAAATGAATAAAACTGCATGAATCTATTCAATTATTCGCTATCAGAACGATCTAAATAATTACTTCAACCTCATCTAAACCCATTACAATTTTCAAGGCGTGAATAAACATAAAATTAACAGAACCCCAACCACAAATAAACATCGATTATGATTGTAACATAATCTAGTTACGTCCCCTCCCTAACTCGTCACCTTATCGCATATAATTATATTATTATCCGCGGTACATGACATTGCAATCGCCTTAATGATCTGTGGTTCCAGACATTTTATTGTTATTGTCAATATTTTGACATTTGATACTGGGGCGTTAATTTGATTTTGGAATATGATCATTGATCACTCACTAACTTTTGTTAAGATTCATCCATAATCGAATGAGCAAACTTTACTTGATCCCTTGAAAACAATCATTTCTTTAATTAGGTTCAATTGATACAAATCTATTGAGAGTAGAATAGAATTTTGATAAGTACAGAAAGTTGTAAAAAGTCGTGGTGGCCAAGTGGTTAAAGAGTCAACCTCTCAAGTCACTCCAAGTACCAATGCATCTTTTCTAAGTTTGTATGAACTTTCTAAGTATATCTTGGACACCAATGACTGTGTTTCGGATGGCACGTTAAACTGTAGGTCTCGGCTGTCATTGAACAGCCTTGGCAGTCGTTACGGGTAGTCAGAAGCCAGTACCTAATTCTGACGCCAGTCTAACCAAGGGGTATTGGGTTGCTCGGGTAGCTGGGTTGAGGAGATCAGATAGGCAGTCGCTCCTTGTAAAACACTGGTACTCAGCTGAATCCGGTTAGACTGGAAGCCGACCCCAACATAGTTGGGAAAAGGCTCGGGAGATGATGACAGAAAGTTGTAAAAAAGTATTTAAGTAATTCTGGTCAGCCATATTTTGCCGTTTGGCATGCAAATATTAACAATAGTCAATATTATTCCAATAAAACTGTTCAGACTCCAGCAGGACAAATTAACCTTTCAGTATTGTGATAAGGTAGCAAATCTATAAAAGAATTATGACAGATTAATGTAGGTTGAAGTGCTGCCGTCTTACATTAAAATGAAATCATTAAAAAAAAAAATAATTTTAAAAAGAAAAATATTAAGTAAAATTAGTAAAATCAGGCTTACATCACTTTGTATCGTGTCGACAAGATATCAAAATAATCTCAAACTTCTATTTTTTCGAGTTTTTATCAAGTAGACTACTGTATGTTACTTAATTCTAGGAATCTCTCCTTAAAGATAGAAATTGTTGAAAGTCAAACTAGTTGTTCTCGACTCCATAAGGTTTATTAGGTAACTTAATTGCGTTAAGTCTAAGATGGGTTCAAAAAACATAATAAAACATTCGTAATTGGTAAAGCAAAAATCTTTAACTAATTACCCGGAACAAGCCCCATAGTTCTAAAATCCGATAAAAACTGCTATTCTGGTGGCGCGCGTGTTGGGACCCAAGGGTGTGATCACGCCCATGCCTTGTTAATTACGAGAAAAAAAAATAACATTGACATGGCTCGTGTCGGATGACAGTTCAGCTGTCAGTTTTACCGCGTGTTTTTGCTAAGGTTTGTGACGCATTGGGATATTTTATTGCGGTATACCCGACTGTGCAAAAAGAGGGTAATGTTTTTGACGAAGGCATTTTAAAGGTTTTTGCACGCAATGGTTGTAGGAAAATGTATTAATTGTTATTATAATATGAAATAAGTGTTTTTATATATATTTTACTTAAAAGAGAAAATTTTTCATTAACAAGTTATTAACGGCTTGAGAAATTGAGACTGAATTTGTTTGATTTATATCGTAAAATTATAGTATTTTTTTATTCGAGTACTGAAAGTCGTCCTTGATGCAACTTCAGGAAACCGCAAATTCTTTGAATAAGATTGTAGTAGGATTTTCATCCTGATATTCAGACCTACTGTAAATGCAAGCAACGTCGAGAAGAAAACTATTATGTATGTAATTCATTATAGTTCAGTGTGACCCCAACCTAAACTATCAACGAAACAAAATTCGAATGTCAAAGTTCCCGCTCTTTCGCGTTATTTTTTACCGCAGACAATAATAATTGACTGTAACTTATCCGTGTAATGAGGTGTTAATGGCGTGTAAATGTGCTAAAAATAAACGCGAAAAGGAAATGGCAGACGTTATTATAATTTGATACTTTTGAGGACATAAATATTTGAACTGTGGCGATAATATTTGAGTTTGTAAAATAACATTTTATCAATGTGTGCTTTCACGTTCTAATTTGAAATGGTTTCTAAAATCCCTAGAAACATGTTTTTATTACGAATACCTATATATTTCTTTGACTTTTTATTTATGCCAATTTTTTTAATGATTTTTTACTAAATATTATAATTTTTGAATAGACCTTACAGTCTTTACAAGAAAGTTTACAGGGATGCGAAATTTCGGAAGACTTATATTCTAGAAAATAAATGTTTGGAGGTTTTAGGATAATCCTTAATAATAATCTATACTTATAATAAATCTGTAGAGAGGTCAATTCTGTACATTGAATATATTTTCAAAATAACTATCAGGGGGTGATAAGTGATCGATACTGATGCCAAAAATGCAATCAGTAAAATTTTTGTCTGTCTGTCTGTCTGTCTGTCTGTCTGTCTGTATGTTATTAATAGGAACAAAAACTAATGGACGGATTTTAATGAAACTTGGTACAATTATTCTTCATACTCCTGGGCAGGTTATAGGATACTTTTCATCACGCTACAATCAATAGGAGCAGAGCAGTAACGGAAAATGTTGGGAAAACGGGAGAAGTTACACCATTTTTTAAGCTTTCGTCGTATGCAGCCTTAATAGTTAAAGCTACATAGAAATCATGTATGACGGAAATATTCTACATAAAATTATCTAAAAAATATTCCACAACAACATATGTCTATCTTTAATGGTTGACTCACAATAACACGTATAACTCCCGATAGTTTACCAGTTCGGAGCTTTCTGATTGTTTGTTATTGATTTGTTTACTCTTATGTTTATAATATTCTCGCTCATGCCTAATTAACAAAAGATAACATTAGGTATAACATATTCTATAAAAAAAGAATCATAGAAATCGGTGTAGAAATACCAAACTTATCCATAAAATCGGTCGGTAGGTATAATAAGGCGGGAGGTCCGAGCGCGAGCTTCTCATCCCGACAAAAGTTAGGCTTTGGTAGCGGTAATCGACATCCACACTGGCGTAGCCGCGGGGGTCCTCTATAGATTATACATCAGAATAACACATAGACTACTTTTTGTTGCGAAAACCGACATCCACGCGGGCGGAGCCGCTGGCGACCGCTAGTTTCGAAATAAAATTCAAAAATACAGCACAAAATACGACTTTATTCAAATTGATTTATTTCATTATGTCAGTTTTAAGTATTTCATAAGTTTATATATTATATATTTAAATTATAATAAAGGTAAACAATGTACCTATATAAGAGACATATTATTAAAATATACATATTCCAAATTCAATTGAAGTAGTAATGACAAGAGCTATTTCACAATAAAACAATTTTAATTACTACAGCGTAAAAAAATCTAGCTATCCGATTTGTCAATGGTTGTTGAAGAATTTTCAGATTCCACTGAATTTGAATTCTAGTTTGAATCAGAACTACTCTGTAGTGTATCGCCTTGTGAATCTACAGTCTTGCTGCTTTCGCTGTCTGTGTTCAGTGTTTTCACATTTTTGCTACTAGAAGATTCTTGTTGAGAAGTATTTTTGCTATCCCCATCATCTTTAACAGCCTCCAGTTCATCAGAAGACTTCTGATTGGCATCATCGTTAGCGTTTTGTTGTTGAGAATCTACTGTGGTACTGTCTTCTGTGTATTGAGAATTTTCACTTTGTGCAGTGTGATCCCTGTCTTCAGATTTCTCTTCATAAGTACCTTTGTCGCCTCCTTTAGCTAGACTGTCTTCTGAACCGGATTTGTCTACCGATCTGGTGACACTAGAAGAGCTTTGACTTGAATTTGACTCGTATGACTGCGTGTCAACTGAAGAATTATCATCTGTATTTCTAGAATGACAGTTGCCACCGTTTCCATTATTAGACGTCGATTTAGTTTTTCTAGCTCTGTTTTGTGTAACTCTTATAAGGATTTCCGCTAACTTGTTTTTCTTAGCGTTAGCTTTGTTATTTACAAAACTAGTTTTTGTTAAACTTGTTTTAGATTCGTTTGTATTGTTATTTTGTGAGTCTTCGTTATTAGATACTGCGTTTGAGTTAGCATTATTTGAAATATCAGTAGCTGATGCCACTACATTGCTGTTGTTATTCGAATCATTAGAGCTTGTAGTCTTATCAACTGCTGATGTATTTCCATCAGTAGAATCAGTAGCATCTAAATTAGATGAATTAGCGTCATCATTGTTTACAGTTGTTAAGGATTTTGTGTCGTTATCGTTTATGCTCGATGATGAATCTTTATCAACGCTACTACTTGAAGTGTCAGTTTGTTTATAAGTATTGGTCGACGATTGTGTTTTGCTATATTGGTTTTCTTCGTTACTTTGACTTTGTTGATTAACTGATGATTGATTGACTACATCAGTTTTGTCATTGACATCATTATTCAGTTCAGATGCATTGGTATTATCCTTGTCTGTGACATTGGTGTCAGATGGAGATATGTCGCTTCCGTTGTCATTATTTTGATCACCATCAGTTTGAGCGTTTTCCTCATTTGCGTTTGATTGATAGTTCGTAATAGTTTGACTGTCTTGATAATTTGCATCATGGTCAACCTTGGACACTGATACATTGTTAGTTGTAGATGAGGATTTATCAACATCGTTGCTTTGACTGCTGTCTTTTGTTACATCTGTGTTTGATTGTGAGGAATCATCAACTGTGTTGCTATTTCCGCCTTTGCTTGCAGCAAGGTGTCTGCGTTTGTGCCTCAAAATTCTGTGAAGTTGCGCCCCACTCTTAATATTTTTTTCCGTTTCGCTAACGACTGATTCGTTTTGGTTCTTTAAATGATCATCATCAGAGCTGGGTATATCACTGTTCTGGTTTCCTCCGTCTGTGATGATGGTGTTGGATGTTTTATCATTGTTGGAGTCATCTACGCTTCTGTTGGTATCGACGCTATCAGTACTTGTAGTTTCTGAAGATTTATCACTAACTGCTGATTGGTCATTCTTAGTAGATCCATTTTCAACATTAGTTACAGAGTCTGATCCAACGCTTTGTGTGTTTCCGTCGTCATTGCTCACTGTGTCGGAATTTGCTGTTTTGATCTGATTTCCTACATCGTTATCATCGTTTGTAGACTTGACGATGTCGTCATCATTTGCATACTTATCATTGCTGCCGTTGCTGCTATCTGTATTAGTACTGCCGGCATCCGAGTATATTTCAGTATTTCCAGATTTTTCTTCGTTATTGGATCGACTATCTTCATTCGCCACAGAGTTAGAATCGGTATCTTTTGTGGAGTCTACCACGTTGTCAGTATTATTAGAAACATCGTTGCTGTTGCTGTTTTTAACATCTGTTGAATCTGTCAACTGATCATGAATTTTAGAAGAACTTACATCAGTAACGGCACTCTTCTTACCATCATTGATGTTGTCATTTGCATCATCTCTTCCATGGTGAGAGTTATCACCTTGTGAAGATTCTATGTCTTTATGAGAATCTTCATCACCGTCATTGTCATTTTGTCTATTGTACGAAATCGCCTTACCTTTGTCACTATCGTTTGAAGACGTACTTTTATTGGTCACAGTTGAATCATCATAATTATTGGATTGATCATTACTACTGCTAATTGAGTCAGAACCTGTCGAACTCAATTTCTCAGTTTTGCGGTAATCTTTACCATTATTATCGTCATTCTTATCGCCTTTACTAGCATTTCCAGCATCTATAGTACTGTCAGTTACTGACGATACATCTCCATTGTTACCGATTGTAGCATTGTCGCTATTGTTTATATCGTTTGAATTTTTATCACTTACAATTGACTCATCATTGGTGGTAGATCTGTCAATGCCTGCTGTGTTAGAACCATCACCGTTTGAAGTTTGATTAATTTTGTCAGAATCTTGACCATCTTGGTCTTTTATGTCACCATTTTGACTACCATTTTCATTTGTATTGGTTACACTTGCTGTATCATCCTTCCCAGATTGGTCATTATTACCAGAGTTATTAGAATTGTTATCATTTAGTGATCCTACGGTGTCGTTATCATTGCCATAATTACTACTATCTTCTGAACCGTGTTTTGTCGTCGTATTTAAAGCATCATTATTTGTAGATCCATCATTATCAGCATCTGGTGAACCTGTACCATTTTCTTTAATTTGGTTAGTAGATTGGTCATTAATTCCAGTGCTATCAGTCGTGGCGTTTATGGTTTTGTCAGTAACAGATGCATTATCATTGTTTGAAGGTCGCCGGACATCTCTGCTGCCGGAGTCAGAATTGACGCTATTTGTTTGTTTGTCAGTTTGAGTAGTAGTATCTTTGTTATAAGTTATATTCGCTGTGTCATCTTTAGCGATGTCCTTATTATCTCTAGAGCCAGAATGGTTATCAATTGATCCGGAAGATTTGTCATTTATGCTAATATCTTCTGAATCTGAAGATTTGTTTTGGTGAAGTTGATTAGTAATTTCATCTTTGTTATTTGCATTGTTATTATTAGTAGCATATACAGTGTTGTCAGTAGTAGATAAATCATCACTCTTTGCAGGTACATTATCTTCATTTCCTACTGAGTCGGAATCATTGCCTTTAGAAGACCCAAGAGTTTTATTAGAATCTTTTAGACCATCCGATGTTTTATCATTTGCATTTGCTGCATCATTATTACTAGTTCCATTATCTTTACTGTCTCCGAAATTGTCATTTGTGTTGGTATTTTTGTCGCTCTGATTGTTATTGTCACTAATACTTTTAGTTTCATCATTGATCTGGGCATTGTCATTTCTAGAGTCAATATTGTCAGCGTTTGTGTTTGGGCCAGTCTTTTTTCCATTAGAATCTTTGTCATTTGGGCTGTTATTATTTTTGTCATCATCATTCAAACTGTCCACTGGCGAGGAATTGTCAGTTTTAGCAATGTTCGAAGAGCTATCTTTATTATCAACTTGTTTATCAATATTACTTCCATTTGTATCACTCGTTGCTTCAGACAAATCTAAATTATTCTTGGAAGTTCCATCGTTATTGTTGTCCGTTCCAGAATTGTTATTGTTGTTATCTTTCAAAGCTTCCTTTATGTTAGCTAGATGATCTTGATCAGTTGTATCATTATTGTTTCCATTGCTATCTGTATTTCCCGTTAATGATTGATTATCGCCAATACTTGATATACCATCATCTTTTCTCTCATTATCGTTGATGTCGTCATTGGTTTCGATTATCAAGGTTGTATCGTAGTCGCCTGAATCACTAGAACCCTCTTTTTCTGAAAGTTTAGTAATATCTTTATCATTGTTGTCATATACATCTTTACCTGTGTCATTAATGGTTTTGTCTGTTGACGCCACAGATGCATTATCAATATTACTATTTATAAGCCTTTGTTTACTTGCTGACGTCACAGTGGAATCATTGTGTGCAAGAATTGCGTTACTATCATTGTCCCCGGATACAGCTACAGTTTTAGTTTTAGACACTGAATCTTTATTGAGTACAGTAACAGAAGCGTCTTTACCAGCTGCACCGCTGTTGTCATCCAAATTGACGGATCCATCAATGTGCTTGGATAGGAATGATTTATTTTTATCGTTCACATTACTTTC
Source organism: Heliothis peltigera (assembly GCA_958496145.1). Classification (NCBI taxonomy): domain Eukaryota; kingdom Metazoa; phylum Arthropoda; class Insecta; order Lepidoptera; family Noctuidae; genus Heliothis; species Heliothis peltigera. The sequence continues at coordinate 1,559,113 of OY292351.1, forward strand.
TAAACCTACTTTTTTTAATGCATGACCTGTAAAATCTCTAGTTCCTAAAGTAGAACGGAATTTATTAGCAGGATGAACTCCATCAGCGCCAGAGATAAACTCGAGTCCAGATCTATATACTCCATTTCTGTAATAGCTGTTTGTTTGCCCTGGGCCATTTGCATTCGAAACTGGGCTTAGAGGTGGTACCTGACCAGGTGTTCCAATATTGTAACCGTCATTATCATTGTACTGACCAGTTGCTGCATTATAGTATCTTACTCCATGGTTGGAGCCGTCATTGGTACCAGAAGGGTTTAAATATCGAACACGGTTATTTCCATATCCGTTAGATGCTCCACTTCTATACTTCAAAATATTTTGTGCGTTCGTTAAAAGATCGCTGATGTATTTTGAATCCTGATTGAATCCGGAATTAATTCCTTCAACGGGAGTTCCGTAATCTGTAGATTCGATGCCTGCGTTTCCACTGCTAGTTTTATACCTCACGGCACCAAGGGCACGATTTAAGATATCATGGAAGTATTCATGAGCATCAGTATCTTGGTACCCGTGGGTATGAGCTCCAGTCAGATATTTTCCAGAATCTGCGCCCTGATTTCCAGCCCCGGTTATATAAAGAGCAGCGTTAAGTCCTTCACTGATGACGCTTCTTAAATCTTCATTTGAATCAGCACCAAGTACAGCTTTTCCAGAATTGACACCCTGGTTTCTATGGACATCTACAAATTGACCAGTTTTGCTTCCTCGATTGAGGATCTGACTAATATGTCCATCTGAACCAGCTCCCTCATAATGATGAGCGTCATGTCCATGTCCAAATTCTCCAGTTAAATATGTTCCAGAATTGGCAGCTTGTTGTCTAATTTGTCCAGATTTAACTTGATTGAGGAGACCACTTAAGTGTCCTTGCAAGCTTCCCCCAAATTCATTCACAGATGACTCATGACCTCGTGTAAGATGCCCTTGGTTTGTTGTTCCAGTTCCACTAACAAATTGGCCTGATTTTATATCGTGGTTTAAGACTTCTCTTAAATGTCCACTCAAACCTGCATGTTGGTTAGCTTCAAATGCGTGAGCGTGAACATTATCATTCTGTTGTCCAGCACCACTTAAAAGACCTGATTTTACTCCATGATTGAAGACTCCACTTAAATTCTCGTTAGAACCAGCGCCTTCGTACTGAGTTCCAGCTGCATATAATTCTCCGGAATCAGTTCCTTGAATTCCAGTACCACTTACAAATTGACGTTCACCTCTGCCCTGATTTATGAAATCATTAGAACCAAATCTTTCATATCCGGATACATGTTTAGCAATATCAATTGCTCTATTATTGTTATTAACAAACTCTCCAATATTTCTGCCATGTTGCACCTGGACTCCAGAACCACTTGCCTGGTAGTTCTGACGTCCAATCTCACTAATGTATTGACCGTTACTGTGTTCTTTATTCAGAAGACCTTTAATATACTCTTCGCTATTACCATGGTTTCCATTATGCTCATTTGAAATAGTATGGCCATGGCTTTTAACGGCATCAATAATTCCAGTTTGATCGAAATGTCTTCCATTATCACTCCTGTAAATTCCATTATGTTTATTTGCTATCGTTTCGGTTTCTCTATTTTGGTCAACAGGCCCTCTCTGCAATACTATCGGTGATCCAGGATTTGCTATTATTCTTTGAATATTAAACTGATCTGCATTATCTTGGTTTTCGTTTTCCTGGAAATCTGTAATAGTATTATAAGCTGTTTAAATAACTTTAGTAATCTTTAGTGTGCGCTTAAAATACTAACTGACTCGAAGACTGATGCGAAGACGCTACAGATGTAGTTACATAATATTTGTTCGCGATTTCCTAAGGAGTTTGTTGCTAAGTATCAGCCGCACGGGTCGACTGATCATAAGGTTAAGCAACGCTTGGCGCGGTCGGTCTGTGGATGGGTTGCCGACCAGTTAGTCCGTGTTTCAGAAGGCACTTTAAATTGGTGGTTTCAAAAATGTAATAGACTTTGTATGAAATTATCTACCAAGTTAACTCAAGGGAATTTATTTGTAAGTGGTGAAACAGGCGCTTAAACTGCAGTGCAGAAAATTCGGCTGAACTTACCCTGACTTCCAGATGTACTCAGTTCCTTATGAGCTCGTGCCTGGTCCTGACGTGTTACAGTCTCCGTTAGGCTCTGCCCATCTTTTTCAGTCAAGCTGTCTCCATGGCCAAAGGTCCTGGTGGTAGTTTTGGTGCCTGATGTCTGAAGACCGTGGTTCACCGCTACGGAGAAGAATACATTTTGATTTGTATTGCAGAAAAGAAGAGTCTACTTTATATATTGTGTGTTTAATAATATGAACTGTCTCGTTGGTTTAGTAGTCGCATGGCGCGATGCTGAGCGTGGGGTCTCGGGTTCGATTCGGTCGGGTCGAAATTGCTTTGTGAGTTTTGAGAAATTCAAGAAAGATTTAATTTAAGACAGCAGCCCGCAGTCTGGAAGTTGGTGATTGATAAACCCGTGCATCGGAAGGCACGTAAATGTCTGATCTCTCTCCGGTCGTGTCGGAAGGCCGACCTGAGGACTATAAGAATGAGGGAATAGAGACTGCACCTGTGTCCGCGCGAATGTGCGTGCACTATAATATGTCCTGCGCAATTGGCTGATTTCCTTAAGAGATAACAGCAGCCGCGGTCGTCAATCGTTCTGTTTTAATACTAGCGGTCGCCCGCGGCTCCGCCTGCGTGGATGTCGGTTTTCGCGACAAAAAGTAGTCTATATGTGTTGTTCTGATATATAACCTATAGAGGACCCCCGCGGCTACGCCAGTGTGGATGTCGATTACCGCTACCAAAGCCTAACTTTTGTCGGGATGAGAAGCTCGCGCTCGGACCTCCCGCCTTATTATACCTACCGACCGATTTTATGTATAAGTTTGGTATTTCTATACCGATTTCTATGATTCTTTTTTTATAGAATATGTTATAATGTTATCTTTTGTTAATTAGGCATGAGCGAGTATATCTATACTTATAATAAATCTGTAGAGAGGTCAATTCTGTACATTGAATATATTTTCAAAATAACTATCAGGGGGTGATAAGTGATCGATACTGATGCCAAAAATGCAATCAGTAAAATTTTTGTCTGTCTGTCTGTCTGTCTGTCTGTCTGTATGTTATTAATAGGAACAAAAACTACTGGACGGATTTTAATGAAACTTGGTACAATTATTCTTCATACTCCTGGGCAGGTCATAGGATACTTCTCATCACGCTGCAATCAATAGGAGCAGAGCAGTGAAGGAAAATGTTGGGAAAACGGGAGAAGTTACACCATTTTTTAAGCTTTCGTCGCGTGTGCAGCTTTAAGGTTAAAGCTACATAGAAATCATGTATGACGGAAATGTTCTACATAAAATTATCTAAAAAATATTCCACAACAGCATATGTCTATCTTTAATGGTTGACTCACAATAACATGTATAACTCCCGATAGTTTACCAGTTCGGAGCTTTCTGATTATTTGTTATTGATTTGTTTACTCTTATGTTTATAATGTTCTCGCTCATGCCTAATTAACAAAAGATAACATTATAACATATTCTATAAAAAAGAATCATAGAAATCGGTGTGGAAATACCAAACTTATACATAAAATCGGTCGGTAGGTATAATAAGGCGGGAGGTCCGAGCGCGAGCTTCTCATCCCGACAAAAGTTAGGCTTTGGTAGCGCGCGGGGGTCCTCTATAGGTTATATATCAGAACAACACATAGACTACTTTTTGTCGCGAAAACCGACATCCACGCAGGCGGAGCCGCGGGCGACCGCTAGTTATAAACATAAGAGTAAACAAATCAATAACAAATAATCAGACAGCTCCGAACTGGTAAACTATCGGGAGTTATACGTGTTATTTGGAGTCAACCATTAAAGATAGACATATGCTGTTGTGGATTTTTTTTAGGTAATTTTATGTAGAATATTTCCGTCATACATGATTTCTATGTAGCTTTAACCATTAAGGCTGCACACGCGACGAAAGCTTAATAAAAAATGGTGTAACTTCTCCCGTTTTCCCAACATTTTCCTTCACTGTTCTGCTCCTATTGATTGTAGCGAGATGAAAAGTATCCTATAACCTGCCCAGGAGTATGAAGAATAATTGTACCAAGTTTCATTAAAATCCGTTCATTAGTTTTTGTTCCTATTAATAACATACAGACAGACAGACAAAAATTTTACTGATTGCATTTTTGGCATCAGTATCGATCACTGATCACCCCCTGATAGTTATTTTGAAAATATATTCAATGTACAGAACTGACCTCTCTACAGATTTATTATAAGTATAGATAAAAAACATTACTTACGTGGCAAACCATATGCGCCTATGGCCTGGAAGAGGAACAAATATTTACTTATTTATAAAGTTATTTGCTGCGCTCCTACAGACAGGGTGACATATGATAATTTTAGAGATCAGCGCATCAAGCTACCAGAAACTGTCAAATTTTCCCAATCAACTATGATCCATATGCATCAGCGATGAAGTTGAAAATCTATTAAGGTAATTTAACAGGTTGTAATAGTTTGATGTGCTGGTGTCTGTACCATATATATCTCAGATAAGTTGCATTGGTAATAGCCTGATCGCGGGGGCAGCTAATAATATAATTTATGCTATTTATTTTAAAAGCTTTTATTTAACTTGCCGTGTATGTATGTTGCGGTGGATTCTTTGAACTCAATTTTGAAGTAGATCTTCTTCAACCGATTGAGCTGAAATTTTGTATACACGTTCAGTTTGGATGACAATGCAAGATATGTTATATGAAATTATTCTAAATCCAATATGGCGGATCGTCCAAGATGGCGGAGTAGTTATTTTTAATGAATTTCTATAATATGGGTATCAAATGAAAGGGCTTATTGAGAGAGACTTAAAAATAATTTGACGTTATTCTAAATCCAATATGGCGGACTATAGAAGCTTTTTAAAAAAAGATTTTTCTTTTAATTTATTTTAAACTCACCACAAACAGCAAAACCACTATCAAACACCTCATTATAGAAACGATTTACCAAACTAAATGCGTAATCAATTTTATATGGCGTTGTAACATATCCCAAATGTGTTTGTCCCGAACCAAGCTGTGTCAATATTAAAACTTACCTAGACAACCATTGTATTTTCGTAATTACATTGTATTTGATTACTATTTGGACAAAAGCTGTTTGGTTTATAAGATTTGTGGATCTGTGGCCTCTTTGATTGCGTATCTATACATACATATAATAATATTCCTCACACACTCACACAACATCATCTAGTCCCAAACTAAGCAGAGCTTGTACTATGGGTACTAGACAACTGATAAACATACTTATATGCTGTTTTATTTTGTAAATACATACATATTATACGTAGAAACACCCAGACTAAATCAAACACACAAATTTTTGACTTCTGCGGGAATCGAACCCGCGATCTCCAGCGTGTGGTTGGCAGATTCATTAGCCACTACGCCATCTGTTCGTCGAACTGAACCGCTTTTACGTAAGAAAGGTCAGGTTAATGGCGTGAACTTACTAGGATCTGAAATAGCAATAGGTGTGGGAAGAGTACCAATGTAACTTTTCTAAGTTATACATACTTTCTAAGTTTATCTTGGACACTAATGACTGATTAAAGGTGAAGGAAAACATCTCGAGGAAACCTGGACTATAAAGTCTGAAATCACCAACCCGCATTGAGCAAGCGTGGTGATTAACGCTCAGTCCTTTTCCGTGGGAGAGGAGGCCTGTGCCCAGCAGTGGGACGATAAAAAAAGGCTGTGATGATGACGATGATATTTTTTTATGTTTGTTCGCAATAAATATTACAAGTAGCTATTCAAAATACCATACCTATCTACTGTTACTCTATTTACGTACATATTTTCAATACCCAATAACCTCCTAGGTAATAAATTATTAAGGTTTGTATTGTCAATACATAATTAATGTTCTAAGTACATACATAAGTATATCAACGAAACAATGACAAAGTTTACTTTGGTAGTTGCAAATTACTTAACAAATGAATTATTATTTGTTTGTTTCTACGTAAATACTATTTTGTCATTATTTTTCAACTTTTAGTTATGGAATTTTTCAACTTAAATAAGCTATTTTTATTATAAGTCAGACTTGCGCATGCGTCGAGTGGTCTTTAGCAGATTAAATAGCAACTTATTTCTTAGACAATAATAATGGCGTCCAGACCGACTGCCCCGGCCATGGCGGCCGTTCTCTCTAAGGAGATCAGCCAGCTGCGCAGGACATATTATAGTGCACAAGCATTTGCGCAAATGCAGGTGCACTCTCTATTCCTTTACTCACATAGTCCTCATGTCGGCAATCCGACAAAACCCACAAAGCAATTATGGCCTGACGCGGGAATTGAACCCGAAAACCCGTGCTCGGCATTCACCCATTGCGACTACTAAACCAATAAAGCAGTAGGTACATAATAATAATTTAGTTCTGTCATTCTATGTTTGACTTTCAGTGGCAGTTCGCGATAATTTTCTGTGAGCTAACAAATGACTTACGTCACACTATATTTATTTACGTTTCTCGATTCGAAATAAATGAAAAGTAATTAATTCAGTTTAGTAGTAATTAATTTACTTAAGTCAAGTGTTGTGTATTGAAAAGAGTTTCGTTGTACTGTCTATACTTTATGATATTAGAGTGGTCTTTGAGTTAAGAATAAATGCCGTCATTCTGCGGAGTGCTGTCGACTGCATTGCTTTATTCCAGAACCTTCCTAAGAAATCCTGATATTCAACAGTATGAAGAGCTTTTTTGGGGTAGAAATTATCAAATGTCCCGCTGTGGATGCAGCTAGCTAGCTAGCTACTATTATAGTAATCTGTGGGTACTCTAGACGGATTTTACATTCTAAACCCACTTTTGTTTTGTTTAAAGAATGCAAGATTCTCGAATTCAACAAGCTTGTAAATTTTTCCGCTGCTCTACCAGTTTGGCGCCTTTTTTAATTACTATTTTAATACTTGTTAGTTTCATAGTTTAAAAATCCAATTGGTTTATTGGCATTCAACGACCAAAACCGAATAAACTCTCAACTTTCAAGTGCAAATAGCGACAAACGTCAAACTGACAAGCCATAAAGCGAACACACTTTGACATTATAAAAAGAAAACACCAAGGTATATTTTCATTGAATTTTCATTTAAAATGACTACTCTACCCGCTGTACAAAGGTCAGCTTGCATATTTTGTAATATTGCTAACAAGTTAGAAGCCACAGAAATCATATATGAAGACGACGATGTCTGTGTTTTTCCCGACATAAAACCTGCTAGCAAATTGCATCTTCTCGTGATACCTAAAAAGCATGTGGAAGACGTAAAGTGCTTAACGCCGGAAGATAAAGATCTCGGTAAGCCTTTAAGTCGTAATTTCTAATTAATGCTGCGGTTAAAAGTGATTAAAAGTCTTATCAATTCATCTGATAGTAGGGTGGCGTACTCTGAAATTTAAAACTCCCCGATTTTTTTTTATTAATTCTCGTATCGGAAGTTAGCTATGATGTGTATTATACTCACTTTTGCCAGCTATTACACCCATGTCCCGTGGGAACATCAGGCACTAGCTTATAGCCGTCTTCGATCAATTCGGCTGTCCATCACCTGTAAGAATATTTTTAATCCAGTTCTACGAGAGTTATCAATAGACAAAAAAAAAGTAGTATTATGAATCGTTCGCAAAATATGCTTTGGAATAAAAATAAAGCATCATTATTATTGTTTACCATTAATTATGGGTAAAATATAAATTGAAAACTTGACAACACTATAGGTGTGGTCCATCAAAAAATATTGACATTTCGAAAGCATGAAGTAAATAAAAAAGTTTGTTCATTTTATTGTCAACTTTATCAATAGCGTAAATATTCGCAATAAGTTTTGAATTAACATATATAGTTTTTTTTTTCAGTTGCAAAAATGCTGTCAATTGCTCACGAGCAGTTAGCGAAGAACAATTTATCGCTAAACGACGCACGTTTGGGCTACCATTGGCCTCCATTCCGAAGTGTTAAACATCTACACTTGCATACTATCGCACCCGCCTCCGATATGGGTTTCATTTCGCGACTCATATTTAGAAAGGACTCATACTGGTTTGTTTCTGTAAGTATGCACAACGACGCATTTTTTTAAATATATTTTTAATTATTAGCGCCAGAATGCTGCTTTCCTTTACGAAAAAAAAAAAAACAAAACGTATTTATTTTCTACCGAAAGTTGTTGACGAAAAAAATATAGTGACGCGTTATTCATTTTCAAAAATGAGAGGAAGCGGATTGATTGACATCGGATTTAGAATAACTTCATATAACATATCTTGCATTGTCATCCAAACTGAACGTGTATACAAAATTTCAGCTCAAACGGTTGAAGATATCCTAATACTATTATAAAGGCGAAAGTTTGTAAGTATGGATGTATGGATGGATGGATGTATGGATGTTTGTTACTCTTTCACGTAAAAACTACTGAATGGATTTGAATGAAACTTTACCACAATAAAGCTTATACATCAGAATAACATATAGGCTACTTTTTATCCGGGTATGGAAAGCACTTCCCTCAGAAAGCGGGTGAAACCGCTGGCGGAAGCTAGTCTACTTCTAAATTGAGTTCAAAGAATCCACCGTAACATACATACACGGCAAGTTAAATAAAAGCTTTTAAAAAAATACTTCTTTTTTTTCAGCCGGACTACGTCACATCGCGGCTATGATGTGAACCTTCTTCTATAGCGTAGATAAATTGAATATTGCGAAGGAATAATATATCTTTTTCCAATATTATCTCGTCCATCTAGGTCCAATTATATGCCAAAATGCGGTTCAATTTGTAAACTTGGGTAAATGTATAAGCCCTAGTGCAACGGCGAATAAAAGAAGAGGCTAGCCCAATTAATTCGATAATAAGTATTTATTTAACATATAGTACAACATTCCTGTATAAAATAAATAAATAATAAATGAAATCGCTCAAAAACTTTACAACGCCATGTAAATATTTTTTTGTTTTAATACTAATTGACCCGACATACTTCGCATACAGCCTATCATTTAAACCCTGGACCTCTGGGTTCAATCATGTTAGTTTTTAGTGAGACTAAATAACGGCAACTAATTAATAAATATAAATAAGATTTCTGGCTTTGTTACTTTAATAATATGTAATAAATAATTTGTGTTGGGTAAAACGTGTTTTAATTCCGTAGGTACGGTTTTTGTGTAAATTAAAGCAATGAATCGAATGCGCCTTGTTGTGGAATTAAAAGTTTTAGTAAGTAATATGCAGTACCTAATGATTTGATTTTTTAAATGTTATATACTGTAAATGATTCAGGTACTGTTTAAATTTTTTTAAATCGTTAATTTTGTAGTTATTTTAACGGAATTAAATATCGGGATCCAGTCAAGCCATTTGGATCTGCAATAGGTATGTATTTGGTTATTATAAGATTCGTTTTGTGAAGTAGAAAGTTAGAGATTCCCGCGTTACCCCCGTTTTCTATTAAGTATTCTGTGCCCTCGTATGGACTTCAACCCGCACCCGGATATGAGGCAGCCTTCTGTCATTTAAATAATCAATTGTTTATTGCATTCTACGATGTAGGCTTAGGTGGTAAACATTTTTTGTTGGTAACAATCGTGGACCCTATCGGGTACCTACAGCAAAATATAATATAAATCGGTAAAGACCGGTAAAAAGCTGTAGATGGCCCCCTAGACTGAACTGCGAGAATCCATATAAAAACATTTTAAATCCATTTTAAGAATGCAGACAGACAGACAGAGTTCCTTTAGCATTAATAATATTAGTAATTTAGTAAGTATTTATCTGGGAAATAATTGAGTGTTTAGTTTAGTCGACTATAACTACAACACTACTAACGTCAACACGTAGTATATTGTATACTCTTTGGTCAACACAACAACTGTGAGGATAGTAAAAATAATATTTTACTAATACTCTATTTATAATTATAATACAATTTAATATAACAGGTAATTACGCTACACACTTAGTAAATATCGTGTTAGTTTTGTGTATTCTTGTCAAGTTGGGTTATTTTTGTCAACATAACCTCAAACGCAAAACTTATCGAGAAGTTTTTTTAATAAAAAATAGTAGAACTTAAAGCCTCTAACATTCAGTCGAGCTGAATTTTGAACGAAACTATAAGCCTATAAGTACCTAAATATAATTTGCAGTAATAATGTCGGATTCAGAGCTGGACCCCTCCGAGCTGGGCACACAGGACTACTGGCAGCAGGCGTACATCAAGGAGATACGTAATTTTGAGGAGCACGGTGACACGGGAGACGTGTGGTTCGGCGAGGACAGCGCTGACAGAGTCATCAACTGGATCTGCAGCTGTGGAGTAGAGAAAGATACACCTATCATTGATTTAGGTAAAACTATTTTTTTTTCTCTTTATTTATTTCAGAAATTTTGCACATACATACATAGCTATATAGATTGACTGCCGCGTTGGTGTAATATTCGCAAGGTGCTATTGCTGTGCACGGGGTCTCGGTTTCGATCGATTGTCCTGTTAAGGAGTAAACAGCCTCCTTAGGCTGAACTCCGAGATGCCCACTCAAAAAAAAAAAAAACGGTTTTGATTCCGGGTCGGGCCAAAATAGCTTTGTGGGTTTTGAGAAACTTTCATAACGCAGGCCGGAGTCTGGAAGTTGGTTATTGATTCACCTTGCTTTGAAGAGCATGTTGCAGTCAGTCCTGCTTGTGATCCCTCGCCGGTAGTGTTGTATTGCCATCCCATCGGGCTATGGTGAAGGAATAGAGAGTGCACCTGTATCTGCACGAATGCTTGTGCACTATAATATTTTCTGCGCAACTAGCTGATTTCCATCAAAAAAAGAGAATGACCACCATAGCCGATAATCGGCCTGGATGCCATCGGATACATGGCAGTCCCATTGTACGTGCCATCATGTCAAATTTCCTTAATAGATTTTCAACTTTATTGCTGAAGCATATGGTTTAAATTTGATTGGGAAAATTTGTCAGTTCCGGGTAGCTTGATGTGCGTCACATATGTAACTGGAATCTCTATACTTATATGAGACATGTATGTCTCCAGGTTGCGGCAATGGCTACACGCTGTCGGAGCTGGCGCGCGACGGCTTCACGAACCTGCTGGGAGTCGACTACTGCCCGGAGGCCATCACCCTCGCAGAGAAGGTGTCACAGACTGAGTTCCCACATATTAAGTACAAGGTAAATAATTTTAAGGTAATGTGTATACTTAAAAGGGTACTAAGGTGAAAAGGGTAGCTATGACGAATGTAAATAAACTTTAAGATAAAGACAAAAAGTCATTTATACAAAGTAAGCTGAAAATCAGCACTTTTTGAAAGTCAATTTTACATAAGACAGCCCTCAAAATGCCCGGCCTTCACCACTTCCTATGTGTTATCGCTGGGAAGAGGAAATGGTGGAACAAACTCCCCAGCAACATAATTCTGTCTGTATGGTTTGAAGAACCGGTTTTATATCTAAACAAAATAAAATAATAATATGTACATTTAATTCAATCTATACTGATATTATAATCAGAAGTTTGTTTATTTTATTGAACGCGCTAATCTCAAGACCTACTGAACCAATTCGAAAAATTCTTTCAGTGTTAGATAGCCCATTTATCGAGGAAGGCTATAGGCTACTTTTTAACCAGTTGCGCGGAGTTGTTCCTACGGGACGCGGAGGAAACTACTGGCAGAAGCTAGTTTACTATAAAAGTGTGTTTATTTCTGTTTTTAACAATTTTTTTATTTTTTTTTTATTATTTCAGGTATTTGACATAACAGAGGACTGTGTCACAGAGCTAGGTAAATTCGGTATCGTGCACGACAAGGGTACCTACGACGCGATAGGACTCAACCCGGACGACCCGAAGGCGTGTCGAGAGAAATATATCGAGCAGGTCCATAATCTGCTGGATACTGATGGTAATTATAACCTTCATCATCATCATTATCCGCCTTTTTATCGTCCCACTGCTGGGCACAGGCCTCCTCTCACACAGAGAAGGATTAAGCGTTAAGGTGATTCCAGACTTTATGGTCCAGGTTTCCTCGAGATGTTTTCCTTCACATTTAATCAGTCATTAATGTCCAAGATAGACTTGGAAAGTATACAGTCATATAACCTAGAAAAGTTAACAAAAATAAATGTTGCTGCTGGGTTAGGCCTCTATACTTGTTCCGTATCCCGCATTTATGCTAAAACGTGTCAAAAAGACGCCAACATTAAACCGTATTATATAAGGTGTAACAAAACTAGTGCACCATATTTTAACAGGCCATCTAGTACATGCTAATAATCCTTAGCCACAAAAAAAGTCATGAAAACAATAACAAATTTTGTTATAATTAACACTTGTTTCTATGAAGGCGCTCGATCGTTGACCCCTAGGTCATTGAACTTTTTGTGGTAAACACGATCCTTAGCATGTACTAGATGACCTTTTGTTACACCTAACACAATAAAATAATAATAATAATAAAGCCCGCAGGGCATCTGAGGCGGAAGCCCGCAGGGCATCTGAGGCGGATGTCGGGGAGTAGCGACCCCGCGGGTACCGAGTGCTCCAGGGAGAGGATACTGTCCCTCATCTCCGGCTCGCCGGAGTGAACCCTGAAGGGGGATAGGTCTCCCACCTCTGGCTTGCCTTCATTGGCCGTCCAGAGTGGAGTCGCTAGAGCAATGCTCGGAGGGTGAATGCCTCGGGTAAGTGGCGAGTGGGCACAGAGATGCTGGACCCTGGCTAGATGCCGGTTTTAAGGCGCGTGATCTGGGTAGAAAGCCGGCCGGGGCAACCTCACCCTTCAGCCGCTCACGTCCCCGTTGCCCCCTTGTTGCGACTTAGCGACTAGTTCCCGGGGGCCCGGTAAGTGAGCTGGCGAGTCTCCTCCTGCCATTTTTACATGTATTTATTACATTGTCATCGGCAGGGGTTATAGTCCCCATAGTTTTCCCTTCCCTAGTCCACTAGCATCCCATCACAATAGCCCAAGTAGTTTTTCTTCCATACTTAGCAATAGTTTAGCACAAACCGGGGGTTGTCCTTGGGTACATTTCTATAGTGTATACAGGGATAATCGTCGGTTTTGTGTCACCATTACGTATATTAAAGTTGTCTCAAAAGGGCTTCAGCGTGTTGGCTTCGGCCCCACGTTCGCCTTCCAAAAGCCCGGGACTCCATAGTCCCGAGATCGAAAAGAGATAATAATAAATAAATAATAAAAAGTTTATTTAACAATCAACAGGTTTAAACAAAAACATTTTAGAGATCTTCTTTTAAGTAATAAGATACCTGTGCCAGAAGATCTCTCTCTTCCAGCGGCGTAGCGTGGGTATCTGCCGCCCGGGGCGGAAGACAATTTTGCCGCCCCCCTGTTTTGACTTTTCAATATGTATTTTAGGTTTTTTCATTAGAATTTAACTAAAAAATATCTAAAACTTTTACAATCACATTAATGAAATTATCCTTAAAAAAAAAAATCTTAAAAAAAAACGTCTAGGGAGGTTTTTTTTGTTTTTTTTTTTTTAACTTTCACTTTTAGGTACCAAGTTTTTTTTTATTTCTAGGAACAAATTTAAAAAAACTGGATTTTTTTTTCATTGTAAATATTCGATAGTTTCGTTTATGAGACTCATAAACGTGGACTTTTGCCATATTACTAGCTTTCGCCAACAGTTTTACCCGCGTAGAGTAAAGGACTTTCATACAAACTTCCAACGCTAGCGAAACTATATTTAAAAAACTTCTCTCGTAGCTAGCAGTGCTTTCCAACTTAGTTCTTCTCTTATCGGGAGTAGAATGGTCCATAGCCCTTTACCGGTGTGGGTTGACGCCGGAATGGGCGCGTTCAATGAAGCTGCGAGCCACCCACTACGGAACGTGCCCCGAAGGTCATTTCCATAAGGCCCGGGGTACAATCTCCCGCGAGGTGGCAGGTCTTCTTTGAGATGGAAGCGAGAACCGAGGGTTCTCTCGCGCCTGTATGATTGCTGCGCAGCGGGCGGACTTCCTGCGCGATCTCATGGTGGTATGGAGAGATCGGATGTCGCAGCCCCGTGCAGGGCACGCCACAATTGTAGCACACGGTAGAATACCTAGAAGTGTGCTCTGTTTGGGCGGCATTGTGCGGCAGCGACTTCTCGCGTCCGGACCTGGTGAAGGCCATGGTCCGGAACGAGGAAGAATGGGATGCCGTCGCCTCCTTCTACGAAGCTGTTGTGCTAGCGGAAGGAGCAGCTGAGAGACCGCACCGCTCATCCCAACCGCCGCGGCAGAACTGAACCAGGTAGACGCCACGGGCGCAAGGTGTTGAGAGCTGATTCCCGGCCGCCGTAGGCGGTTAGTGTTGGGTGGCTCGCTGTCCGTACGTTTCATGACGGCAGGCTTGTGTCGGCGGCGCGTTCTGTTCCACGCACTCCTCGATGAGCTCAAACTCAAAATCATTTATTTAAACTTGGCTGCAAAACAGCACTTTCTGAACGTCAAAAATTACAAAAGACAGCCCCCAAAACGCCCACCTTTTACTAGTCGGCAGTCAGCCATATGGATCAGGACTGCGGGATTGTTGGCATGAGTCACCTGGAACCTGAAGGGCTCCAGAAAGAACATAAGACAGTTTAATCAGTAAGAGTTTGACACCAGTGACGCGCTGCACCCACAGCGGGGGGAGTGATCGGGAGTCATTCATTGATGATTTACCACTCAAAAAAAATTAATGCAGGTCCTTTGTTTTTAGATGATGGAAGATGGTATGTAGGCGTACTAAATATTTTTTATCGGATATTTTTCCCTCCCCGAGTACCAGTGCCGGATTTATATTTTTTATGAGTGTAGATCACTTTATTTCCGCCACCCCATTTTTTCCAAGTTCAAGTAAGCATTATGGCTTCTCTGTATTTCAGCTCTCAGTTTATCAAGAATGACCAAAAAGGTGTTCACTCTGAAATAATCTCTGGAACCGGAGGGTATTTCAGGTTCTTCATTCGTGGCTTCATCCGTCATTTTTTTTATTTATATAAAAAAAAAACATGGAAATACTAGTGACCGTTCTCTGAAATCTGCCGCCCCTCGGACGCTGCCGCCCCTAGGCCGCGGCCCATACGGCCTATTTTCTAAATCCAGGACTGCCGAGTACGGGAAGTAGTTCCGTCGGGACGCGGGTGAAGCTGATTGCGAAAGCTAGTAATATGGCAAAATTCCACGTTTATGACTCTCAAAAACGAAACGATCGAATATTTACAAAAAAAAAACGACAGAGTTTTTAAGACTTGTTCCTAAAAAGCAAAAAGAAACTTACCTTTAACGAAAAGTAACTGTCACCAACCATGTTGTTAAAAATTATCTAGTTTCCGTTGAGATATCAACATGAAATTTGGCTACAGGAACCTAGTTATATCTTACTGAAAACCATGAATATTTGTAGAAAAGTACGGAACTCTGAGTAAGTATCTGAAAATCCTATTTGGTCAGTTTTTAAGTCCGTTTATAATTATTTTAATAAATAAAAGCTTTAAGAACATCATCAGCTGGCGCTCGCATGCGCTGTTTTTTTTTTATTTCAAAATGGTTTAAATTATTTTTACTAATTAATGTGAAATTTTGCCGCCCCCCAAAAAGTGCCGCCCGGGGCGGACCGCACCCCCCGCCCCCCCCACGCTACGCCACTGCTCTCTTCCAACACTTCAAAAAACAATACAGAGCCTGTTAATAATAGACTGAAAGCTAAAACTATAATTGGAATTAAAACTAATAAAAAAATAAAAAGTTTATAATTTTTGTATTTTTTCCTGATACAGGTCTGTTCATAATAACGTCTTGCAACTGGACGGAAGAGGAGCTGATAAAGCATTTCTCAGAGAAGATGAAGCTGAAGCGCGTGCTGCCCACGCCGCAGTTCAGATTTGGCGGGAAAGTTGGCAGCGTCGTGTCGTCCGTAGTGTTTGCTAAGAAATGATACATTAAAAAATATATTATATTTTGTTACTGCACTTGTTTATTTTATTGGTTCCTATCTGACCCGGTGAACGTCGTACGAATTCATAAAAATCAAATGACAAACAAATAAAAATCATAACTTGTGTAGTACTATACCAGGTACCAAACATGTATCTAAATATGTTTTCTACCAGCGTGAGTTATGATAGCTGTAGCGAGGATGAAGCGTATAGGTAAATGGATGACGAAACACACCTTGGACTTTAACACTTAAAAGCTAAAAATAAAAAACTTTTTACATAAAAAAAGAAAACCGACTTCTAAAAACACTGTTTTAGTTTTTTTTTTAAAGCTTTTATTTAACATAGATACATTAGATATCTTCAACCGATTGAGCTGAAATTTTGTATACACGTTCAGTTTGGATGAAAATGCACGATATGTTATATGACGTTATTCTAAATCCAATATGGCGGACTATAAAAGCTTTTTAAAAAAAGATTTTTCTTTTAATTTATTTATTAGTAAAAACCTTTATGAATTTCGACTTAAGACATGTACATATTATAAATGAAACAACAAATAATTTTATTACACTTTATTTACTAAACATCCTCCACAATAACCAACCAGTTAAAAATCTTTGTTACATAAAGCGTTTGAAAGTTAAATAATAACGTTATCCTGAAACCTTACCTTTTAATAATACCTCATTCATTTTGAACCTGAATTTTACATTAAAAAAAAAGAAAGAACATTTTTATGACCATAAAAATATGGAAAATCTCAAGTTGTGAATGGCTAGCGACAAACGCGTTTATAAACCAGCCTCTCAATTATGAATTTGCGTGTTCGATTCCAGGTCAGGTAGGTACCAATGTAACTTTCTGAGCTATATGTATCTTGGACATCAATGACTGATTAAAGGTGAACGAAAACATCTCGAGAAAACCTGGACTACAAGGTCTGAAATCGCTCTATCCTTGTCTGTATGAGAGGAGGCCTGTGTCCAGTAGTGGGACGATCAAAAGGCTGATGATGAAAACGCGTTTATTTGCAAATGTAAAAAAAGCCGCCATTTTTTAAAAAAGCGCGGCAACTTGGATGTCTAGAAAACAGGTTCAATATGAATAAAGCATCCCCAAATAAAATACAATATTTATCTACGACCCTTACCTACTAGTAATAAAATAATTGTGCATGGTATTTGTAGGGCGAAGGACATCTACAACAATTAAATTATCATATTGTTGAACTGTGTGACAATTTACCAGTGTCTGGAAGTAGTAAATTTCCCATAGATTTAGTATCTTTGGCAATATTAAAAATGGATAAGGTCTAAAAAAAATAGTGCACCATATTTTTACAGGTCATCTAGTACATGCTTAGGACCATGTTTACCACAAATAAAGTTGAATGACCTAGGGGGTCAACGATCGAGTGCCTTCATAGAGACCAGCGTTATGCGTACAATTTGGCGACTGTGATGATAAATGTAATAAAATATGTTGTTGTTTTCATGACTTTTTTGCGGTAAACATGATCCTTAACATGTACTAGATGACCTGTAAAAATATGGTGCACTAGTATTGTTAGACCTTATATTGTTATTAAGGTCCGTTTCTAGGTGAGGCAAGTACTAATGAAACTTTTTAAAGTTATTATATGTATGTACAGACGCCAGCACAGGCTACAACAATCTGTCAAATTTCCATAATGGATTTTCAACCTTATCGCTGAAGCGTAAAGTTCAAAGTCGATTGGAAAAATTGGACAGTTTCGGGTAGCCTGATGTGCTGCCGTCTGTACGTTCTTAGTAATGTATGTTAAACATAAATGAAGTTAAAGGCATTCTACACGATCCAAAGCAACCGCCGACAGAGGTGACCTTGCTCTAGTTGAAAATCTACCTTGTAGACGTTGTTGGCCGGTATACCAGATATGGGCGGACAGACGCCTTCAGTAAAGAGCGCAACCATCGCGACAAGCTGCGCCCGTGGTCGGCCCCAACCGTGTGGAACGCTGTCGGCCGACGGGAGACGCGACCAAGGTCACCTCTATCGTCGGTAAAAAGCCTTTTAATAAGTTTTGAATCGCCTCTTTCAGTAAGCGTGGTGATTAATGTTCAATCATTTTCTATACAAGCCCTGTGCCTGATGAACTTAAAATGTTCTTCGCCCCTCGACATACAATATCTAGTATCTAATACTAATTTACAGTAATAGTAATTTTACAGGTACTTGACAAGCTTTTCAAATATATTAGGTACAGACGGCCAGCACATTAAATTTCCTTAGTAGATTTTCAACTTTATCGCTGAAGCATAAAGTTCAAAGTTGAATGGGAAATTTTGGCAGTTATAGCTTGATGTGCTGGCGTGTCCGTACATCATTTTTTTATAAAACAATCTTTAATTTAGATACATTTTCCAAACATAAATGCTATAAGCGGAATTAAAATGTCATTACTCTGAGCAAAATATTTTTTTCAATAAAGCTTTTTGTTGATCTCAATGACAAAAAGAAATACATGATGTAGTAAGCAAAGCTATACATACAAAAAGACTAGAAAAAAAAAATGGTTAATCTATGAACGATTTGAATAGTCAAGATTTTATCTTTTATCTTTGGAGATTAACCCAAATCAGACGCGCGCTTGACCAGCAGCGCGCGTTTGTATTACACTTCAATAGAATAGGGTATTTGACTCTTTTAGAAACAGATATAATTTTTGAAATCTGTTGAGAAATAAGTAATTTATAAACCTTTCAAAAGTCAAACAGTTAAATAACAGAAAAAGGATGCACATACAAGCTTGTGACGTCAACGCTATTTGAACACGCATGTGCAAAAGGGAAAGCAAGATGTCCCCACTATGATCCCACTCTTCATCATACGAATATAAAAAATGTTGATTGCTGCTCCATTTATCAACCAATTTTGACGCTGTTTTCAGAAAAATGTTGCTTGTGCGTGTGTTTATTTGTTTTGTTAAAAATTTTGTACAAAATCAAACATAGGCAAATACCCTATTCGGGGTTCTCAAACCACACATTTCAAAAAGCCCAGTGTATTATGTTATAGTAAGATATCGTAAATTCAATTTCATAATATGGTATAACATACCTACTTTTAATTCAGGATTAAAACAATTTAAATTATGATAAAGTGAAAAAACGACTCGGTAACAGATTATCTTTGATAAAAACTAGGCCAACAGACACTTGATAATAGATTTAGACATACATATATACCGATAAAGTTATTAATTTATTTTTATTTGCCCATAGAGCAGGATATTAACTAATGTCAATTTTATCAACATTCAAAAAATAACAGTATGCTATTTTTTTTTAATTCACAAAGCACACACACGATCTTTTACTCAAATGACATTTTAGTAGATAAAGCTAAAATTTCTTTTGATATAAAAAAAAAAACAAGGAAAAATGTGGAATTTTCTCGAATAAAGAATATATTTTATCACAAGTCGTTAGACGTAATATATTAGATAGGCCTTAAATATATACATTCTTATATGATACCAGTCGTTTATACATATTTTTTTATTAAGTAAAAAACCTTTACACCTCTATGGAATAATAAAATCAAAGTAGGTTAGTAATTTAAAGATTAATATTTTGTTTCACATATCTATAGCTTATGGCCAAAATATGTGTCAACTTCCCGCACCTGGATAGAATATTACCTATGACACTCTGTATTCAAATCGAATGATACAGACCAATGCAAAAAAACTAACAATATATTTTGTTTTTATCTCTATAATATTAGAATGGATTGCTATCGATGCCGCAAACTATATATCAAAGAACGACTAATTTCGTCCAAGCATTTAATTCAAGTTTAAAATTAACACAAGATTATTATTTTTTAATGATAAAAAAATACTAATAATATTTACATTTTTAAATAACGCCAAAATATATTAGGTATGTATTTAATTCAATTTCTAAACAAATCGGTTTACAACTTCTAGCCATATTTTTTTTATCCATAATTGATAATTATCTGTTACACACACAATAGTTACTATATGATTTGCTTATAAGCTGAATTTACAGTGCTTGGCACCTATTTATTCTAATATTAGCGATTTCTCCCGATCTCACCCGCGTCCCTGGTTACCTTATTAGTAACAAGCATTGTTTTTGGATTGATTTGAGTCCGAGTTGCACTTGGCTGGCTTATTTTCATTTTTGTGATTAAATAAAGATACACAGGAAGGCTCTAAAAAATCCTGGTACTGTTGGATGTTCAGTTTATCTATCTCTATACCAAATTTTAAATAGTAACTCATATTGTATTACGGAGCAGGTATTCGGTAAAATACCTTATTTTTATTACTACACAGTAAAATGTATATTTCTTTAATTTCCGTGTTACGATTTTAAATCAAATATATTGCTTCAACTACAAATAAACAAGTATTGAGTGACGTCACTTGTCACTTATTTACCAGTCATATGACGTCATCAATGACAAATTGACTGATGTCGAGTGCTGAACAAATATTTGAGTCCAGAAAGCGAAAATATTTATACTTGAATTGGCAAAGAATAATTTTCATAAATTGATGAGTTTGTCTAGACGCGAATGAGTGAATTTAATATAGGGCTCAGAATTCATAATCTGGCTTTCAGCCTTTTGCGGGTTGTTCGCAAGAGTTACCGCGCCCCTGGCACACAAAGACCTCCAAAAGGAACATAGTTCCCCTTAATATAAAGTGGTTTTAAAAAGTACGGGCTTTAGTACTAGATTTGGACCAGTAACTTTGTTCAAGAAGATCGTTTAAAGCTAGCACTAAATGTGGTACTTTTTTAAGACCACGACCATTATATAAATAAGGGAGAATGGGTTTTAGTTAGTAAAAGTCTGACACTACCTCCAGTTTTTTCTATTTGATGATATCCCACGAAAATAGAAGCTTCCAGTCTTACCGGATCTAGCTGTGAATTACATGGACCAACTGCCTATCGATAGATGGATATATAGATATCCCTTGGTAAGATGCACAACGACTATATGGATGACAATTCAAGGTACCATCCGAAACACGAAGGTGCTCTTTACGGCATAGATCCACCAAGTATTGCTTAGCCGGAGATCAGTCGACCCAATCAAGGGTCAATTTCAATCCGGATGCATATAAAACCGGAGGAAACAGCTCTACAATTAAAGACACGTTGCTGGTTATCTGTCTATGTGGGAGGTACAACGACCGAAAATTCGTTTCAGAATCAAAGTGCCGTGTGAACTCCGCACAAACGATGGGGACACGGACTGACATTTAGATGGTACGCTGAAACTAGGCCATAGCTGAAGCGAACTTATGATGACATTTCTCAAAATGTACACACAAAAAAATATGATTTTTACGGCCAGTTTCACCGGTTACGGATAAATTCCAGATAGTTTATCAAATTCTGTTCGATTTTTGAATTTACCTGGTAGATAGTGGCTATCCGTAACCGGTGAAACTGGCTCTTAATGTCCTAAAATTGCTTAAGGCGTTCCCTGGACGATCAATTTAATCGCGCAATATTATGAATTGTGCAATTGTTTTGAGAAGTCTTCAAAATCGACAGACTAAGGGCCAGTTTCACGATGTCCAATTATAGCCACTATCTGCCGAATAAATTAAAAAATGGAACAGAATTTGTATGAAAATATCTACCAAATAAACTAACTGGAACTTATTCGTAGGTGGTGAAACAAGATTTCAAAGATGAACAAAACACTGGGCAAGCGCAAGACGTCAAATCGTGAACTTCAGAGCGGTAAAGTAATTTGACGAGAATTAGGGCCAGTTTCACCTGTTCCTGATAAGTTCCAGATAGTTTATCTGGTAGATAGTGGCTATCTGTAACCGTTGAAACTGGGCCTTAAATTCTGACCGTATTAAATTCAAACTCAGAATTTTAGGTTTTAACGAGTAAAAAAATGGCATAGAGATAGAATGAAAATAATTTTGATCCTTCCTCGAAATCTCCTTTTTCCCCTTAGCGAAAATTCTCTCAGGCTCTTAAAATTTCTTAAAGAGGACCAACATTTTATTTTCTTTTGAATGTGATACCGATGCAGATTAGACAATAGCTTTCGTCCATTCCGAAGACTTGCCTACTATATTTTTATCTTTATTGTGTAATCTACTGCCTACAACAGGTGTATCTATCCGATATGACTCAACTACATATCAATGAAATATCGATTTTCGTCTCTAGAAAGGCGATGGCTAAAAATACCCAGTGAATACAGAAACTTCTTATAATCATCATCCTCCTGCCCCTATCCCAAGTTTTATTTGGGGTCGGCGCAGCATGTTTTTGTCTTCCACGCTCTTCTATCTGCCGTCATCTCACAAGTTACATTCTTTCTAGCCATATCAACCTTCACACAATCCATCCATCGTTTCTTTGGTCGGCCCCTTCCTCTATGTCCATCCACATTCATGTTCAAGACCTTCCTCACAACATGATCCTCATTCCTTCGCATTACATGCCCATACCATACTAGCCGGTTTCCACGTAGTTTTTCGGTTCAGAAAAACAGAAAGAAACTTCTTATAATAAGCGCTTTAAATCACCTTACTGTGTAGGTACAGACGCCAGCACATCAACCTACCTCAATCAAATGTCATTAATGTATTTTCAACCTTATCACAATACCAGAAGGTTAATATTCGATTGGTAAAATTTTACAGATTCAGATAGGTAGATCTGCTGATGTCTATACATAAAAACAGGTATTTTAATTTCTCCCAAATCGTATACACCGTCCCAATACACCGGTACATATAATAACTTTTCTAAAAGCGTTTTTAGAGAAGCTATCCTTTTTAAAAGAAACTAGACGTCGATTGAAGAGTCGTGAGTTCAATACGAATGGGTTTAACGAGACTTGGACTTGACTTCACTGTAGATCTTGTACCCCATGGATTTGATATTGATACTTTGATGATTTTAAACTTTCCGCGATTTTTACAAATTTTAAACACAACACACAGGTCTTACTCGCGATGAAAAAATATAAAGGCATGTACGCTACCTCTATTTCTCCCGACGTTTCGGCCGAATTACACGTTAGATTAATTAGAGGTAGCGTATATGCCTTAATATTTCTTTATCGCGAGTAAGACCTGTGTGGCGTGTTTAATATTGATACTTTGGTATCATTAGATGTGTATCATAATGAACCCCTTGGTATATATTATATTACTGTAGACTCTGTTTTTTTTTTTTAAATGAAATCTAAGCCATCGCTCTTTACTACACTTGGAATGTACAAGAATTTTAATTTCAATTTTAGATCTAATTCTAAAAAAAGCATATCTTTTTAAACAAGGATATTGATATATATCATGGAATTAGTTAGTAAATCTATTAAAAAAAAAAAACCCGAGAACCAAATGCCTTCTTAATTATGTTTTTTTTGCCGGAATGACCCACATTACAAAAAATGCATATCAATGGTAATTTTTGAAATTCAAAAAGAAAACTTGAAATAAACATATTTGGAAACAGTGACAATGCTAAAATTTTTATACTTCTGTCACAGCATGCTCGGAAAGAGGTATTTTTTTTAACTGAAATCCAATAAAACTTTTTTTTTTTATGGCAATCTGCCGAAGACTACGGCAATTTATGCCAGACTCGCAATTAAGTGTAGTGATCACTCATGGGTTTCACTCTATTTGATTTGAAGAAAAAATATAAAAAAACTTTCTTTTTGTGGCGATCTCGGTGTGAAACACCAATAAAACTTTGCTACTTGATCCTACAACAAATTTTTAGTTAATCAACCATATACAACTGTATATTAAACCAGTTCTCAGAGAATCAAGTCACTATCAACATTCATGCTAGACTTCTAAATTTAAACCCCATCCCTAATACCATATTTACG
Source organism: Heliothis peltigera (assembly GCA_958496145.1). NCBI lineage: Eukaryota > Metazoa > Arthropoda > Insecta > Lepidoptera > Noctuidae > Heliothis > Heliothis peltigera. Next base: position 1,583,109 of record OY292351.1, read on the forward strand.
AAGCACCTAATACGATTAACTACAGTTTAAGAGTAACTGAAAACATAATTTAAACCCGGACAACATTTTCCATAGAAAAATTAGACATTAGAGAAACATTTTAAATGCTGAGTTGAACAGAGTCCTACGATCTATGAATTAAATATATAACAGAATAAACTACAATATGTTTTTGTAGTAAATACTTTCTAACCAAATACTAAGATATTTTTGCTTGTCCGTTCATATGTGGAAATCCGTTCAACCCAGCAAATACCATTATTCCGTAAACATCCCACTGGTTCAACCAGCAAGTTACCTAACAAGCAATATACCTATTTTACACACCAGTTGACTATACAAGATATAAAGAATAACATTAACTATCAACATTAGTACAAAGATCAACATCAGATGGTTGATCTTGAAAGTGGTGTTGATCACCACCAACTCCAACGGCTACAAACGTTCACAGTACTTTGCGTCCTCACTCACATTCTCGTACAGGAGATATCCAAGCACCGCAACCAGCACCGTCATCGTTAAAGTAAGAAACTGCATTAGCTTCAATTGTTTAAGATCACGGTGAAGCGTAGCATACTTCATTTCCAAATTACTCAATGTAGTAGACACTGAATCGGATTTCTCTGGAGCTTTACCGTCAACAACTGTTCCGTTCTTAGACACATCTTTGTCTGGGAACAGACATTTTAGACGGTACTCGTCAGTCTTACTGCCAGTAGACGCTTGCCAGATTTCAGTCAGCTCTTTCGGTGTCAAATCCGTCTTTGGTATCTGGATAGACATGACAAGGAATCTGTCTTTAGCTACTGTACGTAGTTGAATGCCAGGTTGGACGACGATCATGACTGTTTGGGAAGCCCCAGTGGCTAAGGTACCAGAACTAGGTCGTACACGGAACTTCTCAGGTGCCGTAGTCCTTATCTTGAAGGACACAGCACTTTCATCCATGTTCGTAATGGTGAACTGACCAGAGATTTCATCACCTTCGGTTTTGAACGTGATTGTATCGTTGGGAACGAGACGGAGCATCTCACCAGGAGAATGCTGGCTGTCTCCTTGCTCGGCAAACGTGACTTTTTTAGGAGTATGTTCTGATTTATTTTCCGGAATAAATTCAAATGTGTAGTTATCCTTCCCGCCCCAGCACGTCAGAGCTTGTTCAGGAGGCACGACATCCTTCAATGTGTCTTTATTGACAAATCTCATCTTCTCCACTGCTCTCGCAGGCAGCAAGGTCTTCACAACTTTAAAGGCGGCAGACAATACCCAAGGCATCTGGTATATCACAATATAATTGAGGAAATATGGATAGTAGACCTTGAACAGCGTGATCAAGTACTTAACTAGCTCCATATCCATGTTGCCCAGGCCACTGCCATCCATATCGAAGAACATGGTAATTCTCTTACCCCCTTCCTCGCGCTCCACTCTGTCGAACCAGTAGATCATGATCTTCTTCAGCTCCTCATAGTCCCTCTGGCCTTTGACATGCATTTTGGCCTTGAAGACGAGTAATAGACAGCCATCGATATCTCTACCTCTCGGAAAAAATACCCCCTCCTTGACATAATCCAATCTGATATTGGTTTCGTTAATATCACTCGCGCCAACAGATTTCCGCCAAGTTAAGATGTCCCATAACATGTCTGCAGCAGCTTTAGCATCTTTTTCCATGTGAGCGAGCACTCTTTTGAGGTATTTCTCATCCTTTGCTCGGTCTAAGTCCAATGGATGGAACTCCGGGGGTGGCGAAGTTTCTCTTAATCTCGCTTCGAATAGCGCTCTAACGTCCGCCGGCGTCGCCATTTTAGACAAATAATTATAACATGCGTTAATTAGGATGTTACGAACACTATTTTCGTCTCGATAATTGAAACAACACACGAAAAGTAGGTACAAATTGAGATGTCGAAATGATTTTTTTTACTTTTTTTTTTCAAATGTCACTTGCGGACTGATTGCGACCAAGAATTTATTTAGTAGCCGTAGCCGTGGTAATTTCAAAAAAATACAGTAATAATTTTATTTATTTTACCAACGCCAATAGGACTCATATGTCTGAATTTAGCCATTTATCGTTTTTATTCTGGAAAACCTTTTCTTAAATTGGATTTTATAAGATATTTTTTTAACAATTTGGACATGAATACAAATACACTCAATATTTATTTGGGTTTAAAAGTGTAATCTACGTGTAAAGGAACGTTTAAGTAAGTGACATTTCGTTTCGATGTGTTGCTAATAAAAAGAAATATTTACTATTCTCGTACAATTTGTGAGCAACACTGGTAAAAAGAAAATCTGTATAATTTAAAAATTAAGTATTATTAAAAACTTACTTGGATTAAAAGTTTATTTATTTAAAAATACAGTTAAGAAATAACTATTATGACCGAGTTATGCACAAACGACATAAAAAAAACATGTAAAGATTCGAATAGTGAATGTCCTCCTTTTTTATAAGTCACTTCCTTTACTCCAAGAGCAATATATGTAAGAGGCTTTTTCTTATATTTCTTTGCTTTAGAGTAGGGTATTTTTTTGGATAAAAGTTGTATTTTCTATTGAAACATAGCTCTGACAATCGATTGCAAAATAATTACACACAGTAACATAGTATAGACCCTTTCTTTTAGAAAATTTCTCTCTTATCAGGTCGTTCTGGTCAATTCAATTATTTTGAATAACTTTTTTGAAACATTTAAAGTCGGTGCACGTTACTTTACATACCTCTTAATACTTCTGACAAAAATATGGTTAAATTTCGTTTTATGCTGGTGGTAGCACCAAAACATAACTGTCAATTTTCCTACCAACGAAAGTAGGTCGAAAATACCTACATATTTTGCCACTTGCTTTGTAGTGGCCTGCATTGACTTTTTATTCAATTTAAAACTGTTTATTCACTCAATTAGCATCATGTGACTGACTGCATGGCCTAAAATAGACGCCCGTATAAATTAACACAACACGACCCCCACATTTCTAAAGAAAGCATAAAAATTAGGAAAACAACACAGTTTTTTTTCATACATCGTAAACCAATCAATAGTAATCGCGAAAAATTATAAATTACAGTTGTAAACAGTTGTAATAGTGTCGCATAACTGTTTTCGAACATTAATAGCGGTTAAAAAACTCAGTGCTGTGTGTGAAACTCGTGTTTTTTTAATAAAAATTACTGGTTACAGTATTGTTTCTATAATTTTACGTAATATACAGTAATAAGGTGTTTTATTAAGTTCGGTGCGGAGAAAGCATGTTCGGGTTGTTTTTCTGGTGAGTAAACCTGTTTATGTACATTATTACCGCATGAAGTAGGTCACTCTAACGTTAAATAAAATATTAATTTTATTCATAAACTCTGTCCGGTTTGGCGACTTCATAACTTATGTAAATTATGTTTTGAATATATTTTAAGCAAAAGATCGTCATTATAGCGAGCGTTAAACATAAATGAATGAAGTAAAATTATAAAATTATTGTTTTGAAAGAGTGACATACTTTCTTAAAGATTAAGTTTGATACACTAATTATTGAACAATGAGCGTAAATAATACTTTATAATAATTTAATTTTGCGTGAATATTAATCTTATATATATAAAAATGAATTGCTGTTCATTAGTCTCGCTAAAACTCGAGAACGGCTGAACGGATTTATCATTTAAGGGATAATGTTCGTGGAGGTCTAGGGAAGGTTTAAAAGGTAGAGTAGGGAAGAACAGGAGCGAAGCCGCGCGGGCAAAAGCTAGTATTATATATAAGCATGGAAAAATTATATCTGTAAGCTTCAGATTATATTTATTATTTTGTTGGAGTAATATAGGTATAATAATGTAAGTTGGGAATGAGCTAGGCAGATGATGATAACTTCCTGTGGCACACATCTGAAGAAAAATTACATATTCCCAATATTATGACTTTTTTTTATTGATTTCCTTGTATTACAATAAAAAATAATTAATATCTTTATAATCATTAAGTACTGCAAAGACTATGGCATACCATTCAACATATTTGTAATTGTATAATTTGCGATAGTTATTATGAAGAATTTGTACACTGCATACAGCAAAATTGTTATAACATATTTTTTTGTATTTTTAACCAACTTCAAAAAGAGAAGGTTATCAATTTGGCGGTTACATGTACTATTTTTTTCATTTTTCACTCTGAAGTCAAATTCGGTTACCAGAATCATAATTAGCTCAAACACATATGGAACCCACAAACCGCTAATTAATATTAGCTAATGAAAACCAACAGTTTTTACTAATTAATTATTGTTTAATATGCTGATAAGGAATTCGTTAATTTACGTCCAATAATGGGCAGTTAGTTTATCAGGTTTTATTATACTAGTTGTTATGCGCGGTCCCACCTACAACCTGAGGGAATTTACTCTGGTAGAAGGATAAAGTAAAGCCTCTTTAAACAGGGTGTAAGGGACAGCCCTCCACAGACTGATGGGGGTGAGTCCAGTATAACATACTAAGAAGACTGGTTCATGAAATTGTTTCAGTACTGTTATGGAAATGATTCGTTTTAAAACCTCAAAAAACTTTAACAGCTGATTTCACGCGTTGATCGTTAAGATTAATTCAAAATCCATTGCTTGATATTTTATTTTAGCGGTGTTATTAATAAAAATTAAGTTCTGCGTGCAAAGAATTTTAAGTAATTTTGCATAGAAAGAAAGAAAAAAATACAGAATAATTGGAAAAAAATCCTATTTCCAAAATTATGCATTAGAACTTAGTATATCAACGGTCAGTTTCACAGGTGCCTGATAAGTTCCAGATAGTTTATCTGGCAGATAATTTCATACAAATTCTGTTACATTTTTGAATTTATCTGGTAGATAGTGGCTATCCGTAACCTGTGAAACTGGTCCCAAGGGTAGAGAGATATTGGGTCTCCTTGGGCTGCGGGTTGTTCGTAAGAGTTACCGTGGCCCTGGCACACAAGGACCTCCAGAAGGAACATAGTGGGTTTTAGTCAGTAAAAGTCTGACACTCCCTCCAGCTGCACCCTCAGCGGGAGGAGTCATTTGATGATTTCCCACGAAAAAAAAAATGGTAGAGAGATATCTGACGCCTGACGGCACACTAAAGCGTCATGCCACTCCACGTCACGGCACTCACATGCCATTTCTGTGTCCCACCGTTTAAGACATTTGCCTCATCAGACAATGGTAACGCGTTACAATTCAAAATATTATGTTTAAAGGCATTCATGCATATTTTCGCGCGTGCGCCCGCGCAGTCCCCCCATCTGTACGGCAGGCGCCAATGTTTTGTCAATATTATTGTAACGATAACATAGTTTGGAATCCCTTTGTTAAGTGACGATCACAAGTTAAGCAACGCATGCTGCGGTCAGTTCGCGGATGGGTGACCATCTTTGTCGTATATAACACAAGTTCCTCTGTGTTTCGGAAGGCGTGCCGGCTGTCGTCCTACTAAATATTATACTCGTAAATGTGACATTTTGTGAGAATGGATAAATGATTTTGCAAATAGGTTGAAATCAACACTTTTACACGTCAACACATTTTTTAAAGTAAGAACGAGATGAGGTCGGCATTTCCTAACTGACTACCTTGAGAAGAAACGCCGAAACAAACTCAAGGGTCACAGTCTCTTTTAGAGTCCAGACATAAAAAGAGATTACATACTTAAGTATGGATGAACAATGTAGGCTTGTGTCTTAAATGACCTTTTGAGGAAAGTGTCATACAAGTTTGAATGGACCTGTCCAATCATCTGGTAAACATTTGTCGGATGGTACGATTTAAATTTGGTAAACGCCTGCACCAATCTAGAGCCTGAGAAAGGACAAAGGCTACTTTTAATCCGGGTACGGGAAGTAGTTGCTTCGGATTGCAGCTTGTTCATATTTGGCAGTCGTTATGGGTAGTCAGAAGCCAGAAAATCTGACAACCAGTCTTACCTAGAGGTATCGGGTTGCCCAGGTAACCGGGTTGAGGAGGTCATATAGGCAATCGCTCCACGTAAAACACTGGTACTCGGCTGCATCCGGTTAAGACTGGAAGCCGACCCCAACAAGCTTGAAATAAGTCGTATCGGAGTTTGTTGCGCCACTTCTTCCCAGCGAAAACACATAGGAGTGGTGAAGCGCGTTTTGGGGGCTGTCTTTTGTTTTGACGTTCGAAAAGTGCTGATATATCAAACTAATTTGAATAAATGTGTACCCAAATCCTTATAACATCAGCTGCTTTATGCAAAAGGCTCACGAAAATTGGTCAAGCAGTTTCAGTTAAAAATGTTGATGACGAAACAATTGCAGAGTACAGTTTTAAGTGTTGTTATCAGGGCCCTGTTACCCTTGGATATTATAGATAACGACTGCAAATATATCTCTTGAGTTTTTTCAGATAAACAGATTCTATATTATGTACTGTAATTTGTATTGATTTTAGAGTTCGTACCTTCTTTTTTAGTGGGAAATCATCAAATGTTACGTCCCGCTTTGGGTGCCGCTGGAGGGAGTGTCAGACTTTCAGTCTTACTGACTAAAACCCTCTTTTCAGACCATATAGTCTGTGTGCAAAGGTACAATATCAAATCATCATCTCCCGAGCCTTTTTCCAACTATGTTGGGGTCGGCTTCCAGTCTAACCGGATTCAGCTGAGTACCACTGTTTTACAAGGAGCGACTGCCTATCTGACCTCTTCAACCAAGTTAACCGGGCAACCCAATACTCCTTGGTTAGACTGGCGTCAGACTTATTGACTTCTGACTACCCGTAACGACTGCCAAGGATGTTCAAATGACAGACGGGATCTACAGTTTAACGTGCCATCCGAAACCCAGTCATTGGTATCCAAGATATACTTAGAAAGTACATCCAAACTTAGAAAAGTCGCATTGGTACTTGCCCGACCTGGAATCGAACCCACGCCCTCATACTTGAGAGGTTGGTTCTTTAACCACTAGGCCACCACGACTTTTAAAATGCCTTAGTTTATGGTCGTCTAATACGAATTTACCTACTTGAAAATCTGTTCGTAAGATGTAATCCTACGGTAGAGTGCCGGTCCGCCATGCCGTCTATACGCCAGTGATGGTTTCCTAAAATGGATGCCTGTGGAAACAAATGCCTACTCAGTATTCCTATCATGCTCAAGTATTGTCATCCGAGTCTACATCATAATACGTCATCCTGTTGTTAAATAGGCTATCAACTTCTATCTGACATAAGAGGTCTAAAATCTGGGAGCATAACGGCTCCGTAATGTATTTCAGGGCAGTATTTCAGCTGCAGGGTGTTCGCAAGTTATCGCGGCCCTGGCACACAAAGACCTCCAGATAGAACATACTGGGTTTTAGTCAGTAAGTCTGACACTCCCTCCAGCTGCACCCACAGCGGAATGTGTCGTTTCATGATTTCCCACGAAAATAAAACAAAAGAAAAAAATATATTTTAGGTGACGAATTTTTTTGTTTAGACAGACGCTAGTTACCGTGACTGTAAATCCCAATCAACTTTGAACCATATGCTTCAGCGACAAAGTTGAAAATCTATTAAAGAAATTTGACAAATTGTAGTAGCTTGATGTGCTGGTATCCGTACTAAGCGAATATATTTTTGTATTTATATTCCTCGACAGTTAGATAAATAATATAGCAATAAGAAAAGGAATAGATAAACCAAATCTTCAATCATCTGCCTAGCCTTTTCCCAAGCTATGTTGCGGTCGGCTCCAAGTCTAACCCGATGTAGCCGAGTAGCAAATGTTTTACATGGACCGACTGCCTATCTGACCTCCTCAAGCCAATTACCTGGGCAACCCGATACCCCTTGTTACGACTGGTTGTCAGACTTGCCACTTTGATCACATATTTTTTAAAAGCTTTTAGTTAACTTGCCGTGTGTGTATGTTACGGTTTATTCTTTTAACTCAATTTTGAAGGAGATATCTTCAACCGATTGAAATTTTGTATACACGTTCAGTTTGGATGACAATGCACGATATGTTATATGACGTTATTCTAAATCGAATATGGCGGGCCACACAAGATGAATTTCAACAATATGGGTATCAAATGAAAGGACTTATTGACAGTGACTTAAAAAATAATTTGACGTTATTCTAAATCCAATACGGCGGACCATAAAAGCTTTTTAAAAAAAAGTTATTTTTCTTTTAATTTATTATACAGTTATATGCCCATCGGTTCAATGTACGATCAGCTGTTATATTTATGTTTTTGGAGTCAGCTTTTCGAGCACACGTAGGGACCGCGTGAGAGAATGCCGCATACGCGAGCTCTACGTGTCTTGCATAGCAATCGGACAAACTAAATAACCTTAGCCGTACCAAATTGACCTAGCAACAACAGATATTTTTTTACTAGCTGTCCCCAGCGGTTTCACCCGCATCTTTGGTTACTGCTCCGCTCCCGTGTGTCTTAGCGTGATGGTATATAGCCTATAGCCTTCCTCGATTAATGGGCTATCTAGCGCTGCAAGATTTTTTCAAATCGAACCAGTAGTTTCTGAAATTAGCGCGTTCAAACAAACAAACAAACTCTTCAGCTTTATAATATTAGTATAGATTTTTTTTACTAGCTGTTGTCCGCGTGGTCATTAGGTGATTAAACATCCCCCCCCCCCTGTACATGATAGCGTGATGTAGCCTATATGTTGACCCGACCTCTCAGTTATATTCATGCCGAATTTGAAGCAAATCCATGCAGTACTTTTTGAGATTATCCCTGACATACATACAGACAAAAGTTCTAAAATATATATTTATATGGCTTCGATATCGATTGTAGATCACGTCCCAATTATTATTTAAAAAATATATATTCAATGTACAGTTTTGGCTTTTCTACTATTTTATTATATGTATACTAGCTTCCGCCAGCGGTTTCACCCGCTTTCTGAGGGAAGTACTTTCCATACCCGGATAAAAAGTAGCCTATATGTTATTCTGATGTATAAGCTATATTGTGGTAAAGTTTCATTCAAATCCATTCAGTAGTTTTTACGTGAAAGAGTAACAAACATCCATACATCCACACATCCATACATCCATACATCCATACTTACAAACTTTCGCCTTTATAATAGTATTAGGAAATATATATTCAATGTACAGTTTTGGCTTTTCTACTATTTTATTATATGTATACTAGCTTCCGCCAGCGGTTTCACCCGCTTTCTGAGGGAAGTACTTTCCATACCCGGATAAAAAGTAGCCTATATGTTATTCTGATGTATAAGCTATATTGTGGTAAAGTTTCATTCAAATCCATTCAGTAGTTTTTACGTGAAAGAGTAACAAACATCCATACATCCACACATCCATACATCCATACATCCATACTTACAAACTTTCGCCTTTATAATAGTATTAGGATTAGGATTAGGATATCGGGACACCTTTTTCACACACGGTCGGTTAGCCCTAAGGAAGCTATTGATTAGCTTGTGTTATGGGTGCCAACACCACTGATAAACTACAAACGCGTTAACCCAGACCACAGCTAACAAGCATGCTCATCACACAAATGTTTACGGGAGCCTCAGCTCGGCAGTCCGACGTGGTTACCATTGCGCCAACGGGGTCGTCATTATAACGTGATATCTTAAAATATTAAAAACCCTCACAAGTAAATATGAAAACTCTTGCGTCCCTAGGAAACTACCTTCGGCCTCCAGATAAGTAATAGCCTATATATTGATCAGACAAATCCTCCGAAACGAATAAAATCAGCCGCAGAATGGTCGCTTATCTTCGGCATAGTCAAATGCGTTTACATATTTTGGACTTAATTTTATAATTTGAAGTTGACTGCCTCGTTGGTCTAGTAGTCGCAAGGCGCGACTGCTGTGCACGGGATCTCGGGTTCGATTCCCGGATCGTGCCGAAATCGCTTTGTAGGTTTTGAGAAACTTTTATAATCGGCCTGGAGTCTGGAAGTTGGTGATTGATTCACCCGTGCATCGGAGAGCACGTAAATGTCGGTCCTGCGCCTGATCTCTCTCCGGTCGTATCCATGGTCGTATCGGATTGCCGCCCCATCGGACTATGAAGAGTGAGGGAATAGAGTGCACCTGTGTCTGTGCGAACGCTTGTGCACTATAATATGTCCTGCGCAGCTGGCTGATCTCCATAAAAGAGAACGGCCGCCGTGGCCGACAATCGGACTGGATGCCATCATAAGTTCGTTGCATGTTGTTAAAGGATACAAGAACGGCAAAGCGGACGACGTCGCGGGCAGCAGCTAGTCAGTAATATTTTCGCCATGTTTTCAAAATGAACTAGACTATTATGTCACGTTTTCAGTGACGTCATCGCCTCAAGAACTTAAGATGGAGATTCTAGAATCCGGTCAAGTGCTTAACTGCTTTCTTATGCAAGAACGTCGTATGTGTATATAGAAGAATAGCTTCTTCCCCCGCTGTACGAGGGAACTAATTTCCGCATCAGAAAACTGATCATCAGTATTAAAGTGATGGCACAGATTACTGAATAGTTACTACGTAACAGATACTTCACTCAGTAGAAAAATTCCAATACCTATTACGATAATTGCCTACTCCTTCGCGTCAACAACCACTGTATGCTAAAATGCGCCTAAATGCTCAAGCGTACAGCAGTGATTGCTTCGCACCGCGCGATTCCACAGTAATCGCAGGGCTGCATCTTCGGTAAAATTAAATTAACATAATTTTTTATCTATGTTATTGAGAACTGTGAATATGTTCTGACTTTTATGTGGCAGTTAAAATTTTATCATTTATAAAATATTTAACCAACTTAAAAAAAAGGAGATGATCAGACATAGGTACAGGCCAAACTGAGAAGTTTGACTTGTATGGTTTGTAGGTATGTATGTTTGTGTGCGATAATCTCGCGTTTGGCTAAACCGATATCGATGCGGTTTTCAGAAAAGGATTTATTACATATAGGAGAACGTTTTAAAATAAGTTTAATACTTCTTAGTTTGATGATGATCTTCGGAGATGTTCACTAGAAATGAAAAAAAAAGCCTTAAAAAAGAGAACCGACTTCAAATAAAGCACTAAGCCGTAAAAAATAATTTGTTTTTTTTTTTATGTTGGTGCTAACAGCTGGTAATTACGAATCGAAAAAGCACCGATATTTACACCCATCTACAGCACATAAGGCACCACACGGCATCTTAATACGCGTACGAACGAACAGCACTATTAGAAGTCGGTTAAAAATTGAACGCGCTTCGCTTGCGAAAGCCGCACTGAATTTGCTCCGCCGGCGGACCGAGACCGCTCGGCTGGGCCGTAGGCACTTATAGCGCGCAAGTACATCGAGTGACGGAGGCCTGGTGATGGCATCCAGACCGATTGTCGGATACGGCGGCCGTTCTCTTTTATGAAGATCAGCCAGCTGCGTAGGACATATTATAGTGCACAAGCATTCGCGCGGACGCAGGTGCACTCTCTATTCCCTTACTCTCATAGTCCGATGGGACGGCAATCCGACACGACCGGAGAGAGATCAGGCGCGGGACTGACATTTACGTGCTTTCCGATGCACGGGTGAATCAATCACCAGCTTCCAGACTGTAGGCTGCTTTCTGAAAGTTTCTTAAGACCCACAAAGCGATTTCAGCCCGACCCGGGATTCGAACCCGAGACCCCGTGCACAGCAGTCGCGCCTTGCGACCACTAGACCAACGAGGCAGTATTAAAGTACCAGTAGTATGAAAGATGAGCTTATTAAACGTAGCGTTTCACCCCAAACTGTCTCCAATCAAAACGTATGCATGTACAGACGCCAGCACATCAAGCTATCCGAAACTGTAAAATTTTCCCAATCAACTTTGAACCATATGCTTCAGCGATAAAATTGAAATACTATTAAAGATACAGATTGTCTGTACACCAATTACTCTGAGGTTACTAGTCCGATTAGTGCAACTCTTTTTTGATCAATGCAGTATACTTGCCATTTGGTACCATAAAAATTCTATCCAATCTCGTTAAGTACTTTTTATTTTATGAGCATTTGGTGGATTTTGTTAAGCTTTTTTGGACAAAATAAGGCTTAACGACCACGAGTCCGACTCACACTTGGCCGGTTTTAATCTCGTGATTTACATAGTTTTTGTTCCAATTAGTTTTTTCGTGTTTCTCATTGGCAGCAATTCGTTACAAGGTTGCGTAGCTGATGCGTTTAATTGTTATGTAGCTACTGAAGTCTACTTTGCCTTGGGTACCTACTTCAAAAAGATGTCTGTATCTATACTTAATGCTATAAACAGGAAAGATTTGATTGTTTGTTTGTTTGGATTGAATTGGCTCTCAAACTATTTGACCGATTTGAAAAATTCTCTCACTGTTGGGAAACTTTTTTTTTATACCTGGTTGGAAAATCCTCATGGAGACCCTAGGCCCTGGGGGAAGGGCAAAGGGTACTGTCAGACTCTTACTGACTAAAAACCAACCCGTGTTCCTCATCTACCCAAGTGTTGGAGGGGCGGGTATCGCCGAAGCATTCGTCGCAACCCCCCGACGGGTATTGACCCGCCAGATGGTCAGGCGGGCCCCGTCACCCACGGAGGCCGTCACCCCGGCCGCAGGACTCCACTATGAGTCGCGCGCGGAACACGACGCCAACGCCTCGAGGGACGGTTGGGAAACTACGCTATCCTCGGTGAACATAGGCTATGTTTTATCCGGACACGGGAAGAAGTTTACCGGGGGCGCTAGAGAAATCGCGCGAATTAGCTAGTAAAAAGAACATGCTGACCAAATTGAGAACCTCCTCCTTTTTCTGAAGTCGGTTAAAAATATACTGTGTCGGTACACCCCTTTAAATTTTATGATCCTACAGGTCGAAACAACGTGACGTCATTCGTCAAACGGCATGACGCAGCCCAGACTTGGGCCATCACCTTGGGCACATTTTTGGGGTTTTAGTTTAGGTCCCTAACGTTTTTGACAATTTAATATAGCCTATGTTCACCTCGGATAGTGTAGCTTCCCAATAGTGACAGAATTTTTCAAATCGGTCCAATAGTTTTAAAGCCTATTCAAGTCAAACAAACAATTGATTTTTCGTCTTCACAATATGAGTACAGATACCCAAACTCTGCCTATCTTTAGTGGCTTTAAACACAACTGTTATAAAACGCTTGGAATAGCAAGATAATTGTTTACAGCGGATATGTCTAAATCCGAACTAAATACATTGCATACTAGAACCTATGTACTACTTTGTACGCGTAGATATGTGGGCTTGTTTGTGAAACTTAAAGGTATGATTCCGAACCACGCTGCATGCAGCAGTGCTGCCGCGACACTGGTCCCCATACAATTTCTATAAGCTTATATGAGACTAGCTGTTGCCCGCGACGTCGTCCGCGTGAGCATTAGGTGATTAAACATTCACCCCCCGTGCATGATAGCGTGATAATATGTAGCCTATATGTTGACCCGACTTCTTAGTTATATTCATGCCAAATTTGAAGCAAATCCACGCGGTATACTTTTTAGATTATCCCGGACATACAGATAAACAGACAAAAATTCTAAAAAACTATATTTTTGGATTCGATATCAATTGTAGATCACGCCCCAATTATTCTTTTAAAAAAATATTCAATGTACAGAATTGACCTCTCTACAGATTTATTATAAGTATAGATTACATTCCGAGCTTGGCATCAATGTAGCGGCAACACGCGGCAATCGCGTCTGCTGCCGCAGTTCCACTCAAAGTAAACTAACGGATACAAAACAACGCATCAATACAAACAGAGCGATACTGTCGCCTTGCTCGGAATCAGCGCGGCAGGTAGAATGCTGGGCAGCACCCTAGTGTCAGCACTGCGCCAACAGCACTATAAATAAACTAGCTTCCGCCAGCGGTTTCACCCGCTTTCTGAGGGAAGTACTTTCCATACCCGGATAAAAAGTAGCCTATATGTTATTCTGATGTATAAGCTATATTGTGGTAAAGTTTCATTCAAATCCATTCAGTAGTTTTTACGTGAAAGAGTAACAAACATCCATACATCCATACGTCCATACATCCATACTTACAAACTTTCGCCTTTATAATAGTAGTAGGATCATAAATTATATTAATTTGCAAATAGGTTGAACTCAACACTTTTACACGTCAACGCTGCTGCTTATTGTCGAGTTTGGAATCATACCTTAACAGTTTATTGCCGACTGGTGTTACGTACTTTGTAACTGTAGTTGTAGCTGTAGTTGGTTCATTCACCAAGTTAAGCTGCACTTACCCTGGTCATATATGACCAGAACCAAATTTTCTTAGATCGTTATAAAGTCATAATCTGTCTAGTCTTTTCCTAACGGATGCATCTGAGCACTGTGTTTTACATGGAGCAACAGCCTATCTGATGCACTCACCTAAGTTTATAGGTTTATACAAATGAAAACCGGCCAAGAGCGAGTCGGACTCGCGCACGAAGGATAAAATCATGTCTGTTTAATGGGAGCCCCCCTCAAATATTAATTTAATTTTAATGCAATTACTTTTTTTTAAATTAAGTAATACATTCCATATTCTGTGAATATTTCAAGCATCTACCTGTTGCCGTTATCGATATCGAGCAAAAATAAACAAAAAAATCACGTTTGTTGTATGGGAGCCCCCCAAGATATTTATTTTATTCTAGTTTTCAGTATTTGTTGTTATAGCGGCAACAGAAATACATCATCTGTGAAAATTTCAACTCTCTAACTATCACGGTTCATGAGATACAGCCTGGTGACAGACGGACGGACGGACGGACAGAGGAGCGAAAACAATAGGGTTCCGTTTTACCCTTTTGGGTACGGAACCCTAAAAAAGCACCCACAATTTTACTTGTAGTCCGAATCACTAACATAGTAGGTATAACATTAGATGTTTACCCATCCACTGACCGACTGCGGCAAGAATTGCTTAACCTGTGTGATCGGTCGACACGAACACTTCTTGGACTCTTTAAATATGTTGAACAAAAGATTTCAAACAAGAAGTATTATGTTATGGCTATGGTCTAGCGACCAAGGCACATAAATATTTTCTATCCTTATCTTAATTCGTTTCAATATTGTTAATGCGATAATGATTGTGTATTGTTTAAACACTTAAAACGATTGAGTTATTGCTAGATATGTAAATAGCTATTAACCTTTATTTGAGGGTACCGCTTTATATACCAGTAACAGATTCTCGCGTCTTGTCCCGTGTTCCAGGATAACTTTTTAAAAGCTTTTATTTAACTTGCCGTGTATGTATGTTACGGTGGATTCTTTGAACTCAATTTTGAAGTAGATATCTTCAACCGATTGAGATGAAATTTTGTATACACGGTCAGTTTGGATGACAATGCAAGATATGTTATATGACGTTATTCTTAATCCAATATGGCGGACCGTCCAAGATAGCGGAGTAGTTATTTTTAATGAATTTCAACAGTATGGGTATCAAATGAAAGGACTTATTGAGAGTGACTTAAAAAATAATTTGACGTTATTCTAAATCCAATATGGCGGACTATAAATTTTTTTTTTCAAAAAGATTTTTCTTTTAATTTATTCCCGTAACCGGATAAAACATGGCCTATGTTTACCGGGGATAGTGTAGCTTGTCAACAGTGAAACAATTTTTCAAATCGGTCGAATAGTTTCGGAGCCTATTCAATCCAAAATCTATTTTCTTAATAATATGAGGGCAGGTGATCATGACGAGTTCCTCCGTGTTTCGGAAGGCACGTTAAATTGGTTGGTCCCGGCTGTCATTTGTACATCTAGCAGTCGTTAAAGGTAGTCAGGAGCCAGAAAGACGACAACCGGTCTTACCAACGGGTATTTGTGTTGATGATAAAATTACTTATTATTCCAGGATGCATATGAAAATGTGGTAAACAGCTACAACTGGAGTGACCATAATTTTTATGCGGACAGGAAGTCCTATTATTGCTAATTATGTGTCTCATTTAGCGGACATGAGCTATTAACATTAAAGCCACATATAACGACTGACACCCGGATATTTGTGATTGACGGACAAATGAGATTGATGGACATACAGTGGAATATAGTTTTAATGTAGATGATATTGTCATAGTGTGTCCCGGTTTTTCATTTCTCATGGTAACCAAAGGTAAAAGCACTCCTTATCTGCCTAGCCAGTCTAACCGGATACAGCTGAGTACCAGTGTTTTACATAGAGCGATTGCCTATCAGACCTCCTCAACCCGGTTACCCGGGCAACCCAATACCCCTTGGTTAGACTGGCGTCAGACTTACTGGCTTCTGACCACCCGTAACGACTGCCAAGGATGTTTAATGATAGCCGGGACCTACAGTTTAACGTGCCATCCGAAACACAGTCATTGGTGTTCAAGATATACTTAGTAAGTACATACAAACTTAGAAAAGTTGCATTGGTACTTGCCCGACCTGGAATCGAACCCACGCCCTCATACTTGAGAGGTTGGCTCTTTAACCACTAGGCCACCACTACTTCTCATATTCTTCCACATGATCCATAAAATAGGTATCTTTTATCAGACTTTCCACTTCATGCCATCAGCCAACGTCAAGCATCATGAATCGATTAAAAATTTATCTGATATCGATTATTCGCAAACCACTCGAGCTACTCGATTAAAAACTCATTATTACTTAAACGGAAAATGCTGGTCTAAGTAGGCTAAATGCAACAGCAATGGGAGAAAAACTTGTCTCTAATATGTGTCGTAGGTACAGCATTCCGAACATCCATATCGGTGTAGCGATTCGCTATGTGACTCTACAAAAACGTACAAATGTGCTTAAGGTTGTATTTTTAATACATACTGACCCCAATTTGCATATCTTTAGGATGGTATACAATGACAGCTTATAATGTGTAGCCTTCTCTCTTTATTGATGTGCAAATGACAAGGACCGGTGAAGTTAAGCGTTTAGCAAGCAAAAACAAGGCTTTTGTTGTATTTGCAAAAAAATATAGATATTTTGAAATGCTTGAGCAGGTCTGTGGTGATTTAAAACTATTTTATTATCTATACTTATTATTGGGTTTTGGGCAATATTTCAATAAAAATCGTTAGATTTCTCAAGCACGATATTTTATTCTTTGAGAGCACAACTGACAAGACATTTCAAATCTATTTCAAATTAGAACAACAACGCCACAGTGTCTTAAAAAGGAAACTTAACCATAACGTTCACAGAGGCACCCTCGAACAAAATGTTTACAAAGACACCTTATAAATTTATATTTATTCAATACTCCCACTTAAATTTATAAGGTAAACATAACAATTCAATAAAACTTAAAGAAAAATATCATTCTGCCTGCAACTTATAGGCTACACACTCACATCACTATAAGTTGGTATTCTAAACAATAACTTAAAAATAAGCAAACTCAAAACACAACAAACTAGCCACATTAAACATTACTCATCACCCTATTCCTAATTGTATCAAATTTATGTACTGGCAAAGCTTTAGTTAAGAAATCAGCCAACTGATTTGAACTCTCAATATATTTAATAACAACAACATTCTTTGCCACATTTTCTCTAATAAAATGATATTTTATATCTATATGCTTACTCCTTCTATGAAACACAGGGTTGTTAATCAATTTAATTGCACTCTGGTTATCAACATTTAAAATTATTGTGTCTTGTGGCTCCTTTATATCACACAAAAATTGCTTAAGCCATAATATTTCCTTAGCAGCTTCACTAGCCGCCATGTACTCAGACTCAGTTGTCGATAGTGCTACAGTATTTTGTTTGCGGCTAGACCAAGTGACCGGACCTCCATTCATTAAAAATATATAACCTGTATTAGATTTCCTAGTATCCAAATCACCTGCAAAGTCAGAATCTGAGTAGCCAACTAACTCAACATTACCTTTATAAACAATACACATATCTTTCGAATTAATTAAATAACGTATGATTCTTTTCACAGCTACAACATGTGAAGGACCTGGGTCATTGACATACCTACTAACAACATTCACAGCATACGCTATGTCAGGTCTAGATACAGATGACAAGAATAACAAAGCTCCCACTGCTTCTCTATATGGGAAATTAATAGGCACATTACCTGTATTCTTAGACAAATGTACATTTACATCTGCAGGAGTACTGCTACACTTAGCATCAGACATATTAAATTTACTTATAATCGTTTTAATATACTGTTTTTGACTTATACTTATACAATCTTTTTCTCTATTTATTTCCATACCAATAAATGAACTACAGTCTAAAATCTTAATGGAAAAGTTTTCTTTGAGACTATTTAATACGTCTAGTAAAACATCATTACTTTTCGACAGTAATAATCCATCATCAACATAAAGAATTAATATAACTTTTACATCTTTAAAATATCCTACAAATACACAATTATCAGCTGGACACATTCTAAAACCATAACTAGTTAGAAAAGAACAAAACTTCTTATTCCAACATCTTGAAGACTGTTTAAGACCATATATAGACTTAATCAACTTACATACTTTGGAAGGCTGAGTTTCTAACCCTTCTGGAACCTCCATGTATATCTCCTCAGAGAGCTCGCCGTACAGGAAGGCCGTCTTCACATCGAACTGCTTCATCTGTAGGTTGTCTCGTGCGGCTATGCTGAGCAGCACCCTGATGGAATCATACCTGCTAGTGGGGGAAAAGGTCTCATTATAATCAAAGCCCTTGACTTGTGTGAACCCTCGTGCACACAATCGTGCTTTGAATCGTACTATTTCTCCATCTCTATTCTTCTTTATGGTAAACACCCATTTACAAGAAACAGGCTTCTTCTCAGTCCTCTCAGTTAGTATCCACGTCTGATTTTCTTCATGTGACTGAAGCTCTTCAGCCACAGCTTTCTTCCATTGATGAGAATTCAAACTAGTCATTGCCTCTTCGTACGTGTTAGGAATTTCTAATTCCGTGAAATTAGCTTCGACTCTTTTGTCTCGCCGAGGACGTAAGGTCATGCTTCTCATTCCCTCTTGTTGCAAACATGTACTTTTAGGAGGGATATATCTTTCATCCACGTCTTCTGTACTCTTCATACTCTCGTCTGATGAGTAAGAGTATTCTTCGGGTACATCGTCCTTACGTTGAAATTCATCTCTTGGAGTTGATATTGTAGAGTGTTCCTTCTCTCCTAGTTCAACTTTCATCTCTACAAACCTTTGTTTTTCTTCTACAAGACTATTTTCATCAAACTTCACATCGCGCGATATTGTAATCTTCTTAGTATTTTGATCATACATTCTATAATTATCTTGGTCATATCCAACTAACAACATCTTCACACTTTTCTTGGCAAGCTTCTTTCGCTTTTCTTTTGGAACATGTACATAACCAATAGATCCAAATATTCTTATATGTTGTAAGTTAGGTTTTACTCCATGCCACAGTTCAAATGATGTAACATTTCCCGTTTGGCTTGATGTATTTCTATTCAACAAATAAACTGCACAGTTGACAGCTTCTGCCCACAAGTTTAAAGAAATATTCTTTGCATATAGCATTGTTCTTGCAGACTCCATTATAGAACGCATTTCTCTCTCTGCTTTACCATTCTGCTGTGGAGTATACGGAGCAGTACGCTCATGCGTTATGCCTTTGCTCGCTAGATATGATGCGAATTCTTGATTCACATATTCACAACCATTATCTGTATGTAGTATGTGTAAATCACGTTGAAATCTGTTCTTCACAATTGCGTTGTATTTCAGAAAATATTGAAAAACTTCACTCTTATGTTTCATGAAATAAACATGACGATAGCTTGTAGCTCCATCTTTGAACAAAACAAAATACTTCATACCCGATACAGATGGTTCTTCTATAGGACCGCACACATCGCTGTACACAATTTCACCTGGCTGTGTTGGACCTCGGACAGATTTCAAGAAGGGGCGTCTAGCTAGTTTTCCGTATTGACATGCTTCACATATAAAATTCTGATCGCCACTCAATGTTACTGGGATTATACCATTCTTAGACATATTTTGAAGTTCCTTGACATTTAAATGCCCTAATCTTTCATGCCATACTTTTATATCAGTTTGAACAATATTACAATTTTCTTGTTTGATCGTTTTTATATTCAATTCATATAAATTGTTGTTTGTTAACTGTGCACACATAACAACAATATTATTCTTCAGAATTAATGCTCTTTTATTGTTCTTGATTATGGTATATCCTCTCCTAGTGACAGCTCCTTCAGAAAAAAGATTTCTCCGTAATTCCGGTACATATAACACATGTTCAAGTTTACATCTCTCCCATGTACCATTAACTTCTTTGTCTATCAGCACAGTTCCTTCGCCACATACCTTGATACTCTGTTCATTGCCCAATTTAACCGAATTGCTACATTGAGACTCGTTCAACTCACAGAAGTAGTCACGGTTGTAGGTCATGTGCATTGACGCTCCACTGTCCAAAATCCATGCCTTCTCATCATATTCAGATGAGCAACCTTCTGCGCTGAATGCCAACTTATTGTTAGGTTTCTTCTCATTGTACCTTTTCTTAGGCATTCTGCATTCTCTGGCGAAATGACCCCTTTTATTGCAATTGTAGCAAATAAATCTATGACTTGAATTTTTTTCTTCACTTGACGTACTATTTTGTTTGTTTCCAATTCTCGATTTGAAATTTCCTTTTGACGTCACTAACGCATTCTCACTACTACTCGTATCGTTGGCAAGGCTGGCTTCTTCGTCGACTAAACGAGACGTTAGGTTTTGAATGGTTTGACTTCTTTCATCAAGTGACAACCATGCTTGTCTAAGCGAACGATATGTCGGCGGTAGCGTGCTTAAAATTTTAGTCATTACTGCCGTGTCACTGATTTTCTCCCCTATCTCTCGTAATTGCTTTGCCAAGCTTTCCACTTTGGATACATGCTGCGCCATGCTATCACTAGTATTATACGAATATTGGTAGAATTGCTCATGAATTAACATTTTGTTATATTCTGACTTCTGTTCATAGACTGCTTCTAATTTGGACATAACTTGCTTCGCAGTTTCGCAGTTTTCTATAAGGGATATTTGATTCAAGTCCATGGAGGATGTTAAAATAAACATAGCCATACCATCATCCTTGTCCCACTGCACTTGCGAACTGGAATTTTCTGTAGGTCTTGCTCTTTCTATATTCAATCCTTTTGCTCTCAAAGCGCATTTTATTTGAAATTTCCACTGTTTGAAATTTCGACCATCGAACTTTTCGATTTTCATAGCATTCGTGACCTCCATTATGCCGTGACTTTTAAATTTAACGGACTTTTTGCTCTTAACGAAAAATTATTGAAATATTGCCTCGTTATGTGCCTGGGCCCATAACCTATTGGGTTTTGGGCAATATTTCAATAAAAATCGTTAGATTTCTCAAGCACGATATTTTATTCTTTGAGAGCACAACTGACAAGACATTTCAAATCTATTTCAAATTAGAACAACAACGCCACAGTGTCTTAAAAAGGAAACTTAACCATAACGTTCACAGAGGCACCCTCGAACAAAATGTTTACAAAGACACCTTATAAATTTATATTTATTCAATACTTATAATAAATCTGTAGGGAGGTCAATTCTGTACATTGAATATATTTTCAAAATAACTATCAGGGGGTGATAAATGATCGATACTGATGCCAAAAATGCAATCAGTAAAATTTTTGTCTGTCTGTCTGTCTGTCTGTCCGTCTGTCTGTCTGTCTGTCTGTCTGTCTGTCTGTCTGTCTGTCTGTATGTTATTAATAGGAACAAAAACTACTGGGCGGATTTTAATAAAACTTGGTACAATTATTCTTCATACTCCTGGGCAGGTTATAGAATACTTTTCATCACGCTATAATCAATAGGAGCAGAGCAGTGAAGGAAAATGTTGGGAAAACGGGAGAAGTTACACCATTTTTTAAGCTTTCGTCGCGTGTGCAGCCTTAATGGTTAAAGCTACATAGAAATCATGTATGACGGAAATATTCTACATAAAATTATCTAAAAAATATTCCACAACAGCATATGTCTATCTTTAATGGTTCACTCACAATAACACGTATAACTACGATAGTTTACCAGTTCGGAGCTTTCTGATTATTTATTATTGATTTGTTTACTCTTATGTTTATAATATTCTCGCTCATCACTAATTAACAAAAGATAACATTATTACATATTCTATAAAAAAATAATCATAGAAATCGGTGTAGAAATACCAAACTTATACATGAAATACGATAATCAGCCATCGCCCCGTGTCGTTGTCGCGCTCGACGTGGGTCGGCCGGTAGGTGTAATAAGGCGGGAGGTCCAAGCGCGAGCTTCTCATCCCGACAAAAGTTAGGCTTTGGTAGCGGTAATCGACATCCACACAGGCGTAGGTCCGCGGGGGTCCTCTATAGGTTATATATCAGAACAACACAAGGACTACTTTTTGTCGCAAAAACCGACATCCACGCGGGCGGAGCCGCGGGCGACCGCTAGTTATTAATATTCATAAGTAGCAGATTCTTGCGGTTTACGCGAGATTGAGAAAAATAATATGATTTTCAGTTCTATGTATGGAAAACCCAAAAAATTTCATTTTTTTTTGTACATGGAAATGTTGATTCTGCTCACGGTGTATACTACATCTACTTACCAAGTTTCAAAAGTACAGCTCTTATCATCATCATCAGCCTTTTTATCGTCCCACTGCTGGGCACAGTCCTCCTCTCACACGGAGACGGATTGAGCGTTAATCACCACGCTTGCTCAATGCGGGTTGGTGATTTCAGACTTTATAGTCCAGGTTTCCTCGAGATATTTTCCTTCACCTTTAATCAGTCATTAGTGTCCAAGATAAACTTAGAAAGTACATATAACTTGGAAAATAGCTCTTATAGTTTCGGAAAAAAATGGCTGTGACATACATGCCAACGAACGGACAGACAGACGAATCTATAAGTGTTCCATTTTTGCCATCTGGCTGGGGAACCCTAAAAGAGGTCTTTACATAAATCCATCCTTTTTCCTTTAGAAATCCGGAACCCTAAAAAGCGGTATGCAGGGTTATTTCTGCCAACGATATGCACTGCAAATAGGTCCCCATCATTAGCATAACAAATGATCTATTAGTTCTAACAGTCGTACGCTGGTTACCTGCTTAAGGAATCTACACACGAAGCAACTGGGTCGCGCGATAGTTGGCCGATCAATGGCGTCCAGACCCATTGCCGGCCACGGCGGCTATTCTCTTTAAGGAGATCTCCTTCAACAAAGATCATCATCAAAATCATCAGCAAAAAGGGTTATTATTTAACTTGCCGTGTATGTATGTTACGGTGGATTCTTTGAACTCAATTTTGAAGTAGATATCTTCAACCGATATCTTCGACCATTTTTAATGAATTTCAACAATATGGGTATGAAATGAAAGGGCTTATTGAGAGTGACTTAAAAAATAATTTGACGTTATTCTAAATCCAATATGGCGGACTATAAAAGCTTTTAAAAAAAGATTTTTCTTTTAATTTATTTGCAAATCTAATCCAATTAGAGGAGCTTGTGGCTAAGTAACAGCCGCACAGGTCAACCGATCACTGGTTGAGCTTCGCTTAACGCGGTTGGTCTATGGATGGGTGATCGCTCATCTACCTCATTCATAACGACGAACGTTTACAGTACCAACTACGAAAGGCATGTTCAATTGGTGGTTCCCGGCTGGCATTTGTACATCTTTGACACTCTTTACTGGTACTCACGAGCCAGCTTCTGAACACAATTGTAGAGTGTGTAACCAGCCTAAGGCAGCCATTTTGCTTGGTTCACGGATGACCTTAGCTCGCGTCATTTGCATGTCAACTGAAAATTATGCACGCGCGTGCTGACGTACGTAGTTTTCGTTCAAGTATAAGCCACATAGTGTCTACTATGGACTAGACATTAATATGGCGATGCAGTTTACAAAAAATATAGAAAAGCGTGATCTGCCTAGCCTTTTCTCAAGCTCTGTTGGGGTCGGCTTCCACCCTACTTTACGAGTACGTGTTTTTCGTGGAACGACTGCCTATGTGACCTCTTCTTATTGCTAAGTCTGGTTGCCAGACTTTCTAGCTTCTGAATACCCGTAATGATTGTCGAAGATGTTCAAATGATAGTCATGGTCGATAGTTTCTAACTTTATGATCGATCGACCCCTTCGGCTATTGTTTTAGCCTGGAGTTCCTGAAAAAATATAAATTTTCACCTAAACTACTATGTTTTTCTATAGAATTGCATATAGCTTTCGCAGTTTTAGTCAGTAAGAGTATGAAACTCCCTCCAGCAGGAGGGTGCTACCCTCAGAGGAAGGTGTCATTTGATGCTTTCCCAATAAAAAACTAAGTCCTAAGTGTCAGTGGTTTCTCAAATCCACCTAAGATCTTCAACATCATCATCATCATCACAGCCCTTTTATTGTCCCACTGCTGGGCACAGGCCTCCCCTCCCACGGAGAGGGATTGAGCGTTAATCAGCACGCTTGCTGAATGCGGGTTGGTGATTTCAGACTTTATAGTCCAGGTTTCCTCGAATATGTTTTCCTTCACCTTTAATCAGTCATTAGTGTCCAAGATAAACTTAGAAAGTACATATAACTTAGAAAAGTTACATTGGTACTTGCCTGACCTGGAATCGAACCCGCACCCTCATACTCGAAAGGCTGGTTCTTTAACCACTAGGCCACCACGACTGTCTTCATACACGAAATTTACTATTCGAAATCAGTAGGGCACTCTCATGAATTCAGGGCTATGTACCACATACACGTGTCTCCTGCGTATAGTTTACGTTTGATGACCGGTAATGCATAAAAAATTGTGGAGTAATTGACACCGTGGTATCTAATTTACTCATATTCCCACGGTCAGCCTAATATTAAATAATGATTCAGTTTTTTGTGGTCACCATGCTTTTGTTATTTTACGAGACATTTGAACAACTCCTTTTGGCTTCTGTCTAAAAATATAGCAAACTGCCAGTTTCTCGCTTTTTCTTCCGCGCCGGGGAACTTCTCCCCGTACTCAGATAAAACATAGCCTATGTTCACCGGAGATAGTGTAGCTATAGTTTCGGAGCCTATTCAATTCAAACTAGAAACAAATGATCTTTCCGCTCTATAATATTGGTATAAGAATATTGAACTAACTAGCTTACTTGAAACAAAAACTTACCGTGCCAAAACTAATTTACTTCGAACATTTTTAATATCTAATTTCTGGAGGACCAATCAAAAGATGTCCTAACAGTCTTTAGGGCGCGTGGTCAACGTATATTATTTATATCGGCGATATTTTTGGACGCATCAGCTTAAATAGTAAGCGAGTAGGTTTATGATGATATCATGCTGTGTTACTGTTGTCATAACTTGCTACATTCTACCTAATAAAGACATTAAGCATTTGACACATTTGTGCTTAGAATGATGAAGGAATAAACCGGTCAAATGCGAGTCAGGATCGCTGCTAGGGGTTCCGTGTCGACTCCTGACCACCGTAGACGCGGATCTGTAGGCTGTGAGTTTTTGGGTGGCTCACCGTCCGTGCGTCTAAGGACGACCGTGTCTGTTCCACGCACTCATCTATACTTATAATAAATCTGTAGAGAGGTCAATTCTGTACATTGAATATATTTTCAAAATAACTACCAGGGGGTGATAAGTGATCGATACTGATGCCAACAATGCAATCAGTAAAATTTTTGTCTGTCTGTCTGTCTGTCTGTTATTAATAGGAACAAAAACTACTGGACGGATTTTAATGAAACTTGGTACAATTATTCTTCATACTCCTGGGCAGGTTATAGGATACTTTTCATCACGCTACAATCAATAGGAGCAGAGCAGTGAAGGAAAATGTTGGGAAAACGGGAGAAGTTACACCATTTTTTAAGCTTTCGTCGCGTGTGCACCCTTATTAGTTAAAGCTACATAGAAATCACGTATGACGGAAATGTTCTACATAAAATTATCTAAAAAATATTCCACAACAGCATATGTCTATCTTTAATAGTTATACGTGTTATTGTGAGTCAATCACAATAACACGTATAACTCCCGTTAGATTACCAGTTCAGAGCTTTCTGATTATTTGTTATTGATTTGTTTACTCTTATGTTTATAATATTCTCGCACATGTCTAATTAACAAAAGATAACATTATTACAAATTCAATAAAAAAAGAATCATAGAAATCGGTATAGAAATACCAAACTTATACATAAAATATAATCATACGATAATCAGCCATCGCCCCGTGTCGTTGCCGCGCTCGACGCGGGTCGGCCGGTAGGAATAATAAGGCGGGAGGTCGGAGCGCGAGCTTCTCATCCCGACAAAAGACAGGCTTTGATAGTGGTAATCGACATCCACACAGGCGTAGCCGCGGGGGTCCTCCATAGGTTATATATCAGAACAACACATAGTCTACTTTTTGTCGCGAAAACCGACATCCACGCGGGCGGAGCCGCGGGCGACCGCTAGTCTATACTAATATTATAAAGCTGAAGAGTTTGTTTGTTTGAACGCGCTAATCTCCGAAACTACTGGTTCGATTTGAAAAATTCTTTCAGTGTTAGATAACCCATTTATCGAGGAAGGCTATAGGCTATATACCATCACGCTAAGACACACGGGAGCGGAGCAGTAACCAAAGATGCGGGTGAAACCGCTGGGGACAGCTAGTCTATGAATACTGAGCAACGTTGGAGGGGCTCCGTAAGGCGGAGGCCTACCGGAGCTGCGGGTTGTTCGCAAGTGTTACGGCGGCCCTGGCACACAAACACCTCCAGAGTGTTTGTGTGAGGGTTGTAGTCAGTACGAGTCTGTCAGTCCAGCTGCACTCTCAGTGGGATTTGATGCCTCGTTGGTCTAGTAGTCGCATGGCGCAACTGCTGAGAACGAGGTCTCGGGTTCAATTCCTGGGTCGAGCCGAAATTGCTTTGTGGGTTGTAAGAAACTTTCTCAAAAGCAGCCCGGAGTCTGGAAATGATTGATACACCCGTGCATCGGAGGGCATGTAAATGTCGGTCCTGCGCAGCCGTCTGATCTCCTTAAGAGAGCGCTTGACGCTATTATACATATTATAAATATATTATTTATTTACATGTTCTATCTTCTTCTTCTATCTTCTGTATATATAAAAATGAATTGCTGTTCGTTAGTCTCGCTAAAACTCGAGAACGGCTGAACGGATTTATCTTATCTTGGTCTTGAAATGTTTGTGAAGGTCTAGGGAAGGCTTAAAAGGTGAGAAATATATTATAATTTATATTGATTATTTTTATAGTCTGCGCCGGGTCAGCTAGTCGTAAATATTAATAAATGCAGCATTGTTTTACACTGTAACGCAATAAAAAAGGGTACATCTCAATGCCAGAACGCTTACAGTGTAGTTTGTAATACTTGTGTATAACAGTCTGTCCTCATTGTTGATATGTCGTAAATTAAAGCTAATGCTGTGAAAATTAACAACGTTATATCTTACCGTTACTGTAATGGCATAAACATATCGTGATGTAATGATTGTTTACTATCATTGTACCGCGGTTTTGCTTGTGTTAAGAAGCAAGGTCAGAGAATTCGTACTCCACCTGAATTACTCTTTTTTTCCGTGGGAATCGTCACATGACCCCGTAACGAGAAACCAGATACTTAAGGCTTTCTTTTTAAGTGGGAAATAATGAAATGACGTCTTCCGCTGTGGGTGCCGCCGGAGGGAGTGTCAGACTCTTACTGATTAAAACCCATTATGTTTCTTCTGGAGGTGTTTGTTTGCCAGTGTCGCGGTAACTCTTGCGTACAACCCGCAGCCCCTTCATCGGCTGCCTTCTCTGACGTGGTGGGTCAGTAAAGACGGCTTTACGTGTCGATGGAGCAATATCAATAATTTTCAAGGCTAAATTGATGGATGTCGTGGCTAAGGTTAAGCAACGCTTTTCGCGATCGGTCTATGAATGGGTGACCATCTTGTCATGACGAGTTTCTCCGTGTTTCGGAAGGCACGTTAAATTGGTGGGTCCCGGTTGTCATTTGTACATCTTTGGCAGTCGTTACGGGTAGTCTGAAGCCAGAAAGTCTGACAACCAATCTTACCAAGGGGTTTTGGGTTGCCCAGATAACTGGGTTGAGATAGTCAGACAGGCAGTCGCTCCACGTAAAATACTGGTACTGAGCTGCATCCGGTTAAGACTGGAAGCCGACCCCACATAGCTTGGGAAAAGTTTAGGCAGATGATGATATTTTTGACAACTACCTAATTCATGCTTACGTGCGTTCCAAACACAGGTTCGGTCCATACCGATAGGCATCATATTTACGAAGGACCATAGTTTCACCATAGGTATATGTGGAGATCTAAAGGGGAGGCCTATGTTCAGCAGTGGACGTCCTATGGCTGAGATGAAGACGATGATGATAGAGTCACCCGTAATTTTCGCATCAAACATTTCCTTGGACCGTGGCGTTCCACTCCAGTTAAAGTTATGAGCTTCGCGTTCATAACAAGCTAAAACTTACTGTCACTGCGCACACGCACTGTTTACGTCATCACAGTTGTATAACTGCCCATTGGACCGTGATGCGGTTGTAACGAAAATCATACTTTCACTTAACAGTGTTTTTAAATTAATTATTGGTAGTTTTGTTTATTTTATTTACATTTATGGTAGCTTAGGTAAGGCCTATTGTACAGACGACAGCACATCAAGCCACCTACGAAATTGTAAAATTTTCTCAATCAACTTTGAACTTTATATGCTTTAGTAATAAAGTTCAAAATCTTTTAAGGAATGTGGCAGATTGTAGTAGCTTGTCTACAATAACTGCACGGCACGGGTATCTGTCGTCGATAGGCATGCATGATGAATAAAAAAGTCATAAGTCCGTCTTTGATATTAGCTTAAAATATAGGGCATGTATTTTTTTGTTACTCCCACACAACTAATAATGACTAGGTTCCAATATAGAAAAAAAACACAATACACTGAAATTTCGTATGACGTCACTTTTAGGCAATAATTTTACTTAACCGTGACGTCACAAGTCCCCACTTCCGAACTTTAATGCGTGACCATTCTGTGTATTTGACCACCGAATTCTAAAACAATATGAAGCTGTTTAAAAATTAACAGAATTCTACGCAGGTTTTGTAAGATATGGCACCGATTGTCGGCCACTGCGGTCTGTCTAAGGAGATCAAACAGCTGCGCAGAACATATTATAGTGCACAAGCATTTGCGCGGATACAAGCGCTCTTTATTCCTTCTTTCTCATAGTCCGGCAACCCGACACACACGATCGGTGAGAGAGAAACTACATCGTCTTTGGGGGAAAACCCGTTTACCTTTCCTTCTTCTTTCATATTTTCTATGTGGCAACACCAACCTCACGCTCGCTTCCTCAGCAATGTATCCGATGCATAGTATTGGCTGATAGCTTGCTGAGAGATGAGGTGGCCGTTCGCCAAATATGCTGACGCCGCGACCTGATTGGCTGGTATGTGACCCAATAGCGAGCTGTCACGGGGTCGATTACTGAAATTAATACGAGTAATGATCGCTTGGTTTCAGTCTAAGCGTACCTCATTCATTTTTAAAATCGTAGTTGGAAGTAAAATACAAATGTTTAAGTATATTATATCATCATCTGCCTAGCCTTTTCCCAAGCTATGTTGGGGTCGGCTTGCAGCTTACCAGTGTTTGATGTGGAGATAATTTTTCTTTTTCTTTTCCTTAGTCTATACTTTCGCACTGCTGGGCAAAGGCCTCCCTATAAGTCTTCCGTGTATTTCTATGTGAAGCGTGCTGCGACCAATCAAAACAATTATAAAGTAGTTCCAAGTGCAGACGTCAGCACATCAAGCTACTATAATCAAATTTCCTTAATAAGATTTCCAACTTTATCGCTGAAGCATATTTACGGTTCAAAGTAAATTGGGAAAATTTGACAGTTTCGGGTACCATACTGTTATATGTGTCTCGTTGGTCTAGTGATCGCAAGGCGCGACTGCTGTGCACGGGGTCTGGGGTTCGATTCCCGGGTCGGGCCGAAATCGCTTTGAGGGTTTTGAGAAACTTTCATAAAGCAGCCTGGAGTCTGGAAGCTGGTGATTGATTCACCCGTGCATCATGTCGCACGTTGCTGTCGGTCCTGCGCCTGATCTCTCACCTGTCGTGTCGGATTGCCGTCCCATCGGACTATGAGAGTGAGGGAATAGAGAGTGCACCTGTGTCTGCGCGAATGCTTATGCACTATAATATGTCCTGCGCTGATCTCCTTAAACGAGAACGGCCGCCGTAGCCGACAATCGGCCTGGAAGCCATCATGTATAACTACAACCTTAAGATTCGAAGCTGACTTTAACAAATTGGAACTGGCAAACCAGAAGAGATTAACCCTTTTGTATATACAAGAATAAGTATGCTTAAGTATTATTCATGCTTGTTGATTTTTCAAGTAAAACTCATTTATCTTAATTGGATATACTGATATGTTTCTATTTGTGAAGTATATCCTCGCCTAAAAGACGTGCATTCGAGTTATGACCGCGATTAGATAGCATACGCCATTAAAATTTAATTTGCTTACAGAAATTCAAACACTAATTAATTACTTTAAAACATAGTCATTATTGTTATGTCTTTAAGGTCTATTTTCGCTTAAACCGCGTATCACGAACACACTATTGCATTGGCATAGACCTGGCCACGGATCAGCAGCCTCGCGTTAAGTTATATGTATACAGACGCCAGCACATCAAGCTACTACATTCTGTCAAATTTTCGTAATAGATTTTCAACTTTATCGCTGAAGCATATGGTTCAAAGTTAATTGGGAAAATTTTACAGTTTAGCTTAGTGTCTACATTGCATGCCATCTATACTTGTTCTTCTTCCTGCCCTGTTCCCAAGTTATTTGGGGTCGGCGCAATATTTTTTTTCTCTCCCAGTGGGTGCAGCTTCGGGGAGTGTCAGACTTTTAGTAACTAAAACCTACTTTTGTTACTCCTGCAGGCTTAGCATGGCGATTCTATATCTATTCTATCAAGAAAAGACAAAGCTTTTTCTGTCAATGTCAACATGTCTCCTGCCCGAGTATGGCGCGATCTGTCAACTCGCATATAATCACTTGTAGACTTATGTCAACATGTGAAGGGTGGGCGTTTTGGGGGCTGTCTTTTGTAATATTTGACGTCAAAAAGTGCTGTTTTACAGCCAAGTTTGAATAAATGATATTGAGTTTGAGTTTGTCGGTCGAAGAAAAGAAAAATTTCTTATCTACGTGTCAAAAGAAAACTTACGTCAATCTGTCACTTATCCGTCATTATGTCCATTCTCCGGTAGACAAAACTTGTTTCTATGGTTGTCATGCTGAGCCTGTTGGAGGTCTTTGTGTGCCAGAGTCGCGGTGGTAACTCTGGCGAACAACCTGCACTCCCGGCAGGCTTGTCCTACGGGGTTTTCCAGTTTTGTTGACTGCTCTACGACGAGCGCTTAGAACGGAACACCTAGCTTACACTTCGTGGTCATAAAGATAGTATTGTAATTAATGCAATTACGACTGTAAAACGAGATTAAGCCGCGTCAACAATAATTTGGTTACGACGCATTGTGTGGAAAATTTTGCCTAATCCTATTTGGTCGGCAAATAGCATTGTTTGATCCAATTTTAACGACTACGACAAATATTATTCTTCTACATATAAAGTCGTGGTGGCCTAGTGGTTAAAGCACCAGCCTTTCGAGTATGAAGGTGCGGATTCGATTCCAGGTCAGGCGAGTACCAATGTAACTTTTCTAAGTTATACGTACTTTCTAAGTTTATCTTGGACACCAATGAGTGATTAAAGGTGAAGGAAAACATCTCGAGGAAACCTGGACTTCAAAGTCTGAAATCAATAACCCGCATTGAGCAAGCGTGGTGATTAACGCTCAATCCTTCTCCGTGGGAGAGGAAGCCTGTGCCCAGCAGTGGGACGATGAAAAGGCTGTGATGATGATATAATTACAATAACTTATAATGTAAGTGTGAGTTATTTGCTCGGTAAGCGGTTACGGAAAATGGTAATAATAGTTGTTTTAAATAGAAATACGGCTCAGTTAATGTCGAAATTGCATACCTTGAGTTGCGTACCATAACTATCACTAAATAACTAAGTCGCTTTCCGCTGTTGGTCCCGGCGTATGCTTAGATCTTTTAAACTACGCAAAAAAAATTATACGGGTTTTACTAGATAGATTAGTTCAAGCGAAAGGTTAAATTTTAGGTGCTGGCTGACATTTGAACATGTTTGGCAGTCGTTACGGGTAGTTAGAAGCCAGAAACGCTACCAAGGGGTATCGAGTTGCCCAGGTAGCTAGTATGACGTATTCAGATAGGCAGTCACTCCTTGTAACACGCTGGTACTCAGCTGCATACTGTCAACCCCAACATAGTTGGGAAAATGCTAGGCAGACGATGTATTGCCCAAAATCCGTCTACCGGCTTTGAGCTAGGTATTATTATTTAAAGATGCGACCGTGCGGTGAAGTATAGTCATATATTCGCTGCTGTATCCACGAGTGCTCGAGCAATCGCGACACCTTCAAGCCACCAACTACTTGAGCGGTCGCTTGGCTTAAACCGACTGCTCGAGCCGTTGACTGCGCTAGAGCAGAATGTCTTCTGTGGTACAAAATCAACTGGTCGAGCGGTTGGTAGCGACAGCTAGAGCAATCAACAACGTGCTTTAGCCGTAAGGCCGGGCTAACTGTGGCCATGTAGGTACTTGTAATTGGCATTCTAGGTGTGGTGACCTTGGATTTCACTGCAGTGGCAAAGGGCAGGGGTCAGTTTACGTTTGGCTATCTGCCAGTTAACTTAAACATAAACTGAAGTAAACAAATAAAGTGACGTCACTGCTTCTAGAAATTTAAATGTCAGCACCTGCATGCGGCCATTTTGGTTTTATGATATTAAAAGCTTTTATTTAACTTGCCGTGTATGTACCATATGTTACGGTGGATTCTTTGAACTCAATTTTGAAGTAGATATCTTCAACCGATTGAGCTGAAATTTTGTATACACGTTCAGTTTGGATGACAATGCAAGATATGTTATATGACGTTTTTCTAAATCCAATATGGCAGACCGTCCAAGATGGCGGAGTAGTTATTTTTAATGAATTTCAACAATATGGGTATCAAATTAAAGGGCTTATTGAGAGTGACTTAAAAAATAATTTGAAGTTATTCTAAATCCAATATGGCGGACCATAAAAGCTTTTAAAAAAGTTTTTTTCTTTTAATTTATTGTCATTTTGTTGTTTTTGAGCAACTTCCCAAAAAAGGAGGAGGTTTTAAATGCGACCTTTTTAACGGTTCGTGGCTGCTACCATGTGATTTAGCTTATTTATGTATGCGTTTTGATAAGAATTTTCCGCTAACAGAAGTTATGATGGCTATAGCGACGACGAAACACGATTTTGGACCTTGACACTGAAAAGCTGAAAATTTTAATTTAATAAAAAGCTTTTATTTAACTTGCCGCGTATGTATGTTACGGTGGATTCTTTGAACTCAATTTTGAAGTAGATATCTTCTACCGATTGAGCTGAAATTTTGTATACACGTTCAGTTTGGATGACAATGCAAGATATGTTATATGACGTTTTTCTAAATCCGATATGGCGGAGTAGTTATTTTTAATGAATTTCAATAATATGGGTATCAAATGAAAGGACTTATTGAGAGTGACTTAAAAATAATTCGACGTTATTCTAAATCCAATATGGCGGACTATAAAAGCTTTTTAAAAAAAGATTTTTCTTTTATTAATTCACATGTCATTTATCAGTACAAATGCAACTTTTCTAAGTTTATATGTACTTTCTAAGTATATCTTGGACACCAATGACTGTGTTTCGGATGGCACGTTAAACTGTAGATCCCGGCTGTCATGAACATCCTTGGCAGTCGTTACGGGTAGTCAGAAGCCAGTAAGTCTGAAGCCACTCTAACCAAGGGGTTGCCCGGGTAACTGGGTCGAGGAGGTCAGATAGGCAGTCGCTACTTGTAAAACATTGGTACTCAGCTGAATCCGGTTAGACTGGAAGCCGACCCCAACGCAGCTTGGGAAAGGGCTCGGGAGATGAAAAAGCTTTTTAATGTATTGTATTCTGTGGGAGAAACGAAAAAACAAGTGCCCAATATTTCAGGCTAAACTAAAAGACTTACTTATTATTTTTTTATATATGTCATGCCAATTGTACAGACGCTAGCACATCAAGCTACCACAATCTAATTTCCTTAATAGATTTTCAACCTTATCCCTGAAGCATATTATGGTGCAAGGTTGATTGGGAAAATTTGACTGTTTCGCTGTAGTAGCTTGATGTGCTGGCGCCTGTACATACAAACCAACAAACTTCACCTCTTTTAATGTCAATATAGAGGTACGGATTAATTAAAAAGTTAACACGTTCTCCGCGCCCCATTTTTTATTAATAAAAACGATAAGCTAGGTGTGGTTTGATACTAATTAAAATGTAGTTCAGCATATTCTTGGAAATTGAAAATTTAATATTTGTTCGTGTTAAATATTAATCCCACGAAAAACATTCAATGTAAAAAAGCCAAGTCTCTATGCAATCTTTTCACCGTAAAAAGCTTTGAGATCGCATCGTAGCCAAGTCCTCTTCACCTTATTTTGTAATGATATATCAATATTTAGAGACTGTATCAATAGTTTTACTTACATTATCATAATAGGGACTTGGCAATGAGCACAGGTTAAAAGCTGTTTGCTCCGTGGAATTATATGCAAATATTACTGTCTACTGACGAACTGATATGTTGTATGGTTGGGACGACATTTATTGAATAAACTAGAACATGAATTCTGTAATATTAAAGTTTAAGCTTAATAATTACTTTCAACTCGTCTCATATGTTTTTATGTTTGTATCTTATCGTGCTCATTGCCAAGTCACTATTATTATAATGTAAGTAAAACTATTGATACAGTCTCTAAATATTGATATATCATTACAAAATAAGGTGAAGCGGACTTGGCTACGATGCGATCTCAAAGCTTTTTACGGTGAAAAGATTGCATAGAGACTTGGCTTTTTTACATTGAATGTTTTTCGTGGGATCTCACTAATTTTTGTAGGTTTCTTTACTATTGCATATATTAACTGGTCATAATAATATAATTACATAGATATGTATGTACTATAATGTTGTTGCAATTAATATTAGTTTCAGATTGGTTATTTCTTATATAGAGGGCGCTATCAATGAAATCGTAAGCAACATTTTAAGTACTACTAATAATAAGCTATGTAACGAAACCATAGCGCGATTTAGAAAGGTACAACGCCATCTATCGAGCATGCATAGATTATTTGTCGCATTGCATTGAACTTGAATTTTATGTACATAAATGTAATGTATCGAGCTCTATGTAATGTATTTAATACATAAAAATTTTTGTAGATACGGAAACAAAGAACAAAGTTAACAATGCAGTCGAAATTGATACAAAATACTCTAGCAAAACCGCAAATATAAAATTGTTTTCTACAGTTTTTTATTTTATGACGTTTTTATAATTTTCCCTTTATATGTGGCTGACAACCTGCACTGGTGCTAAATTTCAACGTTCTAAGTCCACTAGAAGTACCTTAGAATTTTGATGATCGGTCAGTGAGTCAGTGAGTGACAGAATAGTGTAACTTTGATCGACCGTAACTCGTAAACTATTTATTCAATTATCATGAAATTTTGAGGATAAGCTTGTTGTAATGCTTTCTCTCGGTCATCGAAAACCCAACGCTCTAGCTTTGTCCGAATGGAAGATATAGGGTGGAGAAATAGCCGCGAATCGCTTCGAGAAAAGATGGTACGGCCGTGCCCGCTCTGCTTGAGACTTGGCTGGGGCACTCCCGTGCCCTCAGATTGTTTCTCGCTATTAAGCGTCCCGAGGGCGCTAATTCGCGGAAGAAATCTTCAATCAGCTGGGTTTAGACTGAGTAGTTGGGATTTTCCTGTACCCACCAAAAAACTATACCGGAAGAGATTTCTTTATAAAAAAACTAGCTGTCACCAGCGGTTTCACCCGCTTCTTTGGTTACTGCTCCGCTCCCGTGTGTCTTAGCGTGATGGTATATAGCCTATAGCCTTCCTCGATAAATGGGCTATCTAACACTGAATAATTTTTCAAATCGAACCAATAGTTCCTGAGATTAGCGCGTTCAAACAAACAAACAAACTCTTCAGCTTTATGATATTAGTATAGATATTTCCAAAGAAAAAGTAAACTGGCTTCTAAACCACTGAAAAGCAAAATAAAATACTTTTAAGCACAGCCCGAAATTATAAAATTTTCCGAATCAACTTTGCACCCCATCAATTTGTGGAGGGCTTTCCCTTACACCCTATTAAATGATGATGACATTTAGTTTGACTAACATCGCATCTTAGTCACGACGGGCAAGTGTGTAGCCCACGTAGGCGCGCCTTTACGGTTCGAGCGGAACACTTGAGATAGAATTATCAACTGCCCTTGTACACTTATTGAAACTAGTATAAATTCCATTGTCATGATTTGATATTTACATATTAACTACTAGCAGTGTGTTCCCCGGCGTCCCCGGGGTACTTCTTCCCGTACCTGGATAAAACATGATGATGGCATCCAAGCCGATTGTCGGCTACGGCGGCCGTTCTCTTTTAAGGAGATCAGCCAGCTGCGCAGGACATATTATAGTGCACAAGCATTCGCGCAGATACAGGTGCATTCTCTATTCCCTCACTCTCATAGTCCGATGGGACGGCAATCCGACACGACCGGAGAGAGATCAGGCGCAGGACTGACATTTACGTGCTCTCCGATGTCATAGCCTATGTTCACCGGGGACAAAAACGGGCGTTCTCGTCAGTGAAATATTTTTTGAATCGGTCTAATAGTTTCGGAGCCTATTATATCTCAACAAACATCAATATTAGTATAGATATTTTGGAGGTCCATATCTATTATCTTTTTTGACTAGTCTCCTCTGTCTGTCTCCGATCCGTGTCGGATTACCGTCCCGTCGGACTATGAAAATGAGGGAAAAGTGTGCCTCTGTGTCTACGCTTATGCATAGTATAATTTGCGCTCATTCCTAGACTCCCAAACGGAGTGGAGTCCAGAATTTTTAAACAATCAAATAAAATTTATTTATTCTTATTCTTTATTGCGTTCCATAATTACATAAGGTGGAAAATTATAAAATTATTGTCACAATTATGGACCTTGATGAGCTATTCAAATATAGTAGTTTAAAAACTTGTTTGCTTTTGTGGAATCTGATATTTTACGAGTCAAATGCCGAATTTAATTAACCTCCACTTTTTATTAAATCCACAGAAAGAACAACCAACAACAAAATGCCGTGAAGCGTAAAAATGGGACAGCGCCATCTAACGGCCGGCGGGCGAACTACGTAAGATGCAACTAGCGCCACCTGTCGAGTGTTGAACGAGATGCCACGCTTAAAATATGCGTCGGTCGCCAGAGTCGTTGTTATACTCGGGCTGTTTTGTCTGTGGCTGCAAATCATGCTGTCGGCGTCGAGTGGGGGAATGTATAGGGATGGAGGTATGCAATTTTTAATTATATTTTATGACAGTTAATATTTTTTTTTTGTTTATATACAGGATAAGAAGAAGGCACTAACGCAGCAACTCCCAAACATAGAGAACTGATATAAGAGAATAGAGTTCACAAGGAGAACCTCACAATGGCAAGCTGTGCGAGAGAGCTCCTTGCATAGATAGGCCTTGCTGTGGGTGCAGCTAGAGGGAATCTTAGACTTTTACCGACAAAACCCACTTTTGTTCCTTCTAGAAGTCTTTGTGACCTGAAACATGTATTTATTTTGGAGCTCTTCGTGTACCAGGGCCGTGGTAACTGTTTCGAACGATCTCGCATACACAGATGCTTTCTATGTGAGAATGACCCGCACATGCGCAGTCACGTTAATACCGAGAGAGTGATAGAGAAGGCGTCTCCGTGGCAGTGATCTCTCTCGCACTATGGCTATAAGGAGGGATTCGATTACTCCTTCTTATATCTTCTTGATCACTAAACATGTCTAAGGTTTTGTCACTGAAGATTGATTTAGGACCTTTTTTTATCGTCCCACTGTTGGGCACAGGCCTCCTCTCACACAGAGAGGGATTGGGCGGTAATAGAAATAGAGTATAAGTTTTGTTTTATATAATTATTGTTATTTTTTATAATTTTGATTTTTGTATATTTCAGATAATGATTATGGTATTACATTGCAAGGATTGTTGCTCAAAAATAAAAATGACAACAATGTTGAAGGTTTATTTTTTTATTCAATGTTTTAAGTTTTGTGTTACTTTTTATTCATGCTCTATGGGTATTACTTTTGATTAAATTCGATTCTTAAATTTACTTTTTAATTTTCTTTGTTCGGATATTTTTTAGTTATTTTTTTCTCTTTTGTCTTTTTTTAAATACAATTTGATTTTTTTTTCTTTGTTTAGCTATTTTTTTGTTCTTTTTTTCAATCTTTTGTTTTTTTTTTTGTACTGGGGGTTTGAATTTGACATATTATTATCTTTTAGTCAACTTTTCTTATTTTAAGTGGTATTTTTTTTAATTTAGGATATTTTACAATTTTTCAGATAACAATACTGACACTAACATAGTATCGGATTCTGTACTACTAATGCAATTGCCATACGAAGGTTTTTTTTTACTTTATTTTATTGATTTCCGTGTTTGTGTCTATGTATTGTATTTTTTTTATCACAGCTGTTTCTTATTTTATATAAAAACTTTTTGGCAAAATTTGGTGTTATTTTGATGTTTGTCGCTAAATATTTTTGAGAAAAATGTCGGCTAATCTATTCGCCTGAATGACTATCTATGTATTTGTGTTTTCTGTTAAGGACTACTTAGTCTGCTACACTTCTCTTGATATTTAAAATACAAGGTCTAACAATACTAGTGCACCATATTTTTACAGGTCATCTAGAACATGCTAAGGATCATGTTTACCACAAAAAAGTCATGAAAACCTACATATTTTTTAAAATTTATAAACAGACAAACAGACAAAAATTTAAAAAATGGTGGAGATGTGTTCAGTTGTTTATCCTTTAACACTCTGTCTGTTTTTTTTAATAGCTTCCATGTACAAAAATGACTTGTCTAGAGATTTATTATATGTATAGATTATTCACCTTTTACTTAATTGTTTAGTGTTATTTTCACATTATTTCCTACTGTTCTCATTGCAGTTATACTGAAAACTGTCGACGTGATGTGTCTTTGTTTCTTTATACATATGATTATTATTGTCCACCTTTCAAACTGTTATTTGTATACCATAGTTGACCCTAAGAAGCTGTCGAGTGACGACTAGATAAGTAAAAAACATGCAGGCAGTTTGGCGTGTGGTCACGTTGTATTTTTCTTTAATTAATAAAAAGAAAAGAAAAAAATCGTCGCTTGAACTGTATAAATAGGGAATATGCATGAAAAAATACTTGCAATCTAACTAGTTTATCAATAAATATACAAAAATAGAATACTAACTGTGAAAAAAATATCGATATCAGTAGAAAAACAAACGAGATATAACAATTTTAAACAAGTATACTACCTGTCCCTCTCACCAAAACGCTATATTCAATGACAGCCTTACGGGCGGTGTGAAGTTGTGACGTAAATTTTACACTCGGACTTCTCTTTCTTATTAGCAGTTTTGAAGCTTTGTAACTTCTTGTCGATAAATATATTTTAAAAATACTTTTATATTTATTTATTACTGTTAAAAGTATATTAATTTAGTGTATAAAAAAATTACATGCATATTCCCTATTGCATTAGAACAAAACCAAATTCAAGTATCAAAACAAGCTATATGATTTGAGCGACCGAACATTCTGTAACAACAAATAAAAATTTAATTTGACGTGTCGGAAACGTCGACTTGGATATGAAAATGAGAGGTCACTGAAATATCAGGCTCGTCTCTACGACTGTTCTGGTGTCAGCTATTCACTACGACACAATATTATCTTGTAAATATACATATTCTGTAAAACCTCATTGGTGCTATTTCAGGGTATTGTCTATGGTACTACTAATATAACTTTGTACTACTGTGTATTTCACTATATCAGATGATTTAACTAAAGGATTTAAATTTTTTCTTAAATATATTATGCTACTAAGCAGACAATCCTTTGGTTATCAAAACATGTGTTACTTTATCACTATTCTGTATTTTTTACTTCCCATTCAATAGTATTGAATGTGCTGTTTGTGGTATCGATTAATAGATGGCGCTCTTACCAATTTTGAATTGAGTCATCAAACTCGCTTTACTTGCGATTGCGAAGGAGGTATGAAACAAAAAATGATTTAAAAACAAATTTTAAACTTAGAAATGACGTCAAGCTGTGTAACACAGTGTGATAATAATTAAACTCGGTATTCAACATGTGTAATATCACTTTTGACCGGCTAGTAACAGGCTAGTCGGATGATTGTTAGTACAAACTGTGTTGGAAACTAAAATCTAAATAATTGCGGTCTGTCTGGCATTACGCCGAGTTTACGTTATTTTCGAGTACTTGACACAGTTCACACAAATATTTTCACAAATGTGACTAAGGGCCGGTGCACAACACATTTTTAAACGCGCGACGGCGCGCTGCTACAGCGTAAAGGTCTACAGGCGGCGTGTGACTTGCGTGCGCATCGCGTCTGTATCTCTACAAACGCGCGTCAACGGTGCGTTTTAAAACCTTTGTGTGCACAGGCCTTTTTTTTCGTGGTAAATCATCAAATGACCCCTCCTCCTCGCTGAGGGTGCAGCTGGGGTATCAGACTAAAACCCACTACGTTCCTTCGGGGGTAACTCTTGCGAACAACTCGCAGCCCAGGGTCGCGTAATCGCAGCGCAGGTCGCGCATGAGCGCGTGGAACAGAATGTGTGCACAGGCCTTAAATGTCAAATATGTTAAAACTACCCACGGCTTCACTCGCTTCTTGAAAGATCTGGAATTGAAGAAAAATATCTTACGTGCTAGGTGTATTTAGAAATCCAACTAAATCTTTGTTTTCTGGATGAATTGAGCTGAATAAGTATGCGTAGTCTTTAAAATGATACAACCGTCAAACAGCACAATCAAAACTAGACCCTATAGTCTTTAACAAAAAATCTAATTTCGTATCTTCCAAAAACTGTTCGCATACGTCATAACTCCCGGATGACATTTCATTTGAAAATGCAACTTAAACCAATGTAATACGATTGATTTCAGAAGAGCTGATGAATGCGAACGACACTTCGGAGCAGGTACTGGCCCTGGTACCTCCGGAGCTACATAAGTACCTGACGGTACATTCTAGAAATTCTACAGGTGAGTTGACAAACAATTCGTTGCCCTGTTTTATTTTTATCATACCATCTACCTTGCCTTTTCCCAAGATGTGTTTGGGTTGGCTTCCAGCAGTATGCAGCTGAGCACCAGTGTTTTAAGTGGAAGAACTGCCTATCTGACCTCCACAACCCAGTTACCTAGGAAAAACCGAAAAACCGAAATTCATTGGTAAGACTGGTTGTCAGACTAATTCTGACTACGCTTACCGACTGCCAAAGATGTACAAATGACAGACGGGACCCACCAATTTAGCGTGCCTTCCAAAAAAAGGGAGGATCTCGTCATGACAAGATGGACGCATCTAAGTAGATACCGTGCCAAGC
This sequence comes from Heliothis peltigera, assembly GCA_958496145.1. Classification (NCBI taxonomy): domain Eukaryota; kingdom Metazoa; phylum Arthropoda; class Insecta; order Lepidoptera; family Noctuidae; genus Heliothis; species Heliothis peltigera. The sequence continues at coordinate 1,624,947 of OY292351.1, forward strand.
GTTGCTTAACCTGGTGATTGATCAATCCGTGCGGCTGTTACTTAGCCACGAGCTCCTTATTTTTAATCATATTTCACTGGAATTTTTCTCAGGATTTTTGTATTTGTTTAGGTACCAATTATTCCATATTTTTTTCTATCTTTCGATGCAAGATTACATTCTTTGCACGCAGAACTTATTTTTTTTAATAATACCGCTAAAATAAAAAATCCAGCAAAGCATTTTGGAATAATCGTGACGATCGACGCGTGGAATCAGCTGTTAACTTTTTTTGTGAGGCTTTAAAACAAATCAGTTTTATTGGATTACCATAACGTTCCTGAAACAATTTCATGAACCAGTCTTCTTAGTATGGTATACTGAACTCACGGTCTGCGGAGGGCTGTCCCTTACACCCTGTATATAAAGTTAATTTAATGAAATTCCCCTTGGTTTCCAGTGAACTCCACAGAGCGCATAGCAACTAAGAATATCACTGAAATTAGACGAGCTATCAAGAGGAACAATGAGGCGCAAATCATTTACAACGAGGATATATTCGGCCCTGTGCAGAACGACACCGTTATTATAGCCATACAGGTTAGTTTATCTTAGTACCATCACTCATCACCATCATCGTCATAATCATCATCACCATTACTCATCATAATCACTATTTATTTATTTACTTATTTATTAGGGTCTACCAACAGCTTCTGTGTAAAAAAGTATAAATCTAAAACAGTTGCCAATTACTGGTTAACTAGCATATACAAAATGATATTAGATGACAATAAGAAAAAGAAGAATCTATCATTATCACTATCACTCATCATCATCACCATCACTCATCATCTCCATTGGTATTAGAAAAAAAAAACCTTATTATAGCCACACAGGTGAGCTCATCATCATCGTCTGAAAACAAACTCCTCAGAGTACCTACAGATTACAACTGTTTAAAATAAATGTAATCAATTATGTCGAGACACCTTTTCCACACACGGTTGGTTAGCCCCGAGGTAAGCTATTAATTATTGTGTTATGGGTGATTATAATACCCAGACCACAGCCAACAAGCATGTTCATCACACAAATGTCAACTGTACCGGGATTCGAACCAGGGACCCTGAGCTTGGCAGTCAGGCGTGGTTACCATTGCGCCAATGGGGTCGTCGTATTAAGGGAATAAAACACCAGGGTTAAATTTGACTTGTAAATTACTATATTTATTAACTTTTCATTTAAAACCGCTCAAAAACTTGGGTTTCGCCATCTTCCGTCTCGCTAGGATCAGGTCCTTGCCTGATAGTCCGGTCAGGCAGACCTTCTTAGGAATAAGACGAGACTCCTTCGCCTTGACTTTCTTCTTAATTTCCTTTTTGGTCCCCTTGCCTTCGGGCTCCTTTCTGGAAGGCGAGCCTGGTTGATGCTCCATCCAGATCAACTGGGCTTCTTCTGGAATGTTCGCTTGGAGTCTGAATTTTCGACGTGTCTGTAAAAGAAACAAACTGTTTGTTTAGTGCCTCCAAGTTGTGAGTATGACCCAACTTAGTCGGTATTGGGAATTCTTCATTATCAGATCATCTCCATAAAAAATAATCCCACTAGATAGTCCGTAGATCGAGGATCAGACGACTACCTCCGTGTTTCGGGAAGGCACGCTAAATTGGTGGGTCCTGGCTGTCATTTGAACATCTTCAGCAGCCGTTACGGGTAGTAAGAAGCTAGAAAGTCTGACAACCAGCCTTGCCAAGGAGTATCGTGTTGCCTAGGTAACTGAGTTGAGCGGGTTAGATCGGTAGTCGTTCCTTGTAAAACACTGTTACTCAGCTGCATCCGGTGAGACTGGAAGCGCACCCCAAAATAGCTTGAGAACAGGCTATGCAGATGATGATGCCCATTTTCAAGGGTTGCTGCAATTATTTCAATCTTCGAATACTTTCTTATTATAAAAATTCTCAACCGTCCTTGCGGCTAATGCTTCACTCGTCTGTTCCTAGACTCCTGAATGGATTTCCATATAAAATACCAGTCCTAATTCAGGGCTGCTTGCTGGGGATTCCAAAAGACTTACCAGGTATTCATTGCAGACCTCCTCAGGAGAGTCGTAGAGTGGTAAAGAAGGACTTTTAGGTGCTTTTGGTATTCTTGCGAAAAGTGTTTTTGGACAATCTGGCTTCTGGTACCTGGGGAATTGTGACGTCAGTTATGAAAGGAAGACACGCAAATGAGGGTTAAACTTCTAGAATATTCATTACTAGTCGTTCGAAGCCGTTTCACCCGCGGCCAAGGGGACTTCTCGAACTCCGTTAAAAAATAGCTGAAATTCCTTCTTGTTACCTACCTATCAATTAAAGTCCCGTTAAAATCCGTCCAGCCATATAAGAGATTAGGCGGAACCAACAGACAGACACAAAAATATAAATATAATAAATTAAAAGAAAAATCTTTTTTTGATAAGCTTTTATAGTCCGCCATATTTGATTTAGAATAACGTCAAATTATTTTTTAAGTCACTCTCAATAAGCCCTTTCATTTGATACCCAAATTGTTGAAATTTATTAAAAATAACTACTCCTCCATCTTGGACGGTCCGCCATATTGGATTTAGAATAACGTCATATAATATATCGTGCATTGTCATCCAAACTGAACGTGAATACAAAATTTCAGCTCAATCGGTTGAAGATATCTACTTCAAAATTGAGTTCAAAGAATCCACCGTAACATACATACATTGCAAGTTAAAATAAAAGCTTTTAAAAAATACTAAGAAGCGGTTATTTCAATATTACATACAGACACTAGAATTTATCATATTATAGAAACATACCATACTAAATCCCAGTGATCTTGGTACAATGGTTTCGGCATTATAATTTGCATCCATCGTAGTATGTCGCTCCTGTAACGCAAGACGGAGAATTTTAGCAAATTATGCGTTGGGTGTCACGAATCACGATGAAGGTCAGGTCCTCAACTAGATGCATGCTCCTATCTTTTCTCACCTGGTCCAATTTTCCCTTATCCCCCAACCTGGACCCGTCCTGGATTTGAACCACGTACAATGCGTAAGAGGCTTTCGAATAGGCAGACCGATGCTCCGCGAAAATCGTATGAAGTCGGTCAAGAATAGTTTTCTAACTTCTGTTGTTATTTTCTGAAAGAAATAAAAAAAAAAATTATTTATCAAACGTGTCTCGCGTGATTTTAAAGTCATTTTTAGGGTTCCGTACCCAAAGGGTAAAACGGAACCCGTCCGTCCGTCCGTCACCAGGCTATATCTCATGAACCGTGATAGTTAGAGAGTTGACATTTTCACAGATGATGTATTTCTGTTGCCGCTTTAACAACAAATACTAAAAACTAGAATAAAATAAATATTTTGGGGGGCTCCCATACAACAAACGTGTTTTTTTTGTTCATTTTTGCTCGATATCGATAACGGCAACAGGTAGATGCTTGAAATATTGAATACTAGCTTCCGCCAGCGGTTTCACCCGCTTTCTGAGGGAAGTACTTTCCATACCCGGATAAAAAGTAGCCTATATGTTATTCTGATGTATAAGCTATATTGTGGTAAAGTTTCATTCAAATCCATTCAGTAGTTTTTACGTGAAAGAGTAACAAACATCCATACATCCATACTTACAAACTTTCGCCTTTATAATAGTAGTAGGATGTATATATGTAATACTAGCTTCCGCCAGCGGTTTCATCCGCTTTCTGAGGGAAGTACTTTCCATACCCGGATAAAAAGTAGCCTATATGTTATTCTGATGTATAAGCTATATTGTGGTAAAGTTTCATTCAAATCCATTTAGTAGTTTTTACGTGAAAGAGTAACAAACATCCATACATCCATACATCCATACTTACAAACTTTCGCCTTTATAATAGTATTAGGATGGAATGTATTACTTACTTTAAAAATAAGTAATTTTATTAAAATTAAATTAATATTTGAGGGGGGGCTCCCATTAAACAGACACGATTTTTTGTCCGTTTTATAAATAATGGTACGGAACCCTTCGTGCACGAGTCCGACTCGCACTTGGCCGGTTTTTCTTCTTTCGCCCTATTTCCAAGGTATTTTGAATCAGCGCAATATGTTTTCCGCTCCCATTCTTCTCTGTCAGCCGTCATAATCTGCTTCCTTCTTATTCATGTCATCTTTCAGGCAATCAATCAATCTCTTCCTTGGTCTACCTCTATCTCTGCATCCACCCACATTCATACTTACCACACGCTTTATAGCATGCGTTTCACACCTGGTTGTTAAATCTACAACAGTAAAACCGCATGGCGAAAACTTACTTGTATATGAATGAAATCGTGTATGTTGATCTTCGGTAGAGCTGACGGCAATTCCAATCGCAGGAGTCTCTTGCCATTAATTTTGTTAACGAGGATACATTTCTGGAATAAGACATCAGTCTCCATCAGCTGTTTACCGTGGCTTCTATCTACGCCTTTGCTGGGTTCGGAAAATCTCCGGAATTCCTAGAACTTGGTAGAATCACATCCAAGACATAGGGCCTTGACAGGGACGAGACTGAAGCGGGGGTCATTGAGAAAGAAGCAATGTTTAGTCTTATAGGTTCCGCTTATACGCTAGAAGAATATACGACACGAAGTCCTGGGTTTTAATCCCAGGTCGGGCCAAAAGCGCTTTATGGGTATTAAGATACTTTCATAAAGTAGCTCGGAGTCTGGAAATTAATGATTGATACACCCGTGCATCGGAGAGCACGAAAATGTAGGTCCTGCGCCTGATCTTTCTCCGGTCGTGTCGTATTGCCGACCCATCGGTCTAGGAGAGTGACGGAATAGAGAGTTCATCTGTGTCTGCGCAAATACTTGTACACTATTATATGTCCTGCGCGGCTGATCTCCTTAGAAAGAACGGACATTGTGGCCGGTAATCGGTCTGGACGACAATATCATTAAATGATCCTATTACATACCTTATACTGCGGCAGGCCCACGACCTCGTCCATCCAGTGGGCTACCTCCTTATCGCTCCACTGGAACGCGTCGGGATAGTCCAGGCGGTCCACCACGGCTGCGCTCAGCTCGTACAGGGTCAACGGTGATATTAGACATTGGTTTAGTTTTCTGGAAGTGACAAAAAAAAATAGTATAAAGTCCATCTAAGCATGAGACTAAAATATTGGATACGTGGTTTTTCGTTTCTATCAAAAACTTTTTCTTTTCTTGATCTGGCACTCAATGTTTTGTATTAGCCAATGACAAGCGGTTGAAAACAAGCAAAGGAAGTCGCGCGCTGTGAGCCACCAAGCTTGCACGGGAGCAGACTGCCGTTTTCAACCTCGTGTCATAAGAATTAAGGTTTATTTTAAATTGACTTATTCTCAATATCTTCGCCGCGCCTCCGTCTAAAAAGACTAGTTCGCATCCTTGTTCCTTCTAGAACCCTTTGTGTATCAGGTTCGCGGTAACTCCCGCAGCTAGTAAGAACCCCTTACATAGGCTTAGGCTTAATTCCAGCAGTCATGACCATGACTTTGGCTTCTGGCATCACCACGGAGAGTGCGCGCCGTGGTATCTTTATTTTCTTCGCGCGTCGCTTCTTTGGAGGTTCATCGGATTTCAACCGGATCTGGAATGCGGAGACTCTAAAATACATATCCTTTTATTTCATTGGAAATCATCAAATAATGCAGCTGGAGGGAGTGTCAGACTCTTACTGACTAAATCCGACAATGTTCCTTCTGGAGGTGCCTGTTTATCAGGGCTAAGGTAACTGTTTCGAACAACCCGCAGCCCAGGCATACCTCGGTCTTACGAAGCCCCTCCGATTTTGCTGACATATCTTCGAGGAGCGCATGTCAAGATCAGAAATCTTAGTTTTAAGACTGTTTTTGTTTGAAAGAGTGTAAAAACAAACAGAATCATTGTCAAGAAGTATGATGTCATAAATCTGAGGCCCCTCGCCCACGGCGACTTCTTGTGGCGGTACAGTCGCACGTAGGTATCGATGTAGATGCGAAGCTGTCGCTAGCTGTGTGCCCTCGCCCACGGGACCAGATTCAGTCGCGATGCAAACGCGATTCGGTGACGATGCAGTTACACTGATGTTCGGCACACTCCCTCCCCCTCTGTTCTTTCACCGATATCGTCGAACGCTGTCGCGCGTTTGTATCGATACAGTCGCGTTGCAAAGACTTTGGAAGCGATGCGAGGACGTTTAGCAAACGCGGGTCTGTATCGCGCCTCTGTCCTCTCTATCTGTAAAAGTCGCCGTGGGCGAGGGGCCTTAGAAGCGATGCTGTCGCGCATTTGCTAAACGCAACTGCATCGCAACAAGTCTACAGTCGCCATGGGCCTGAAAGTTGAGCCGGGCTGCGGTTCCGCACCGCGATTATGTGTTTCGCAACCCAGTTCGGGAATCACTTTTCTTAAAGTTCAGACTTACAACATCGATATCCATTAATATTTCACTCTCTTCGTCTTCTTCCATTATTTTGTTTTGATAAAATAATTAATAGTAATAAAGATTTCTAAATAATAATGAGGCTTTGTATTGTCGTCTTGGTAAGGATTGACTGATTTGTCAGTTTGATTGATCAGTCACGGTTTTTTCCTACTGAGGCGTAGGAAAAAGGTTTTAGTCTGCGGTTACGAACCTCTTAAAATTGTGTTTCCTTTCCCCATCCACATAACAATCTACACTAATATTATAAAGAGGAAAAATGTTGTTGTTTGTTTGAATTGAATAGGTTGCGAAACTATTGGAAAGTTTTGAAAAATTCATGAAATAAGAGAGATATGCACGAAAAAATATAAAATCATACAACATACAGATCAAAATGCGAATATCCTCCTTTCGAGCCGGTTAATGCACTTTAACCTTCTCTTGAATGTAAAAAATACCTTTCCGAAAACCGCATCGAAATCGGACAGAAGGAAATGAGAAGCTAATTTTTTTAGAAGTCGCCTAAAAAGTATAATTTTCTGCGGCCATTTTATTTAATAAAAATAAACACATAAATAAGTAGGAGCTCCTTACTTTAATAAAAAATTACCCGACCATAGCCCACTGCTCCTTTTAATAATAGAATCCTCTGTTGTCTACAGGTACACACCCGGCTAACCTATCTCCGTCACCTCATAGTGTCGCTGGCACAAGCGAAAGAGATCGACAGGACCCTCCTGATATTCTCACACGATTATTACGACGAGGAGATTAATAATCTAGTGAGGAGCATCGACTTTACTAAGGTGAGAGTTAAATAAGATTTATTGAACACTAATTGAGTTCTTGTGTAGAATAGATAAGGTCTTTCATCTCCCGAGCCTTTTTGCAAGCTATGTTAGGGTCGGCTTCCAGTCTAACCGGATTCAGCTGAGTACCAGTGTTTTACAAGGAGCGACTGCCTATCTGACCTCCTCAACCCAGTTACCCGGGCAACCTAATACCCCTTGGTTAGACTGGCGTCAGATTTACTGGCTTCTGACTACCCGTAATGACTGCCAAGGATGTTCAGTGACAGCCGGGACCTACAGTTTAACGTGCCATCCGAAACACAGTCATTGGTGTCCAAAATATACTTAGAAAGTACATACAAACTAAGAAAAGTTGCATTGGTACTTGCCCGCCCTGGAATCGAACCCACGCCCTCATACCATACTTGAGAGATTGGCTCTTTAACCACTAGGCCACCACGACTTTTTAAGAATAGAAGGTCTTTATTCGCTTAAAATTCAGATTCATATTCGTCACACATTCACACAACGTCATCTAGTCCCAAACTAAGCAGAGCTTATGTCACCAGGTGATGCAGATATTCTACCCGTACTCGATACAGACGCACCCGCACGAGTTCCCCGGCATGGACCCCAACGACTGTCCCAGGGATACTAAGTTTGAACAGTGAGTATACTTTTGTTTTGATTAAATTTCGGCCAAGATCCTTATAGGTCCCAGCTTAGAGTCAACCGGGACCCACTCCGCACCGCCTCGTCGGACGGCGTCCACTCGTTATCGACAGGTGAACGCCACGTAGTCAACGGGTAAACGCCGTGTGGTCAACGAGTGGGCGTCGCTTGATCCACGAATTTTCGAGTAGTCCGCTTGGCATTCGCGCGTTAGCGATGCGTAGTCAACGCAAGCATGCGACCAGTGAGTTGTCATCGAGTTGTCACCGGCCGTCGGGCTTGCAAGAGAGACGATCCGGTGACGCTACTTAGTTTATGTATTGAGCGCATACCTCTATAGGGGGAGGCGGTGCGGAGTGGGTTCTGGTGGATCTAATGAGCTGTGAACTTAATAATACGAAATTTTAAAATTACAGATGTTGCCTATTACTGCTTTGATTTTAAAGAGCTAAAGCTAAGTGTCAACTTCTATTCAAGTATCATCATCAGCCTTTTTATCGGCCTACTGCTGGGCACAGGCCTCCTCTCTCACGGAGAAGGATTGAGCGTTAATCAGTGATTTAATAATCACCACGCTTGCTCAATGCTGTTTCAGGTTTCCAGGTTTCCCCACGCGTCCCTAGTCCCATGGACTTCTAAACTACTTAACCGATTTGCACACCGTGTGCAGTTTGATCCAACTTGAAAGACAGGATAGCTTGCAACTTATAGTCGCAATATTATTTCATTGCAAATTATTTTTCTATTATTATAACCAAAGCCTTAGCCACAGCAACGCGTGACCGGGTCAGCTAGTATTAATAGGTACATAATCTAAATATGCAGTCCATTTTATCCAGGGCAGTGAAACTAGAATGCAATAACGCGTTGTACCCGGACCTGCACGGGCACTACCGCGAGGCGAAGTACACGCAGACGAAACACCACTGGTGGTGGAAAGCCAACAGGATATTCAACCAACTGCAGTGCACCGCGGGACATACAGGTGACTGTTATATTTATTTATGCTTCGAACTCATCTCCCGAGCCTTTTCCCAACTATGTTGGGGTCGGCTTCCAGTCTAACCGGATTCAGCTTAGTACCAGTGTTTTACAAGGAGCGACTGCCTATCCGAACTCCTCAACCCTACCCGGGCAACCCAATACCCCTTGGTTAGACTGGTGTCAGACTCACTGGCTTCTGAATAACCCGTAACGACTGCCAAGGATGTTCATTCATACTTCGAACTGACGGGGAAGTACCTTACCCTCCCAATTTTCTTCGTCATATCAGGTCAATTAAATTTATTCCAACTCGCAAACACGCTCGCAAGAGTAGCGCTAGTCGAGTTTTAGAATGACAATCAAGAAACTCAAAGCGGATTCAGACACGAAGTTTAGAATGAAGTCTTTCTATCTGTGGTTACCTGAATCTATAAGTTGGTGATTGATACACCCGTCCATCGGAGAGCTCGTAAATGTCGGTCCTGCACCTGATCTCTCTCCGATCGTGTGGTATTGCCGTCCCATCGTCTGTGAGAGTGAGGGAATAGAGAGTGCACCTGTGTCACTGTAATTATTTCCAGCGGCTGGCTGATCGTCCAGACCAACTGCCGGCCACTGCAGCCGTTCTCTCTAAGGAGATCAGTCAGCTACGCAGGACATATGCGTGCACAAGCATTTGCTTATACGCAGGTGTACTTTCTATTCTTCCTCACTCCTATAGTCCGATGGGACGACAATCCGACACAACTGGACAGAAATCAGGCGGAGGACCGACATTTACGTGCTCTCCGATACAAGGGTGTATAAATCACCAACTTCCAGACTCCAGGCTTCGAAGTACAGGACTCAGTGCGTGTCTAACTCACTCGACCACTATTTGTTAATTAATTTGAAGATAATTATTCCCATTTTTCTTTCGCAGGTATGCTGGAAGAGATTTCTTTAGAAATAAGCATTACCTTTGTAAATTCTTTCTTTCTTGTTGTATTTCTCTATCGTATGTGTACATAAATCCGTAAATAAATAAACAAATTATTTTTCAAATATTTGCAGGTTATGTCCTGTTCTTAGAAGAAGATCACTACGTTGCAGAAGACTTCTTGCATATCCTTTCTCTTCTGAAGTCGACAGCCGACAAGAGCTGTCCACAATGCGAGATACTGTCCCTAGGGACTTATCTTAAGACGTACCAGTATCATGTCAACGGAGATAAGGTAAGTAGCAACACATGTAGCAACACACGCTACATGTTATTAAAATAAGGTCTAACAATACTAGTGCACCATATTTTTACAGGTCATCTAGTACATGCTAAGGATCATGTTTTCCACAAATAAGACTTGAAAACAAAAACAAATTTTATTAAATTTATCATCACATTTTCCAAATTGTAATTGTGTTCTTATAACGCCGTTCTCTATGAAGGCGCTCAATCGTTGACCCCTAGATCATTCAATTTTTTGTCATGATTCTTAGCATGTACTAGATGACCTGTACAAATATGGTGTTCTATTTTTGTTAGATCTGATATATGATGCGAACTTAAATAATGAACATTTTAGAGTCACTGTAATTGATTGGGAATTCTACAAATGACCCCTCTCGCTGTGTTCGCAGCTGGAGGGAGCGTCAGACTTATTCACACATTTGTTCCTTCTCCAGGTGTTTGTGTACCATACCAGGTTTTAAATGAGTCTTCAGCATTCCTTAATCTTTAATATACCACAAAAAGTAGCTGATCTATGGAGATGCCATTATAATAATTTAACCTTTTGACCGCCACAGTCACGTAAAGATGACAAGCCAAAAAGTGCCTAGCACGTCACGGTCACGACTACATGACAGACTTTCAAAGTTCAAAATTAATAATCAGTTTCAATCGATAGAATTCAGAACTCACTACTATATTGTAGGTATTTATGGGTTAATAGCTTGGCGCTGAGGACACGTCTTTCTTTTTTTGATGTGGCGGTCAAATGGTCAAGGAGCGTTGAAGACTCGCTTATAATTGCACTAATAGGTCACCACGACTCAAAAGACTTACATAAATGTATGACATGACTATGTTAACTCAAACAGCGGAAGAAAAACCTCAATCTTAACTACATACAGCAAGTAAAGGCGGCCAACGAAGAGCGACGAAGAAAACATGAAAACTTACCGACGTGGAACTTTCAAGTGTACCCCAACCTTTACTCGGCTACACAAAAGGTTATATTTGTTTTTATACCCACAGATATAGTATATTGACTGTTATACCCAGCGCCCATTGATCGCACGACACAAGCATATTAGGTGGCGGATAAAATTGTCACTTAAGAGCATCGTCATCTCCCGAGCCTTTTCCCAACTATGTTGTAAAAAAAAAAACTCAAAATCATTTATTCAAACTTGGCTGCAAAACAGCACTTTTTGAACGTCAAAATTTACAAAAGGCAGCCCCCAAAACGCCCACCCTTCACCACTTCCTATGTGTTTTTGCTGGGAGTCTAACCGGATTCAGCTGAGTACCAGTGTTTTACAAGGAGTGACTGCCTGTCTGACCTCCTTAACCCAGTTACCCGGGCAACCCAATACCTCTAAGTTAGACTGGGCATGACACTTAAGAGATACATATCCCAAAAATTGGTGAAATTTTTACATGCTTTAATTAATTTTACCGTATAACCCGAAGTGCGGCTACACCTAGTTTTAGCCGGTAAGAACTAGGTGTAGCCACTTACTCTTGGTTAAACCTAGTACTAGCCGATTGTTTTCGGGTAAAACTAGGTCTATCCTTCATCGTGCCGGCTACTAGGTCTAGCCATTCCCTGTTGGATGAAACTAGGTCTATCCGATATCATTCCGGCTAGAACTAGATACAGACAATACAGACAAAACTTAGATGCGTACCACGGATTCCGCCCCGCGTCACACTCATGAATGACTCCACATGATATTTCCTGAGATAACTTCTTCCCGCACCCGGATAAAAAGTAGCCTATATATTATTCTGATGGATAAGCTATATTACTGTCAAATTTCATCAACATCCTTGCAGTAGTTTTTACGTGAAAGAGTAACAAACATTCATACAAATTGTCGTCTTTAGGTAATATATTCGTCACCGAAGTCTGGCGTGCCGTCAATGGGTGTCAAGTCTAACATTATAGTACTGTTATACTTTGTTCAAATGTTTGATAGACATTATTTAAACATAAATAACTTCTAATTTTTATTTATAAGGTGTAACAAAACTAGTGCACCATATTTTTACAGGTCATCTAGTACATGATAAGGATCATGTTTACCACAAAAAAAAAAATTGAATGACCTATGGGTTCATGATCGAGCGCCTTCATAGAGACCTACTAAATTTAATAAAATATGTTGTTGTTTTTATGACTTTTTTGTGGGTAAACATGATCCTTAGCATGTACTAGATGACCTGTAAAAATATCGTGTACTAGTTTTGTTACACCTTATATATCGAAATTGGTTCAGTAGTTTTGTAGCAATATTTTATTGTTGTTCAATTATTTATTTTTTGTTAAGATAATGTAGTATTTTTGCTATGATGTCTATCATCTATTGCCATGTACATATATAGCTTATTTTCCTTGCTAATGCATACTGTATGGAACTTATTGGCATGCCAGCTTTTGTACAAAAACCTTTAAAAACAGGTACCTTCATGGAATGCTTTATACTGGGTGTAACGAAAGTCCGTAGTCCGGGGGTCCGTACATCCATACATCCGAAGGGAGGGTTATACAAAGTTGTGTAACACGATAATATTATGAATGTTATCGTGTTACACAACGTGTTATAATGTTGTATAACGTTATGTAACTTTCAGAAAAAAATATGAAATTCGATAAAAATATTGGACGTTTCATAGAAAGTTTTGAAATTGGAGTCGCAATATTTTTTCATGGAATTTCGTTTTTTTTTTTTGTTGAAAATTGTTTAGTTTTTCGAGTACATTGACCTCGCTTCGGATGTATGTATACCCCTTTCCGTTACAGCCTATATATAAATTGTATTTAAGTACTGTAATACAGCTATATAATTATATTTTAATTAACATTTCACTGTTAAACAATACTAGCATAATTTCATACATATAATTGAGATTTACATATTACTGAGAACTGCACGCTAACTTTTTTTAAGCTCCGTAACTTGTACTGTATAACAGTTGAAATGTTAATTTAATTATTGTTGATTTGATTTAGCTTGTATAATGTATATAATTACTAAATATATTTTCATAATATTTCAATTACTTGCATATAAATAGACTGTATTTTGTTTTGTAATTTCCTAGAATAACGGGTCAAATAAAAAGTAAATTTCGCTGAAAATTTGCAGGCTTTGATAATTATCACTATAATCTTGTGAGCTTTTAAAAAGATCACTTATCGCAAGCAATAATCGTCATAACATTATCAAGTAACAAAATGTTTACATCTAGGCAAGAACTAAAATGTCGCTAGCGAGATTCGTGACATATACGAATTTAGGGAAATAACTCGCCGCTTGTCGCCCATGTCAACGGGTGAGAAGAGTGAATATTTAGACGAAGGATTTTTTTTATATTCCTTCCGATATGGAGAATAAATATGGTATAGAGCTTGAAAATGGTACCTAGTATAGGCAGTTAAAAGGAAAGCCCCGCAGTCGTATCAACATTGTATTTTTTTTTTGCGATATCTTGGCACTATTATGTAGAATTTATTTTAGATACATTTCAATAATGCGTGTAATACTCTATTCGGTTGTTTTGTAAATTGAGCCAGCAAAAAATCAGCCGCTGACTTTACGTTTTGTTTGAACTTGTAAATATTATGTAAAGGCTAAATATAGCTTTGCTTTATTAGCTTTTGAGCATGAGGTGGCGGTACAAACCAGCATGTTATTTTATAAGGTGTAACAAAACTAGTGCACCATATTTTTACAGGTCATCTAGTACATGCTAAGGATCATGTTTGCCACAAAAGTCGTGAAAACGACAACATATTTTATTAAATTTAATATCACAATCGCCAAATTGTACGCCTAACGCCGTTCTCTATGAAGGCGCTCGGTGGTTGACCTCTAGGTCATTCAACTTTTTTTTCTGGTAAACATGATTCTTAGCATGTACTAGATGACTTGTAAAAATATGATGCACTAGTTTTGTTACACCCTATATTTGATTATTTTTAATTGTAATACTGTATTTATATAATATTTCCAATAGACTAGATGCTTAGTGATAATCTAACTTGACAATACCAAACTACCAAATTCTTGGAACAAACCTTTTTCATGACTACTTGGCGAATAACGCTATTTTTATTATAACTTCTTCCCGCATCCGGATAAAAAAGGCCCTATTCGTTATATTTAAGGCTCCTCGCCCACGACGACTTTTTGTAGCGATTCAATCGCGACGCAGTAGCGCGTTGAAAATGCGACTAACACGCGTAAGAAGCGATGCTGTTGGGCGACTGCATCTCATGTTCCCGAGCCTTTTCCCAACTATATTGGGGTCGGCTTCCAGTCTAACCGGATTCAGCTGAGTGCCAGTGTTTTACAAGGAGCGACTGCCTATCTGACCTCCTCAACCCAGTTACCCGGGCAACCCAATACCCCTTGGTTAGACTGTCGCGCGACTGCATCGCTGCAAAAATTCGCCGAGGGTGAGGGGCCTTATCCCCAAGAATACAAGGTATATTTTCAATCACCCCCTAGTTACATAAAGACTCGTTTTCAGTTCACCTTTGTAGTAAATATTTTCAGATATAATTTGTAGTTTTTTAGCTGTTATTTTGTAGAAAAAAATATGAATATGTAGTATACTTATCTACGTATACAAGTATATTTTTGTTTCAAATACACCTTGTATTATATTTTGTACTTAAACTATTGATTTTCTGCATTTAACTAGCATGAGTAGCTGTTAAATTTATTGTAAATATTCCATTGATATGCTGTATTTGTTTATGATGTAACTGCTTAACTACTTGTGATTTTTTTGTAAATATGTATATAGTTACTTTTTATTATTGTCCAACTAAAAAAAGGTGGATTTATTTTTGCAAAATTTTAAATAATTAACTCCGTGGTCTTGTCACTGGTTGGATTATTACACAACATTTAAGGTACAGACGCCAGCACATCAAGCTACCTCAATCTGTCAAATTTCTTTAAGTTTTTCAACCTTGTAACAATACTCGAAGGTTAATATTCGATTGGTAAAATTTGACAGATTCGGGTAGGTTGATGTGCTGGCGTTTGTGCAATGTGATCTTTTTTTTATCACACAACAGAATATTCATATTAAAATGTGTTCATAGGACATCGAAAATCAACTAATTACTTATTTTTAAATCATTTTATGATTGAGAATAAACAAAGAAATTTCCCAAATGCAAATCCACCTAATTTTTTTTTTTTTTTTTTTTTCATTTGCCCTTTGGGCAGGCTAAGGTCCTTCGACCATACCGCCTAGTCTTTCGTCGATTGTATTTTCTTTCGTAAAGTTTTATTAAGTTTTGTCATACGTGTATATTCATTATTTGTATATCAGTAGTTTTTTGTCACGTCCTTTTTTTTTGGTAATTCCAGTAAACAAATTAATTCGTTTTTATGTCGCGGTCGGGTCGTTCTTTGTCAGTTCATTTCTTGTTGCAAATCCACCTAATAATAAATTAAAATAACCGTCAAAATTCCCGCCAAAATTGACAGCTGTCAAAACAGAAATGTTGCCTGTAAAAATTTAAAAAAACTACCACGGCATAAAAATAATTCAATAAAATTATGTTTTTTAGGTGGAAATAACTCCATGGCATTCTAGCATGCACAACATGGGTTTCGCTTTCAACAGAACCGTTTGGGGTCATATAATGGCGCAGCAGAGCCAGTTCTGCGCGTACGACGACTATAACTGGGATTATTCTTTGTTACACTTGTCACAAAACATGCCGGGGAGGGAGAAGTTTAAAGTTATCGTGTGCAAGGGGCCACGAGTGTTTCATATAGGAGAATGGTGAGTACTAACATACTATGTTATTTATAGTCTATTAAAAGTGCAGACGCCAGTACATCAAGCTACTAAACTCTGTCTAATTTAATATTACAAGCAATATAAGATAATATAAGAAAAAGTAATATATAGAAGTAATATATGATAGAAATAATATAAGAAGCACACGGTTCAAAGTTGGTTGGGAAATTTTTAGCTTGATGTGCTGTCGTCTGTATAATGAAACTTGAATGATTGGATTATGAAATATCGCTAGCTTCATTGACTGTCGTTGTGTTGACAAACGATAGGACAGCCTGTGTCGTCTGATAGTAGTTGTAGCCGCAAAAACTATGTATATACTAACACTGATTTTTTGATAACTTGATAAACCATTTTCAGAAAATATTCTTCAGTAAATATTATCTTTTAGGGTTCCGTAGCGCAATATAAAAAAAGGAACTGGATTGTTTTTGAGTGGTTAGTTTTGGTTTTAGTGGTTAGTCTCGGTTTTAGTGGTGAGTTTTGGTTTTAGTGGTGAGTTTTGGTTTTAGTGGTGAGTTTTGGTTTTAGTGGTGAGTTTTGGTTTTAGTGGTGAGTTTTGGTTTTAGTGGTTAGTTTTGGTTTTAGTGGTTAGTCTCGGTTTTAGTGGTGAGTTTTGGTTTTAGTGGTTAGTCTCGGTTTTAGTGGTGAGTTTTGGTTTTAGTGGTTAGTTTTGGTTTTAGTGGTTAGTCTCGGTTTTAGTGGTTAGTTTTGGTTTTAGTGGTTAGTCTCGGTTTTAGTGGTTAGTTTTGGTTTTAGTGGTTAGTTTTGGTTTTAGTGGTTAGTCTCGGTTTTAGTGGTGAGTTTTGGTTTTAGTGGTGAGTTTTGGTTTTAGTGGTGAGTTTTGGTTTTAGTGGTTAGTCTCGGTTTTAGTGGTTAGTTTTGGTTTTAGTGGTTAGTCTCGGTTTTAGTGGTGAGTTTTGGTTTTAGTGGTTAGTCTCGGTTTTAGTGGTTAGTTTTGGTTTTAGTAGTTAGTCTCGGTTTTAGTGGTTAGTTTTGGTTTTAGTGGTTAGTTTTGGTTTTAGTGGTTAGTCTCGGTTTTAGTGGTTAGTTTTGGTTTTAGTGGTTAGTTTTGGTTTTAGTGGTTAGTCTCGGTTTTAGTGGTGAGTTTTGGTTTTAGTGGTTAGTTTTGGTTTTAGTGGTTAGTTTTGGTTTTAGTGGTTAGTTTTGGTTTTAGTGGTTAGTCTCGGTTTTAGTGGTGAGTTTTGGTTTTAGTGGTTAGTCTCGGTTTTAGTGGTTAGTCTCGGTTTTAGTGGTGAGTTTTAGTTTTAGTGGTTAGTTTTGGATTAGTAGTGGTGGTAGGTTAGTTAACTGTTGACACCGATATTATAAACGTGAAAGTTTCGGTGTGTTTGTTGCTCTTTCACGCAAAAACTATGACACGAATTCTGATGAAGATATAGCTTACATATCAGAAAAAATGTGTATATTAATTTCTTGCACGACTTTCTCTTCCAGCGGCTTCCACCACAAGAAATCGAACTGCAACGCGTCAACAGTGATAAGCAAAGTACAAAAGCTGCTACAGAACGCCAAGCCGTACATGTTCCCGACGCGAGTGAGCGCCACCATCACGGCCGGCGGCGCCAAGCATAACAAGAAGCTTGTCAAAGGAAACGGGGGGTGGGGGGATATTAGGTAAGAATATTTAGTTAATTATTATTTTTGTATCCCTGCTGACATTTTTGACGACCCCGATGGCGCAATGGTTACCACGTAAGACTGCCGTGCTAAGGGTCCCGGGGTTCGATTCCCGGCACGGTCGACATTTGTGTGATGAGCACGCTTGTTGGCTGTGGTCTGGGTGTTATAATATGTATCTATAAATATATGTGTAAAATATGTATATGTAATTTATCAGTTGTGTTGCCACAAAATTGTCTGTGGCTGTCATTGAACATCCTTGGCAGTCGTTACGGGTTAGTCAGAAGCCAGTAAGTCTGACGCCAGTATAACCAAGGGGTATTGGGTTGCCCAGGTAACTGGGTTGAGGAGGTCAGATAGGCAGTCGCTCCTTGTAAAAACACTGGTACCCAGCCGAAACCGGTTAGACTGGAAGCCGACCCCAACATTGGGAAAAGGCTCGGGAGATGATGATGTTGCCGCAAAACACAAGCTAATCAATAGCTTACCATGGGGCTAACCGACCGTGTGTGAAAAAGGGTGTCCCGATATATATATATATATTTGTACATCGTCTGATAGCCAGTCTTACCAAGAGGTATCGAGTTACTTGGGTAACTGGGTTGTGGAGGTCAGGTAGGCAGTTGCACCACGTAGCATACTGGTACACAGTTGCATTCGGTTAGACTGAAAGCTGACCCCAACATAGTTTGGGAAAGACTAGGCAGGCGATGATGATTTATTAGAAATATAACATTACGGAAAAAAAATATAAATGAGAGAATAGAACGATAAATGAGCTATGTGTCACTGAAATATCTTTTTAAATCGGACCAATAGTTCCTGAGATTAGCGCTTTCACGCAATCAAACTTTTCAACTTTATAATATTGGCATAGATTGTCTTTCTGTTACTTATTTTTATTTTTTCTCTATATTTTTCTATTGCATAAGCACCATGTTTTTATAAATAAATGTATTTTCCTCTTTACTTCTTTCTGAAGCTTAGAATTCCGGATCTGTTAATTGGCTAAATAGCATCTAAGGATTTTATTAAAAACTATCTCAATTTTTTTCATATACATTTTTTTTCTTCACAGAGATCAAGAACTATGTGCGAATATGACCCGGATCGGGCGACAACAGAGACCTATCGCGTACTACGCATAATACTATGTACATACACATTCCATGTGCTTTTATATATACATACATATATATATACAACACTCCCATAAGCGTACCACACTGGCACCCAAATTACGTAATATAAATTATGTTCGAAATGTCTCAATATGGAACATAGTTCCTTCGTTAGACATTTTGGGCCTTAATATATAAAAGTTAGACACACTTTTGACACGTGTTTAAAGAAATATTTTAGACACGTGTCCAAAGTCTGTCTAAATATTTTGTAGCAAAGCCCATTCTCTTTACTGGGGAATTAGGTTCCTTATTCAGGCTTTTAGACCCGTCTCCTTGTTTGAGAAAGCACGTTTAGCTGTTGAAAAGTTAAAAAAATAATATGATAACCAGTTTTATCTAGTTTTACAGAGTCACCCTATATATAATTTGGTTGTGGATATTGATTTGATGAACCTATCTATAGGTTTATTTTTTTTGTTAAAAATAAATATATGTGATGACGGTGCCGGTGGCACTAACCAAACATTTGTTTCTCATCATTAAATATGCTGTTATAAATTATGTCTATTATGAGCTGAGGGTCACTTATATATAATTGCCATAGGTACAGTCGAAATAATTTTACATAATAATCAAGAGATTTTTTGGCGGAAATCATGAAATTATCCCGCTGTGGGCGTAGCTGAAAGGAATGTCAGATTTTTACTGACTGTCATTTTGGTTATTTCTGGAGGTCTTTGTGTGCCAGGGCTACGGTAACTAGCGAACAACCTGCATCCCCGGTAGGCCTTGGCCCGCAGCCACTCCAATTTTTCTGACTGCTCTTTGAGAGAAAAATACCTTATGTAGTGGTTTTATGTCATAACTACCACCGGTTGCGCCCGCTTCCCGGTAGAACAGCTTTCCGTACCCCTATAAAGGTAGTCTATAATTATCCTACACTCTAAGCTATATTTCTGTGGAGTTTCATGATTGTCCGATTGATGACCGATTGTCGGCCATGACGGCCGTTCTCACTATGGAGATCAGCCAGCTGCGCGGGACATATTATAGTGCACAAGTATTTGCGCGGAGACAGGCACACTCTCAAGTTCACAAGTTTCATACTAATACTACTTTTGTGTCAAACATAGACATATCCAGACTTTCACGTCACGTAGATAGCAAATCATTTATATGACGGCATATTTATTGATGAAAACCTTTAAAATCACTAGAGAAAATATCTATAGAATGACATTTTTACTGTCTTACAATCGACTTATATCTAGTGAATGATATTTCAAACATTTGAACATAGAGTAGGTAATCCAAATTTATATATTTTATTTTTATTAAAGTCGTTTGCAAGGCAATGAAAATGTCGTTAAATTAAATTTAACGACATTTTCATATTACCCTATTGGTTAAATTATAGAGTTTAATATGATATATGACCCTTCACCCGCTTCGCACAACTTATATACTAAAATGTAGATGTTTATTGCCATCCCCAGTAGTAAGAATATTCAATAATGAATTATTATCTATCTATATTAAAACTAGCTTTTTCAGAAGATTTTATTGGATTTTTAGCTCGTAGAAGTTACACTTATAGTCTTTTGTTAAAGTTTTCTTCAAATAGACGTCATAATCTTGGCAGCTGTGTAAACAGAAATATAAATAATTTATTTGTTAAAATAATATCTAAAAACACTTCGAAATTATTCGATTCGACTTTGCCCTTCTGTAGCTAAATCATTTGAAGCTTTTACAGACGGCTCAACAATCTGTCAAATTTCCTCAATGGATTTTCAACCTTATCGCTGAAGCATAAAGTTCAAAGTTGATTGGGAATATTTGACAGTTTCGGGTAGCCTGATGTGCTGGCGTCTGTACATTTTGACTATCCTGAAGTCACTCTAACTTAGAAACTGCAAAATCGGTTGACAAGAACTGTGTCTAGTATTATATTTTTGTTACATTTAGTTAGTAAATGACGTCACCATTATCTTTTCTGAAGGTAGGGTACACTTAGCTTACCAAAAGGTTGTTGAGAATACATACGCCAGCACATCAAGCTACTACAATGTGTCAAATTACCTTAATAGATTTTAAACTTTATCGCTGAAGCGTTTGGTTTAAAATTGATTGGGAAAATTTGACAGTTTCGGGTAGCTTGATGTGCTGGCGTAAGTCCGTGTCAAATATCCAATTGTACCTTCAAACAGTAATTTAGTAGGTTTTTTTTTGAAGACTGATTGTTATTATTGGCAGCTAATTAACATTCCTAATGTTATTTCGAAACAACATATTTTTAGCTTTGTAGACCGTTACTACTGGGGATGGCAGTGAAATTATTGTTATACCAAAAAGTATTTGTTTTTATAAACCTCCATTAATGTAGTTTTTTTTAAACAAATGATTTTTTTTTGCTACACCTCATCATGCAACGTTTTTGTAGACCAAATTTCAAGTGTTGCCACAAATTAGAAAAAGCTACTATAGTGTTAGTATTTATAATGATAGCAACTGAACGTATTGAAAATTGTACTTATTACTTTAGCTGTATATAATTTGTTGATAACCGTATATTATTTAAAGTTTATAGGGTGAGGGCACCGATTATCGGTTGTAAAATTAATTTTCAAAAAAGTGACGCTTTAAATTAGATATATTTTGAAAGCCGACAACCGGTGCCTTCGCCTTGTCTTCTGTTATATTTTAATAGTAAAGTTGTGATTTTTTTTATTTTATTTTCTCTGCGATTGACAGAAATATTGATGATATTTAATTTTATTAATAACATTTTTTATTGATACCGTCCTCTGAGATTTATTACTGAACTTTTTTGTGATTGAAGTCATACGTTCGTGTTAGAGCGAGGCCTAGACAAGTCTGCGTTGCGAAGTCTCGCTAAATCTATAAAGGCCTATTTAAAAGGAGAGAGTTTCTCGTCTCGAAGATACGATTCCTTTCTAAACATTCACTCTTCTCGCCCGTTGACATGGGCGACAAGCGGCGTGTCATTTCGCTAAATACGTATATGTCACGAATCTCGCTGGCGACATTTTAGTTCTTGCCTGAATGTAAACATTTTGTTACGATTATGTTATGGCGATTATTGCTTGCGATAGTCGCGGAGACATTCTCGTACCGAAACGTGCGAGAAACTCACCGTCTAAATGGGGCTTTATAATTGCTTTGCCTTGTTGTAGCCTCGCCCTTATATGTATGTAACATATTTTATCATCATTCTTGTCATCTTCAAATGAAGTACAGACGCCAGCACATCAAGCTACTACAATCTGTCAAACTTCCTCAATAGATTTTCAACTTTATCGCTTAAGTATATGGTTGATAGTTGATTGGGAAAATTTGACAAATTCGGGTAGTCTGACCTGCTGGCGTCTCTACGTCCCCATAAAATTAAGAGTAATTATATTTTGCAACTAAGGGTCAGTTTCACCTGTTGCTGGTAAGTTCCAGATAGTTTATCTGGCAGATAATTTCATACAAATTCTTTTCCATAAATGTAAATTTATCTGGTAGATAGATAGAGTGAACCTAAGGGCCAGTTTCACAGGTTACGGAGAGCCACTATATACCAGATAAAAAAATGGAACAGAATTTGTATGAAATTATCTGCCAGATAAGCTAACTGGAACTTATAAGCAACCGGTGAAACTGGCCGTAAATCTTTTTCATTTCGCAAAAGAGTTTCAATACCAAAAAAGTTCTATGACAATTTGACCAAAAAGTATCTATTCACTGATTGATCAATATTTCTGCCGGGAGACTGATTGGTACCTAAGTTTTTAGAAAAAGGTGCATAGTTGTAACTTAAAGTTATATTATATTTAATAGTTTTCATCAAATCAAAGTGTTGGGGTTGTTGGGGAGGATCCAATTTTTTTTGAGAGGAGATTTACATGAAAAATCCTAATCCGGGTTGAATAGACTATAGAAAGTTTTCGCAAACGCGTCTCAAAAGCACCGTAACTTGAAGGATATTAGCGATATTTATTAAAAAACTAATTTATAATTTGACAACATTATTATACACTTTTATCATAAGAGAAAAATACTTTAAAGTCCCCTCGAATATTATTGTTAATTTTAAAATCTTAAAACATAATGAAATCTACAAAAAATGGCGCCAATTTCAAATTGAATTCGAAAGTTTGTAATGCAATAAAAATGCATTTTTGTAACGTGTAAATCTTGACTCTAAGAACAATTTAAGAACGTTATCTAATAATGCACAATAAGTAGAAAAAAGTATTGTATAAAGTCATTAACAAAATCTTTAAGTTATATAAGGTGTAACAAAACTAGTGCACCATATTTTTACAGGTCATCTAGTACATGCTAAGGATCATGTTTACCACAAAGAAAGTCATGAAAACAACAACATATTTTATTAAATTTATCATCACATAACGCCGGTCTCTATGAAGGCGTTCGATCGTTGACGCCTAGGTCATTCAACTTTTTGTTCTGGTAAATATGATCCTTAGCATGTACTAGATGACCTGTAAAAATATGGTGCACTAGTTTTGTTACACCTTATATAACGCCCCGCTTACACAATGGCCCAGGCTGGTCACAAAACGAGTATTAATTTATATAACTATCTATATTTTATTTACGAGATTATTATTATCATATTATTTAACTGTCTAGTGTATTTAGTTCGGATTCGGACGGTTTCTTTTCTCTGAAAGACTTACGGTTGAAATTAATAACTTATCTATCCGTTGTTTTGCTTATTTGAGATAGGAATTTGACACAAATTATATGGGGCTAATGTCAAAATTCAGTCTCTAGTAAGCAAAACAATTGATAGATAGGTTATTAATTTTGGCCATTAGAGGCCAGCATGGACCATCGTGTATACGCCCCTCAATCATTATTCTACCTAGTCATTGCGTTGCTTGTGCTGAGATATATAAAATATTTAATTCGTTGTTTTCAGCGCCCTCTAGTGGCGTATGACAATAAACACCTTTTTTTTAAATTTCGACCTCGAATATTGTAATTAAATTTTATTTATTTTCGAATATGTGATTATCGTATATTGTATATAGTTGTATGTGAAATATATGCACTTCTAACTTCCTATTGACATACTTTTTCGTGTATTTCTTCAGCTAATAGTTGGGTACTGATCAATGAGAATTTAGCATGTACAATTTGGTACTTGACAACTAGTCAAATTTAATACTTTTATTGCAATTGTCAAAAATAAATTAAACCAAAAAACCATTGTCAAAAACGGTTACTTTGTATGCAATTTGTATGAAAGTTAGAATTATGACGCCATAAAACTATTAAAAAAAAAAACAATTTTGTTATTAAAACGATAAATGAAAGTGACATTATTTTAAGATGTTTCAAGAAAGGGATATGATAAATGATTTTATTTTCGACCAAATCGACTACCTAATGACAGCACTTGTAGGTATCATATCAGATTTAAATTATCGTTTGTCTTTTTTTTAAACCTAGAAAATTATATCTAAAATTTTATTTATTTTAATTACCTATACTTTATACAATACAACATAGAATTGAAGATAAATATGTATTGTCTAATTTTTTTTTGTAACATGGAAATTAATTTCGCATGAAAATCGTGTTTAAAATTTTTAATATGGCGGCTATAACTGTCTAATATACAAGTGCATGTTATTAACTCATTGATTGAATAAAAAAATGTCTCACTGACAATAACTCACAATAATTCTTCTACAGGGTGTTACAAAACTAGTGCACCATATTTTTACAGGTTATTTAGTACATGCTAAGGATCGGGTTTACAACAAAAAAAAGTTATAAAAAGAACCACATATTTTTTTAAATTTAATATCACAGTCGCCAAATTGTACGCATAACGCCGTTCTCTATGAAGGCGCTCGGTCGTTGACCCCTAAGTCATTCAACTTTTTTTGTGGTAAACATGATCCTTAGCATGTACTAGATGACCTGTAAAAATATGGTGCATTAGTTTTGTTAGACCTTATATACGTTACTTCAAATCTTTATCTTCACAGATGTAACAAAGAATGCCCAAATGCCTTAAATTAGAACTTATGTACGAGTCAATGAGTACATTTAATTAAGCACAATTTTTAGAAAAAATGCCCCAGATTTGAATTTCAAATGGACATTTAGTAAATGCCCCGTGAAGGCGTCACACAGTTTTGACAAAATAAATGTTAGTATGGACCTATCGAGCCAGGGGGCTTAGCCAAGACGTCTCTCTACAATCGTAAACGCTAACAACAAAAATGTATGGAAATGACATTTCGACTCACGTTATGACCACGTGACTTATCGATTTCAAATGTCATTTCTGTACATTTTTGTCGTCAAAAGACGTCTTGGCTACAGGCCCAGGTATACAGTAGGCCAAGCAACTAAAGTTTGACAATCTTTTAGGTACATCAGTATTAACATGATCTGTAATCATAAATAAGAAAGAGGTTTGTATTTAAAAATACAGTATTAAGTCAAACATTGTCGCCACGTCACCTACGTTTACCATTTCGCGCCAAAAACACTACGTGACAGCTGTTTGGATGCGCCATTATATAAATTGAAGAGTATTGAAGATTAATTTTTCCCGTTTTCTCATCATTTGTTTTGATGTTAGCAGCGATGATCATTACAGATTACTCGATGGGTCTATACGACAAAGCTTTTCGTACATATGTACGTGGATGACAGCTGAAATATAAAGCAGGACGCCATCTTGAAAAGTTTTCCGAATTGCAGGAAAACCATTGCGATACTTTTTAATAATATAATAGAACAATGTATAAGTTTTTGTTGTAATATTACTCTCGGCGTTGGCTAGCAACTTGGCTTGACAAACTGCCGGGTGTCCAGATTTATATAATAAAGATAATTAAACGTTGAAAATTATTTTAATTCAAGATGGGGACGTCAGTTATTTCACCTGTCACCCTGTCAGCCTCATTCGTAAATACAGTAGAGTAAATACCATAAAAATGTTTAATCTAAATTGTCCCAGCATAAAATGTCCATCCATACATATTGAGCAAGCAACGAAAATCAAATGCTAGATATAGTATAGTTAGCATCATGTAAAAATTGAATTTTAACTGTGGCATAATATTGTAAAATTTGTAATAAAATAATATTGACATAATAAAGTGCAGTTCGTTTTGAAAAACTTACATTTTATTTCTTACTAACCTTTAATTTTAGGGTGCTATCGATCGGCCGTCAATCGACGCCAATCGATCTGTCTTTAAAAATAATGCAAACGTGCGTACGGAACTCCGAATATGAAAAAAAAAAAAACAGTATACATTTGTATACATATTCATATAGGGTGTTACAAAACTATGTATGATCTAGTACATGCTAAGGATAATGTCTACCACAAAAAAAGTTGAATGGTCAAGTGGTCAACGACCGAGCGCCTTCATAGAGACCGGCTTATGCGTACAATTTGGCGACTGTGATGATAAATTTAATAAAATATGTTGTTATTTTCATGACTTTTTTTGTGGTAAACATGATCCTTAGCATGTTTTAGATGACCTGTAAAAATATGGTGAACTAGTATTGTTAGACCTTATATACATGTAGTCAACTCATACATACCAGAGTGAGATTCTGAATCTTTTCAGTAGCACTATGGTTGCACTGTATGATAAAAAGAAAAGGAGATGTAATTAATCTGCAAAATTAAAGTGGGATTGGGCAGGTCATATTTGTCGGATGCACCCAGATAAGTGGGCCAAGATCACTACCCAATGGATCCCCGAGGATGGAAGATGGCCTAAGAGGTAGACCACGGAAGCGCTGGCGAGACGATTTGTACACTTTCCTCGCTGATTTGCGGCTGCACGCTTCAGGCATAGATAGATGGAAGACTGGAGGAGGCCTTTGCCCAGCAGTGGGAGAGTATAGGCTAACTAAGGAAAAAAAATAGTCTGAATTCTAAAATACAGTGTCAGTATCGCAATTCAGGTTTGAAGCCGTCCTTGGCTGGACGTGAATACGTTAGTTGACAACTAGTCAAATTCATTACTTTCATTGAACTGTCAAAAACGGTTACTTTGTATGCAATTTGTATGACAATACTTAGTTTTGACGTCACAGATTTTTCACATCAAGCCGTAAACTTATTTTGGTTATATTATCAACAAGCGGTCCTCAGCGGTTTCACCCGCATCTTTGGTTACTGCTCCGCTCCTGTGTGTCTTAGCGTGATGGTATATAGCCTATAGCCTTCCTCGATAAATGGGCTATCTAACACTGAAACAATTTTTCAAATCGAACCAGTAGTTCTTGAGATTAGCGCGTTCAAACAAACAAACAAACTCTTCAGCTTTATAATATTAGTATAGATAAAAAAAATTAAAACAATTTTCGGTTCAAAACGATAAATGAAACCGTCATTATTTTAAGATGTTTCACAAATTGAATTTGATAAAGTATTTTATTTTTTACCTAGTCATCATCCCACTTCCATCATTCCCCAAAGAGTATTTACGTAATAATTAAAACAATAATTCGTAATAATAAAAAAATATATTTAATCAGCAACATCAACATCGGGGAACACGTTAGTTAATCTAGATTCTAGAATATTCTTCTTCAAGCTATGGTTTGACATGACAAATGCAGAAGTTTCTAGTACCATAATTTTTTTTTTCAATGCTATTGATAGCAGATTTTTCAAGTAAAACTTATGTACAACTTAGTCTGTATGACAATGTGAAAATTCTGAATGATTTGGAAAACAACACTCAGCCAATTTAGTAATTTATTTACAGACGAGGCACTTTAGCTACCGCTGAGAAGGTGGGTACAGACGCCAGCACATCAAGCTACTACAATCTGAGAAATTTCCTTAAAAGATTTTCAACTTTATCATTGAAGCATATGCTTCAAAGTTAATTGGGAAAATTTGACAGTTTCGGGTAGCTTAATGTGCTGGCCTCTGAACCTACATTTCGCGCCAAAATTTGTCAAAAAGTTAGGTATTTATGAATAAGTTCAGGTCTCTAATTGGACAGCTGACGCATGCGCAGTAGTGTACAAGATTTTTTTTTGACTCCTATCGTGAAGAGACATGCGGTCTACATTTGACAGTAGACCTATGATAGCATCCTATTATCAGTTCTTTTTTGATAAAAAAATCTATTTGATTACCATCCTAGATCTTTAGAAATATGTTAACAAATCACAACTGTAGAGCCGGCTGCACTTATTAGAAAACATTGAGAAGATCTCATAAATACAAAAAGAATTATCTGCTCGGGAAGGACAACAAATAAATATTTCTTCATGCACGAGACAAAATTCATATAAAAAACTTAATTTATATAACTGTTTGTTAGTTACATAGTAAATATGAAGCGATTTAGATGAAATTTGGTATTATGATAGATTTGACATTAGAGATTGCTATTTTCTATGCAAGTTTATATTTTTGCCGGATTGCAATGTTAACAATTATGGTCTATATTTATCTGTATAATAAAATTGCACCAAACTCGATTCAGCTATTTACTGTGAAAAGGTGACAAAGTAGTTTACAAAAAAAGGTATATAAGTAATAACATTAGTTCAAAGGTTCTTATCATGAGACAAAATTCAAGATAATACCCGTACGGACAAAAAATTGAATTAGAAATGGCAGTGTGTATATTCACTTCTCGCTCACTATTGGCATCACACTCGTTGTTATTGACTGACAAGAAAATGACGTCATTCATGTGCTTGAAGTGATAATTTGTTTTTCTAATATAAGCATTAAGTATATAACGTGTAACGTTAAATGCGCAAAACCTCAGACACCCCAACTGATTTTTAATGCAATTGACCTAATCCAGAGAAAAAAAAAATTGTTCACAACTAATTCATGGTATTTACTGCATGGAAGATTCGTATTGGCATTGAAATAAGAGCTATTATTGTCCCGCGGATGGGAAAAATTGAATTGGTTAACAACAATTTGTGTTTGTTTACCTATTTTATTTGGTCTGAACAGCTAATGGCTTGACCTACAATTAAATAGACAGGACAGTTTAAGTGAAGATTTAAAAAAAAATGTGACCTATATTAAAAAGTGATTTAATTGATACTGCTCATTATTCTGATCAAACTCAGATTTTCAGGTTTTGCGCATTTAATGTTACACATTGTATAAAAGTATATTAGTACTGGCACCATTCATCATCATCAGCCTACTTTCAAACAGAGCAGGATTGACCGTTATAACTCTATTTATAATCCAATTTTTTTCCACAAACATATTGAATAGTCCAACAATAATAAAAAAGATTTCCCAATTATGAAAAAGAGCTGAAAGGATTTCACAACTCATCTAATCACCGTCTGGGTTAACTTTCCTCTTCCCGCGCTTGTCTGCGAGGGTTGGCTCCCACTGCCTTGCAACGCTGCAGTATAGCTGCATGGCTGCCCGGGCGTCTTCTACCGAACTGTGCTCTCCGGACTGAATGTCTATGCCGAGGATCTCTTTAGCTAGCCGCTTGAGAGACGGTGTGCTGCCTTTGGTTATCTGAAACATGGAAAAGCATTTGATTAGATATGGTTTTGTCTAGTGTTGGAAAGGCTCAACATCCACCTAGTCCTTTACCAGCTATAATGTTAGGGTTGGATGCAGCTGCGAACAAGTGTTTTACTTGGAGTGACTTTTAAAGGAAATCCAAAAGTAAGCAGAGCTTGTACTATGGTTACTAGACAACTTATATACTTTTTATTTCTTTTTCAAGAACCGTCAAGTATGACACATTAGTTGAAAATTAAGCCTATTTTATGTAGCAAATGTTGTGGTATACATTTTATTGGTCAAAAATATTTTCTTAATTTAGGTATATATTTACAAAGAAATAAATTTGGTCCTTATCTTTTTTTATCTATACTTATAAAGAGGTAAACTTTGAGATGTTACAGGGCAATCTCAAGATCTACTGAAACAATTTTGATAACTGTTTTAGCAATGAAATACATATTCATTTTGAGTGTCTTGGCTTTTTATTTCTAGTATAGAAGAAAATAGGTCCCTTTGACAATCCTGATGGCACAATGGTTACCACGCCGGACTGCCATGCTAAGGGTCCCGGGTTTGATTCCCTGGCACGGTCTACATTTGTGTGATGAGCATGCTTGTTAGCTGTGGTCTGGGTGTTATAATATGTATTTATAAATATATGTAATTTATCAGCTGTGTTGGCACCCATAACACAAGCTAATTAATGGCTTACCATGGGGCCAACCGACCGTGTGTGAAAAAGGTGTTCCAATATATTATATATATTTATTTCAGAGATACCAATATCCCTTGGAACAGTGATAAAAGTTTAGGACACAATGAATTAGGCATAATTATAATTACCTTTCTAAATGGTTTATATCTTGATGTATCTCTAATATTTCTTTTAGGATGTGACAGGAACAATACAGACAAATCATTCTTCAAAGAATGACCAACTAATATCCTCCCTTTAATAAGTTCAGAAACTTCTTTCTGTACTGTAGTAAAATCTTCTCCGTTCAATAAATCCTCTTTTCTAACTCCACTGATGTCTGTTCTATAGTCTTTGACCTCTTCGCGCGCTTTTACGAACTTGTCGTAGATGCAGTCACCGAATTTGTTGACTATGGACACTCTGGCGAGCATATGATCGTTCCCGTCATAACCTACGCCAACCATTTCGCAATCCATCGCTAGAAACTTTGTTATACGATTTTTATTGTTATTATTGTTTTTCACAGCACCAATAACATTGTTCGAGTTACTATTTTTATCTAAATCTACTTTATTGACTAAGGTGTCCCCGTTAGAAGCCAAGTTTAAAGTTTTCAGATCATTTTGAACATTGTCGTGGTCTTTTGCCTTTTTCTTCCTAGCTCGACGGAATGTGCCTGAATATTGAGCTTTGCTGTTTTCCTGTGCTGGTTTCTCTGTTTTCTTGTCCATAATAAGGCTGCTTGATAAGAATTTTTGCCAGTTCGCATCTATAACGCCGCGGAAAGCAACCGTTTGGTTAGGTTGGTCATTTGAATTTCTCTTGCGTTTTTTCGATGATTCGGTCATATTTACATTAAAAACGTAATGTAATAACAATTTCAGTATAAAAAATATACTGTGTATCACACTATACACAATAGTAAGCACGAATTCAATTACGATCAAGAGTAAATAGAGTACTTTATGAATGGAGACATTTGACATCTTTTTTGACAGATCACCCGCATGGCACCCATAGACTAGTTAAATAATCTCAAGTTTTCATTCAACCTCTGACGTTTGCCTAACAGGTAAACGGTAAACCCCCGAGCTTGTAAAACATAGTCTTACGTTAAATCAATGTTTATGATTCAAATTTAATTACATTAACTAATAAACATGTTTAGAACAAGAATATTTTTGTATTTTTTGGATGCTGAATGCTGCTGATGAAATAACGAGTTGAAATTAAAAATAATAAATGTCAACACCATAGACAACGTTAAAATGTGCGTTTGAAAACCATGGCAGGTCAAAGTATAGTATGTTAAAAAGTTTATTGCTATATGCTGGTATCGTTGATACAATAATAATTGCAACAAATTACCGTTGAGTTATTTTAATATTTTGTTAGAAAGTATGATCAATACGGTTTTAAATTGCAATAAACTTGAACTTTCGGAGTTATGAAAATGACATTACTATACCATGATATAAATTCAGAACGCACTAAAGAATGGTACTATAGACAAAATATTGTTTTCAAATAAATTGCACGATCTACATTACGCTTTTTGTCTGCCAAACCGACGACAAATTCCCTTAAAGCAATCAATCTATGCTGCTGCAATCCAAAATACTTCGAATTTAACAACATAGTACATCCACGAATGTAAATACGGCATTTGTATACAAAAATGTATGGAAATGTCAAATCGAGCCGACGTGTATCTTGTTCAGCCGTGGTGGGAGATTTTGTGAAAATGTTATCTTGTACTTGTTCGCAACTATGAGCCAGTGTTGGCTTTCTAATCGCGCCGGGCAGACATAGCACGATAAATAATGTCTTACGACAATTTGATCGAGAACTTAAATGCTCATGGTCAAGGGCATTTGCTAAAATACTGGCCGGAACTGAACGAAAAACAGCGGGACCAATTGATTTGTGATTTAAAAAAAATCGATTTCGCCGAAGTCAATGAATTATTCCGTCGGGCGAACGATACGAGCAAAGTTATTACTGAAAAAGTTGAAGATTTGAAGCCGATACCCGACTCTCATTACGAAGCTGTCCCTAACTTAACGAATGAGAAGATAGGAGAGTACGAAAGTATTGGTTTAAAAGAAATAAGTGATGGAAAAGTCGGTGTGCTACTTCTGGCGGGCGGACAAGCCACCAGGCTTGGTTTCGGCCACCCAAAAGGTATGTACGACGTCGGATTACCATCAAGAAAAACCCTGTTCCAAATTCAAGCTGAAAGGATCGTCCGCGTACAGCAAATGGCAGCAGAAAAGTACGGTAAAGAAGGCAAAATTACCTGGTACATCATGACTTCGGAACACACAAGGGGACCGACCGCAGACTACTTCAAAAGCCATTCCTATTTTGGTCTGAACGAGGAGGATATTGTGTACTTTGAGCAGGGAACGCTACCATGCTTTGATTTTGAAGGAAAAATATTCCTGGATGAGAAGCACCATGTTGCTTCAGCCCCTGACGGCAATGGAGGACTCTACAGATCGTTGAAATCCCAGGGTGTGCTGGCTGATATTGCTAAGCGTGGCGTAGAGCACTTGCACGCTCATTCCGTTGATAATATACTGATCAAAGTGGCCGATCCAGTGTTCATTGGTTATTGTAAGAGCAAAAATGCTGATTGTGCTGCGAAAGTGGTTCAGAAGTCAACCCCAAGTGAAGCTGTGGGTGTGGTGTGTCGTGTTAATGGACATTACAAGGTTGTCGAGTACTCAGAGTTAACTGACGAGGCAGCAGAAAGCCGTACCGCAGACGGTAGACTCACGTTCTCAGCCGGTAACATCTGCAACCATTACTTCTCGGCAGAGTTCTTAAACAAAATCTGTAATTTCGAATCCAAACTGAAACTCCATGTGGCTAAAAAGAAGATACCGTACGTAGACCATGAAGGTATCCGTCAGAAGCCGACGGAACCCAACGGAATTAAAATGGAGAAGTTTATTTTTGACGTATTCGAGTTTGCTGAGAACTTCATTTGCCTGGAAGTAGCTAGGGATGTAGAGTTTTCTGCTTTGAAGAACTCTGACGCTGCTAAGAAAGACTGTCCCTCAACTGCCAAGGAAGACCTCTTGAGGCTACACCGCAAATACATCAGGGAAGCTGGTGGAATTGTGGAAGATAATATTGATGTGGAGATTTCACCACTCCTTTCTTACGGTGGAGAGAATTTACGAGAGCTGGTCAGCGGAGAGGTGTTCACGATAAGCCCTTACCACCTGAAGAGCATGCAAGAATTTGCAGCAAATGGCAACGGAGTGAACGGTAATCATTAGTACCTACAGTATTCTCGATAAATTGTATATAAAACTTTTTGGTTGTTAAAGATATTCAGATTATCTATTGATATAATAACTTTTAAAGTTAACGTGAAAAAAAACGAATTCTATATTATTTATTTGAGTTTCAAAATTCTTTAAAAAAATCAGCAATATTTTTTATTCAAAGGACTAAGTGATGTGAAATTTAAGTCATTATCGATTAAGAAATCTTATCATTATATTTTAATTTGCTTTTAATTTTTGTAATTAAAGCAATAATTAGTTTATTACACATTTTATGCTAATTAGCTTAATGGCAACTTATTTGGTGTCATTGCTTTTTTTTTTTAATCTGAAAGCTTAGCTTTCTTCCTAGATTTAAATTCTATCATCATCACAAAAAAAATATTCAAACATGGAATTTGAGTATTTAAATAGAAAACAATAGGGTATTTGCCTGTTTTTGTACAATTTTTTTAACAAAACAAATAAACACACGATCAAGGATAATTTTTCTGAAAACAGCATCAAAATTGGTTGATAAATGGAGCAGCAATTAACATTTTTTATATTCGTATGATCAAGAGTGTGATCATAGTGGGGACATCTTGCTATCTCTTTTGTACAGGCGTGATCAAATAGCGTTGACGTCACAAGCTTGTATGTGTATCCTTTTTCTGTTATTTAACTGTTTGACTTTTGAAAGGTTTATAAATTACTTATTTCTCAATGGATTCCAAAAAATATTTCTGTTTTTGGTTTTTTAAAATGTTACTATTGATATGAATAATTAAAAAAAAGAGTCAAATACCCTATTGAAACATAGTAAGTTTTCTTATAGCAAACTTTTTTTACAACAAAACTATATGAATTTTATAATCTGTCTGAGTTGGCGCCAATAAAATTTCGCTTTTACTTTCAAGGTCGTGAAGTGAATCTTGTTTCACATAAGACCTGTTTCAGCTGACCTCCTTTTGTCGAGGCGCGTTCATATTACGTTATAATATCGTAATCGTGCCGAAATCCGTACCTATTTGGTGATAAAAAAAAAATACTTTGTTGTGATTTAAAAGATAAGATTGGCTAGATTTAAAATTGATTTTTATCACAACCTATTCTATATCCTTCAACTGTTTTCTATTTATGTATAGTTTCCTTACAAAATAATTGAATTATTGTAAATATGTTTTGTTTTATCTATACGATAATATTATTAAACTAGCCGTTCCCCGCGGTTTCACCCGCTTTCAAAGGGACTTAATTCCCGCACCCGGTTGAAAAGTAGCCTAAGTTACTCCTCGTTACATCAGCTGACTGCCAATAAAAGTCCCGTCAAAATCACTTCAGCCATTTCAGAGATTAGCTGCAACAAACAGACAGACTGACATATAAAAATTAGAAAAAAAAAACACTTAGTACCTATAAAGAATTAAATAACCGCTTTATACTACGTGCTATAGACACTTAATTTTACTTATATGTATGGAGAAAGATTTGATGGTCTTGCATTAAATATGCTCCAAAACTACTGAACCAATTTGAAAAATTTCAAACAAACTCTGTCACTGTGGGCTATACTATCTCCGGGTGACAGGCTACATTAATCCGGGTACCAGGACGCGGGTGACACCGCGCGAATAATCTAGAAATTAGATAAACACAAAAAAAACATCTTACTGCAATATATGCACAAAATTATATGCAGCTTAGTATACATAGCTAATTGACCGCCTTGAAACTGAAAATAATTGTATTTTTCTTTTAAGTTCATTAAGATTGTTTTAAAATACTGCCATGTATCATTTTTTTTTAATTATAAATGTTATTTGTGAATTCAATTCATATGTACACATGCCAGCACATGAAGCTACCCGAAACTGTATTTTTTTTTATGCTTCAGCGATAAACTTGAAAATCTATTGAGGAAAGACAGATTGTACAAAGTAGCTTGATGCGCTGGCGTCTGTACCTACTTGATACGTGTGACGAAGGTAATAATTTAACAAAAGTTCTTTATTTCACGGCTCAATAATAGATGGATACAGTCATCATCATCAGCCTTTTTACCGTCCCACTGCTGGGCATAGGCCGCCTTATCACATGAGAAGGATTATTTACTTACATACCTGTATTAACCTTTTGACCGCCACGTCAAAAAGAAAGATGTGCCCTCAGCGCCAAGCTAAGAATTCATCCATAAATACCTACAATATAGTAGTGAGTTCGGAATTATATCGATTGAAACTGACTATTAATTTTCAACTTTAAAAGTCTGTCATGTCGGCTGTCATTGAACATCCTTGGCAGTCGTTACGGGTAGTCAGAAGCAAGTTAGTCTGACGCCAGTCTAACCAAGGGGTATTGGGTTGCCCGGGTAACTGGGTTGAGGAGGTCAGATAGGCCGTCGCTCCTTGTAAAACACTGGTACTCAGCTAAATCCGGTTAGATTGGAAGCCGACCCAAATATAGTTGGGAAAAGGCTCGGGAGATGATTTAAAAGTTTGTCATGTATTCGTGACAGTGGTGTGCTGGGCACTTTTTGGCTTGTCATCTATACGTGACTGTGTCAAAAGGTTAAACACAGATATGGATCTGTGGTTTTAACAGCCAGTTTCACAGGTTGTTGATAAGTTCCAGATAGTTTATCTGGTAGATAATTTCATACAAATTCTGTTCCATTTTTTAATTTATCTTGTAGATAGTAGCTATCCGTAACCTGTGAAACTGGCCCTTAACAATGTATAGTATAATAAGGTTTTATTATATAGACCTATGGCTAGTCCAAGGCATAGCCACACGGTAATATCTAGATTCTCAAAATGTATTTTTAAATTTATAGAAATGTTTTATTCTAATTATTTAGGTTTTGTAAAAAATAATGATTCATTGTTGAGAAATTAAATTTTAATTATGTATTTTATATATTTTTTTCTGTTTTAATTGTAAATTATTGATTCTGTGTCGTAGAAAATGACATTTAAGTAATTCCTTAGCATTCCTATGTTTAAGTTTTTAAAGGAAGTAAGGATTTGAGCTTACATATGGCTTATATATGGCTTAGGGTCGTTGTACACTAATCAAATATCTTTATAAATGATCTTTCTATTAGAAATTAATTAATTAGACTTGTCCACGATACGATATGCTTGCAAACTTTTGTTTTCAATGTCATTAATTCATCAAATGTCCGTATTACGAGTAGGTATGTTATCTGTATATGTATATGTATCTTTGTTGAAGTTGACTAGTAATCCAAACAGACGCCAAGTACATCAAGCTAACAATTTTACCCAATCAACTTTCAACCATATGCTTCAGCGATAAAGTTGAAAATCTATCTAGGAAATTTGACAGATAATATAATCAACCTATCTCAATTTGTCAAATTTCTTTAGTAGATTTTCAACTTTGTCACAATACCGAAAGGTAAATATTCGATTGGTAAGGACAGATTCGGGTAGCTTGACCTGCTGGCGTGTGCACAGTGATCAAAGATATTTTGAGAAGTGTAATACAACCGGTTGTTTTAATAATATTAGTCCCGATTATTGATTTAGTTTACTGCTTCGTTGATATAATGGTCGGAATGTTACGTGCGGAGTTCGATACTTAGTGGGATACCCGTGAAAAAAATTAATTGACTCGCTCGGCATGCCATTTTCAACCGTAAGTAATAGGAATTAAGACTTATTTTCAATTGGGTATTTGACTGTATTTGATTTTGTACAAAATTTTAACAA
This sequence comes from Heliothis peltigera, assembly GCA_958496145.1. NCBI lineage: Eukaryota > Metazoa > Arthropoda > Insecta > Lepidoptera > Noctuidae > Heliothis > Heliothis peltigera. The sequence continues at coordinate 1,661,868 of OY292351.1, forward strand.
AACAAATAAACACACGCACAAGGAACATTTTTCTGAAAACAGCATCAAAATTGGTTGATAAATGGAGCAGCAATCAACATTTTTTATATTCGTATGATGAAGAGTGGGATTATAGTGGGGTCATCTTGCTATCCCTTTTGCACATGCGTGATCAAATAGCGTTGACGTCACAAGCCTGTATGTGCATCCTTTTTCTGTTATTTAACTGTTTGACTCTTGTAAGGTTTATAAATTACTTATTTCTCAACGGATTCCAAAAAATATTTCTGTTTTTGATTTTGTAAAATGATACTTTTGATATGAATAATTAAAAAAAAAGAGTCAAATACCCTATTGATTGATTCTCAGTATCTTCGCCGGGTCCGCCGGTTTGCGTTGGGCCTAGGAGTCCAGGCAGCTTTGTCAATCTCCGCAGTAAAATAGTCGGAACAATATTATTATTAACGTATATTATTCGTTGCTAGTACGCTCATATAGGTATTAAAATGTACTTAAATTTTAGTCAATATAAGAAAAAATATTAATGAGATTTTATATTATATCGTTCCTTTTAATGATAAAATTATTAAAGTACCTTTTTTTTTAAGAAAAACTTTTTATTTTGATCCTTCTTACGACTTGATTTTTTTTATATGAATTGACGTGTTGTCTATACAGAATCCTTATAGAAAAAAATACATTATAGACTTATGCATTCTTAAAAGGTTTTTTTCTAAAAGCTGCAGATAAAGTAGCCATTATGTTTTTTTTTTTAATAGGAACTTAAAGTAGAATTACCAGAATAACAATGTCTATCTTCGACGGCAAAAAACTATTTTGTTAAAAGTATAAAACTGATATTTTGATTCAAACTTCGCATTACTCATATTACGTGACAATTTTTTTAAATGACGCAAGTTATTTTCGTAATTTGCGCCATGCGGTTTGCGATTAACAAACCCGTCTAGCTGGTTTAGTAACACATAAATATGAGCTAAATGCCAGCTCTTTGTCTGCCTAGTTCAAAAGGTTAGGTTTTAAAAGTTCAAATATGGAAAGAATGTGACATTTGATTAGTATCAACTTTGTCGTTGTTCATAAAGTTGGTTGAAATGACAGATCAATTTTTTTCCCAGTATGTACTCAGATTAATGATTAATCTGAGGTTATGTACCTACTATAAAGCGCGACTGCTGTGTACAGGGTCCCAGGTCGGGCCGAAATCACTTTGTGGGTTTTGAAAAACTTTCATAAAGCAGCCCGGAGTCTGTAAGTTGGTGATTGATACACCTGTGCATCGGAGAGCACGTAAATGTCTGATCTCTCGCCGGTCGTGTTGGATTGCCGTCGCATCGGACTATGAGAGTGAGGGAATAGAGAGTGCATCTGTATCTACATCTGCACTATTACATGTCCTGCGCAGCTGACTGATGTCCTTAGAGAGAATGACCGCCGTAGCAGACAATCGGCCTGGACGCCATTATAAAGTCTTGGATTTTTGAAAGTCGAACGTGGATCCGAAGCTAACATTTTGAAGCCTTTTAGAGTCAACTTAAATAAAAAGGTGGCACATAACCATAGCTGAGTGCTTCACTTTGGTCGAAAATAAAATCCTTTATAAAATTCATTTGGTCCTAATCCATCCAGCATCCTAAAACAATATTATTTTCTTTTTTTTAAGTAGATGTGAAAAATCTGTGACGTCATAGTTCCTACTTTCATACAAATCGCATAGAGAGTAACCGTTTTTGACAGTTCAATAAAAGTATTGAATTTGACTCGTTGTCAACTACTCGTACTTAAGGGTCTTAATTAAAACACCTTTTCTTTTGCTACTGATAAATTGCATTAGAAATTCAATACTTGGGTTGCGGGTTGTTGTTGCGGGCACACAAATAACTCCAGAAGGAACAATGTAAGTTTTAGTCAGTAGTAGTCTCACACTTCCTCCTTCCCCAAGCTGATGATTTCACACGAGAAAAAAAATAGCATGTGCAAAGCTAAATTAGCTTAGCATAGCTCTTGGTCAGCAACCTGCTTGAAGCAAGTTCTGGCGATCAAAAGTGAAAGGTACACAAATAAGGTCGTATAGTTTTAGCTTACCGGTTCTAAACTCAGAAACTGGTTGCTAATGATATTGAAATTATTTATTAGCGCCGTGTTATGTCACTTGTTTTTTTTTCAATGTTCGAGAACGTTCTGCGTGTTTCAGGTCTAAGTTACGGGCTAATAACCGGTCAAGTGTGAGTTCGGCGTTAAAGGTGTTTTTTTATAAGGCATCTCGCATCAGGTTTACTGCAGAAACTAGAATTTGGGGCCTCCAGCCAAGGGCGCATTTAAGGTTTCTTGGCTTGGCACTTTTTAGACGCCGTAGTTCTACTGATAGAACTATCAATGCCGTCTTTAATAAAAGGGACACGGGGCCCGTGTCCGAACCCCCATTCTCAAGGGCCCCGAAGGACATACAATTATTCTTAAAAAAATTTTTTTAGGCAAAAAAAAACAGTAATCTATTTAGAACGCATATGCGCCATTATCAAACTGTATCTGTCTACTTACTATTACTTTCCAAAATGGCACCCAATTCTAGCTTGGTCTAAGAGGGCCCTGAGAACTATACCCACCTGACTCGACTCCTATCAATATCATCTATCTGCATAGAAATCTGCTTAAAAAGACATTATTTTGCCATTTTCTCATCAGAACTTAACGCGCAGTAACTCTCCATTGCCGCAACAGGGTGCATAGCGAAAGGTTCAGTGCCCTACCGCGGTGAAGGTTGCTCGCCAGTCTAAACACGTAGGCAGGCTTTGAGACCAGCTGGGCACAGAGTGTTGGTTCTGTTTTAGAAAACAAATGACGCAATAAGTTTAGATCACAAGATCCCAAAAATAATGTTTGTGATTTTATGTCTTTAGATGTAGGTATAACTCCTTCATATTTTCCCATCGATATGAACATATATATTTATTGTTATATGGCTATAGGTAGGAACTTCACAAATGGTTCCATTGCCATCAGGTCTAGGATCTGACCGGTGAAAATTCTGAGAAATTTCCATCATCTGAAGGGCGGGCACTAGAAAAACTATAATATCGTTGAAATTTCAAATAACAATTTAACATAAAACTGCTGTAGAAACAAGAAAGCTTCGGAATCCACAATTTTATCATTAACTGCTGAAATATAACTTCGCGTTGTATTGTAAACGATATTCTTCTTCAACCCAGGTGCAAAATTTTGCTAGATTTTATCGTTTGCATTATGAAATTGCAGCAAGGGTGTAATTGATGTAAATGGTCAATGAAATTGACAAAAAAATCTAATATGTATATCGATGGTATAAACCTTTTTCCTCCGCCTATTATAGCCACGACCTCATTTGCAAACGTATCATTCTGTAGTCTATGCTCTTCAACGTAACTTTCGCGCGCATATTAAATGTCAACGGTAATGGCGGGAAATGTCAAGGTCTATTGACGTTCTTTTGTTATTACCGCGTATCGAATGACTAGACGATGAGACTGAATAATTAATTTATAGCTTTATTTAAATGGTTGTATTTATAATACTACATAATACTTACTTTATTGTAGTTCATTGATCAATTTTCATAGGGCAGTAAGTTGCTACCAACCTAAGAGAATTCCAGTTATTGAATATATTCCATTCAAGATTCCGTTCTATTTTACTTTTTTATTAACTTTCATAAGCACTCAAGGATCATTGGTTTTTTCTACGATATAATATGAAAAAGAATACAAGGAAAAATATTATTTATTGTTTTTTTTGAAGCATTGTAGATCTTTCCAGTACCTACATTGCAATTTCCAAAATTACCTATCTGATTATGATTTTCGCTAGGTACGTGCACAAACACGGAAATGGCTAGACTTCAGTACTTCATCGTACCTAATGACATAATCTGTAGTAGATAAGATAATATCATGATAACCCGTGATTTAATACAGATAACTTGATGACATGCGATAGGTTCGCGACCTATTTACTGATAATTTCCATATTATAGTATGTGGAATACCTATTGACTACCTTTTGAGGTATTGAATGTACCTATTTTTAACAGACTTCAAAATCTTTGACAAAATAAACATAGGAGAGGCCTCAAGAGAGAGAGAGAGAGCGATACAAATATTTTTTTTGAGTGTCATTGTGGAAAGTTTTATGTAAGTATATTAATGAGAACAAAGCAACAAGTACCTATTACTCACACATTATTGCAATAAAATAAAATTTTGAAAACTTTTTTTTTCAGATATTTATAATAGCAAATACACTGAAAACTATATGAAGAAGTTGTTGGTGGTGAAATACCAAAACAGTTTCGCGACTGCAGATCACGGGGTTTCAGGTTCGATGCTCGGTTCGAGCCGAAATTGCTTGGTAGATTTTAAGAAACCTTCACGAAAACAACCCGGAATTTGGAAGTTGGATACCCCCGTGCATCGAAGAGCACATCATGTCTGTCATGCGCCTGATCTCTCTCCGGTCGTGTCGGATTGCCGTCCCATCGGACTATGAGAGTGAGGGAATAGAGAGTGCACCTGCGTCCGCGCGAATGTGCGTGCACTATAATAAGTCCTGCACAGATGGCCGATCTTAAGAGGGAAGGCTCACTATCGGTCTAGACAGACGATATTATTGTTTACCTATGCTTTGCTATGATTTATTTTTTTAATTATACCTACCGACACAGTGATTAAGTAACCCAGAGTAACCCCGTTATCAGTTTTGTGAAACTGTGTTACGAAGTAGCTTTGTCAAGGTCATTGATAAAAATAAATAGTATCCTGCTCGATTTTGTCGAATAATGCGATTTTTTTTTATCGATATTTGAAAAGTATTTTCTATACCGAACGAATTGAGAACTTCCTACTTTTTTTGGAGTTGATTAAAAGAGAGAAAAGTTTTGATTGTTTGTTTTGAATTTATAGGCTCCGAATTTGACCGATTTGTAAATTTCGGTGAAATAAAACTGAGTACCTCCTTTTTTTGAGTCAGTATCATAAAAATGATCTCCAGCCGATTGGACTGCCCGATCATAAATTGTTGCTGCCCAATTTCTGCGGGCCCCACAGCACAACAATAATTTCAAAAAAGAACTGTTTTTTTCTTTTTTAAACACGCGTGAGTTGTTGTATAATTGATTAAATAAATTATTATCATATCAATAAGTAAAAACACTTCAGTAATATAAATATACAGTATTTACACACCTGCAATATTTCTTTGTGACCTGTTATAGCAATAGATAAAGCAATAGGCACTTATCCAATCAATCTAGTTGCAATTAAACAATAATTGTGAAATAGTTAACCTAAATACCAGGTGTTATCGTTTGATATTCAAACACTTGAAAGTATAATGATGGCATCCAGGCCGATTCTCGGCTATGGCGGCCGTTCTCTTTTATGGAGATCAAACAGCTGCCCAGGACATATTGTTGTGGTGCACTCTCTATTCTCTCACTCTCATAGTCCGATGGGACGGCAATCCAACACGACCGGAGAGAGATCAGGTGCAGGACCGACATTTACGTCCTCTCCGATGCATGGGTGAATCAATCACCAACTTCCAGACTCCAGTCTGCTTTATGAAAGTCTCTCAAAACCCACAAAGCAATTTCGGCCCGACCCGGAATTCGAACCCGAGACCCCGTGCACAGCAGTCGCGCCTTGCGACCACTAGACCAACGAGGCAGTCAACTGAAAGTGTAATAGATCGTGAACATCAAGGACGAACATCAAGACGATACTAGTTAATATCCTTGCCTAGTTCTTCTGCCTAGCCTTTTCCCAAGATATGTTGGGGTCGCCTTCTAGTCTAGCCGGATGCAGCTGAGTACCAGTTTTTTACTTTGAGCGACTGCCTATCTAACCTCCTTAACCCAGTTTACCTTGACAACCCGATATCCCTTAGTAAGACTGGTTGTCAGGTTTTCTAGCCTTTGACTACACATAACAACTGCTAAAGATGTGCAAATGACATAAAATGGAGAAACTCGTCATGACGAAGAAGATGGTCACCCATCCACGGACCACCCCAGCGCAAAGTGTTGCTTAACCTTTAAGTCGGTCGGTGAGGATGTTACCTAGCCAGCCACGAGCTTAAACATGAATTTGCATAGATACTTCTATTAATTTTTATATGTATAAAAAATCACCTATCCAAATCTTACCACCCGTTTAAGAGGCATGGTGCCAGCCACAGACACTGGGGTGACTTTACAACACCCTTTTTTTCGTAGGAAATAATCAATTGGGGGCTCTGTATCCCGCTATGGGTGGAGCTGGAGGGAGTGTCAGACACTTACTGACTAAATCCGACTATGTTCCTACTGGAAGTCCCCTGTGTGCCAGGGCCGCGGTAACTCTTGCGAAGAACCCAGCAGCTCAGACAGACCTTGGCCGTAAGAAGCTCCTCCTATGTAGCTGATATCTCTTCGAGGAGCGCATGGAACAGAAAAACTTACAACACCCTTCGATGGTTAGAATTGCATTCTAAATAAGAATAATTATTATAGAAAGATAAAATTGTTTATTTTTATTAATTTGCATAATAGAATACAATTGTTCAATTGATTAGGTATTATTTATCAACGGAAACGGATGTGATATCATCCGCATATCAGTGCACGTTGCTAATTTGTTCTGTAAATTCATAGACAATATTGTGCGTTTTGTTTTATTACATAAAAACTTTTTGTTTATTTTAGTGCAATCAATATAATTACTTATCTGTTAAAGTAGTTATCATATTGTATACTCTTTGGTAGTTATCTATCTTCAGAAATCAATAAACGCTTTGATTTTGCACGACCATATTGATAATGTACGATAACATTGATTTTCAAGTAGGTACTTAGGAAAGGTAAGTACCCTTACCCTACATAATAGATGCCCGACTTTTGTACCTAAATAATCTATACTAATCATAGTGTCACCACTACATACATACATTAAAGTTGTCTCAAAAGGGCTTCAGCGTGTTGGCTTCGGCCCCGCGTCCGCCTTCTAAATCAATTCCTTCTAAGGGAATCCGACAAGACCGGAGAGAAAGATCATATATCATCTCATCCCCCGAGCCTTTTCCCAACTATGTTTTGGTCTGCTTCCAGTCCAACCTGATTTAGCTGAGTACCAGTGTTTTACAAGGAGCGATTGCCTATCTGACCTCCTCAACCCTGTTACCCGGGCAGCCCAATACCCCTTGATTATACTAGCGTCAGACTTACTGGCTTCTAACAACCCGTAACGACTGCCAAGGATACGGACGAAGGACAGTCGGGACCTACAGCTTAATGTGCCATCCGGCAAAACTTTTTGAAACACGAATGCAGAATTACATCCATGTGTCTGTAAAAATGGGTAGGTATGGACAAAATGTCTTATCAGTAAGTAATGTGAATGCATTTTAAAATGAATAAAGGAAATTATCACCACTGATAACGATTTATTTCTGTTTATTGCGATATGCTACGAATTTGATAAGAGCCTCTTAAGTTCTTTAGACGACACGGGTTATAACTAGAGATTGGATATTTGCATGCATTTTTAACCGACTTACCAAATCGAAGGAGGTTCTCAATTCATCATCTGCCTAGCCTTTTTCCCAAGCTATGTTGGGTTCGGCTGCCAGTCTTAACCGGATGCAGCCGATTACCAGTGTTTTACAAGGAGCGACTGCCTATCTGACCTCCTCAACCCCGTTACCCGGGAAGCCTAATACCCCTTGGTTAGACTGGCGTCAGATTTACTGGCTGGCTACCCGTAACGATTGCGGAGGATATTCAATGACAGCCGGGACCTACAGTTTAACGTGCCATCCGAAACACAGTCATTGGTGTCCAAGATATACTTAGAAAGTACATACAAACTTAGAAAAGTTGCTTTGGTACTTGCCCGACACTAAAAAAATCAACTAGTTGATTGTGAAAATTTGACAGTTTCAAGTAGCTTCATGTGCTCGCTGGCGTCTTTACTTCACGCCGATGCGAGTGTGCTTAACAGCTAGTAGACGATATATAAATACATCAACATTCTTGAGCCAGGCGTGGCGAATCTCAACATTTGCATTGCTAATTTCTCCACAAGCGATATAATATTATGTGACTTACCTACATATGTCTTGTACACATACTTAGTCGCTTCAAATATATGTAGTGCTTACGTAAAACCATAAGCCCTTTTAGAAAAAAAAAAAAAACATCTTCGATCTCATGTGCAAAGCACTATGAACTTAATAGAAAAATCTATAAAAAGTATCTACTGAACTAAATTGGACGAAATGTCCATGGGACCAAAGGGTAGTGTTTTGCATCGAACAAAGAAGAATCACATTATTCTGACTAGAAACATCGGAGTAATCGGTGTACATGCATAAAAGAAATACACCGGCCAAATTGAGACCATAAGGTTCGAGGATCGATCATAAGGTTCAGCAACGCTTGGCGCGGTCGGTCCGTGGATGGGTGATCTTGTCATGACAAGTTTCTCCGTGTTTCGGATGGCACGTTAAATTCATTGTCATTTGTACATTTTTGGCAGTCGTTACGGGTAGTCAGAAGCCAGAAAGTCTGACAACCAGTCTTACCAAGGGGTATCGGATTACCAGTTTATTAGGTTGTGGAGGTCAGACAGGCAGTCGTTCTACGAAAAAACACGGGTACTCAGCTGCATCCGGTTAAGACTGGAAGCCGACCCCAACATGAGAAAACTAGCCTTTTCTCAAGCTAGTAGATGATAATTTGCGCCGTTTAAGGTACTCTAGGCAGCTTCCGAAGCGGCGCCAGCGCAACTGTTCCTACAAGGTGGGATGGCGCCAGAGTGTCGACGCAGGTTGCGTCCCAAACTAAAGTCGAATCTTCATTGTTATTGTAAAAAGGTCGGATACAAAGCCTGAATGAGGAAAGGGCGCAAAGACTGGTCGGTAACCTCACGCGCGAAAGTAAATGACCTTAAGCTCTGTTGGTGACGCTAATGCCTTGCATTCTCCGCACGCTTCCTTTGTCTGTCTGACAGGTTTTTATACTAATTTTGATAAACTAGCTGTTTTTAGGACTTCGTCCGCGTCCCAAACATTCGTTCCTAAATGTTGACTATCGTAAAGATACTATGCATGTAGATTCTGAATTCGCTACTATACCACACCATTCAGGAGGTAATATTTGTTTATTTGTTGAAGACCGATTTGAAAAATTCTTCCACTGTTGGGAAGCTACACTATCCCCGGTGAACATTGGCTATGTTTTATCCGGGTACGGAAACAAGTTCGTCAAGGACGCAAGAGAAACTGCAAGTAATGAAAACTTTTGAAAATTTCTGGAATGTTCTGAGCGACAAGGTCTTAAGTGAATGTCCGTTGCGTTGATCAGACACGGAACAGTTACGATGTAGGGTGTCTACTCATTTGAGATTGTCGAGACTTGGACTAGTCCTGTAATTCCTCATCATCATCATCAGCCTTTTTATCGTTCCACTGCTGGGCACAGGCCTCTTCTCGTACGGAGAAGGATTGAGCGTTAATCACTCGAGGTGATTTCAGACTTTATAGTCCAGGTTTCCTCGAGATGTTTTCCTTCACCTTTAATCAGTCATTGGTGTTCAATATAAACATAGAAAGTACATATAAGTTAGAAAAGTTACATTAGCACTTGCCTGACCTGGAATCGAACCCGCGCTCTTATACTCGAAAGGCTGGTGCTTTAACTACTAGGCCACCACTACTTCATTCCTGATGTAATTCCTATAACATGTGAAATCACCGCTAGGGGCGCTTGTGTAGCTTGAGGTCATCGAATCGTTAAACATCCCTGTTTTGTGGGTTGTTATGCGGGTTTTTTGCTATTTGGGAATTCCTATAATTCTATGGAAATTACAGGAATTAAGTTCCTTATTAAGGGTGAATAAATACAGCGGTCGGTATCAAACCGACTGAAGATTGCGCGACTGAACCTGGTCCCGTGGGCTAGGGCACACAGCTAGCCACAGCTGCGCGTCTGTATCGATGCCTACGCGCGACAGTATCGCGTCTGTATAGCTATAATAAATTAAAAGAAAAAGCTTTTTTAAAAAGCTTTTATAGTCCGCCATATTGGTTTTAGAATAACGTCAAATTATTTTTTAAGTCACTCTCAATAAGCCCTTTCATTTGATACCCATATTGTTGAAATTCATTTAAAATAACTATTCCGCCATCTTGGACGGTCCGCCATATTGGATTTAGAATGACGTCATATAACATATCTTGCATTGTCATCCAAACCAAACGTGTATACAAAATTTCAGCTCAATCGGTTGAAGATATCTACTTCAAAATTGAGTTCAAAGAATCCACCGTAACATACATACACGGCAAGTTAAATAAAAGCTTTTAATAATAAAAAGTAGCCGTGGGCGAGGGCACTACTTTTTTTTAAATATCCAATCAATGGGGTCAAATAAATCCTCCTCATCGCTGCATTCTATAAGGTAATTCCCCCGACAGTTCGACGCTCACTTCGCACTCAAAACCGATTCAAAGTGCCTAACCTTATGCCAAGTGGGAGCGAATTAGAGCGAATTAGAGCGAATGAATGCTAGCATTATTGCTTTTAAAAAAGCTTAACCATTATTTATTGAGTAGGTAGAAGAACAGTAAATTATGTAAAATTTACATATATTTTTTTTACTTAATTTAATTTCTTGGGCATTGCATGGCCTAAAATCGGCATTGCCCTTTAAGTAGGTAGGTACTTAATGTTGCGATCGATAATCTCTCTTATGGTCACCCTAATCAATTGCAACTAGTAAGTATGTAGTTGGTACAATGCAATTTAGATTGCGTTTTATATCAGCTCTCTATTATTAAATGTTTTACTTTTAATTTCCAAGGCTGTTCTCTTTTACAACTGTCATTTTTTAAAGGTCATTGTTGTACGCATTGTAAACGCCGCACGGGTCGATCGATCATAAGGTTAAGCAGCGCGTGCCGCGGTCGGTCCATGGATGGGTGACCATCTCGTTATGACGAGTTCCTCCGTGTTTCGGAAGGCACGCTAAATTGGTGGGTCCCGGCTGTCATTTGAATATCTTTGGCAGCCGTTACGGGTAGTCAGAAGCCAGTAAGTCTGACAACCAATCTTATCAAGGGGTATCGGGTTTCCCAGTTAACTGTATTGAGGAGGTCAGATAAGCAGTCACTCCACGTAAGACACTGGTACTCAGCTCCATCCGGTTAAGACTTGAAGCCGACCCCAACATAGCTTGGGAAAAGTTAGGCAGATCATGAGTTGGACACATAGAAATAGATCGTGAGGTCCAAAGACAGCTTTTATTGCCACTTCAGCATTTATTTAATTTGTTTGTTTCTGCAACTATTATTTATATAAAACACTTCCTAATCTAACATGTAAAACTTAAAAAAATCTACTTGTTCACGCGCGAACGCATTAATCTCGACGCAAAAAGAGTCTGTCTGTGGCACTGTAGCTCGTAAACGGATGAACCCATTTGGACGAAAAGCTTTTTCGTTGAAAGCTTTATTTCTTTAGTGAGTTTATCATTATCTGCTCAGTCGTTTTAATATGATAATTATTACCTATCTATTTGCCAAGATCGTGTACCTATTTGTTTTGTTCCAAAATTTAAAATTACAGCTTCCATTCCCTATATCCTTGCCTCGTGATGTGATGATAATTTTATTTATATTTTTAAATACTGTCTACTCTACAATCCCAAAGACATTCCTCGGGAGAATTAGTTCGTTTAGAAATTATGAGCCAAGATTACGAACAAGTGCTGCCATCTTTTACCCATTTATTGAACTGGTACACTACAAAATGCCTCAAAACAAATAATTAGATTTATCACACAAGGAAGTATTTCTGGAAAATAATGAGCAAAGGCAGTTTATGGAATAATATAATATAACATCCTACATACTTTCCTGTTGTTTTTCTGATCTAAAAATAGCACCAAATAAGGCGTTCGATAAACTTCTAAACACATGCGCCATCTATTCATTAATTCAAACGACCAAATTTAGTAGAACATTCAACACGTATTTAAATTGCCTTCATTGCGCCTCTTCACTTTGTTCGCATTATGTTGCCAAAGATTTGGTTTCTCTTTCACTCTTAAAACCTTTAAATCTCTTGTCTCTTTTCAAAAAGCTCGCTCTTGGACGATGATAAATGGCGAACGCTCTTGACATTTCGTGCTATTATCAAAATGTTAAATTCTGTTATCGGTTGTTATTATTTACGTTTTATAAATAAAACAAGATGGTTTTTCGCGTAATTCAGATTATTGTGCCTACGAACTTGCTGTGTGCAGTGATTGAACAGTAAAAACTTGATAGGAATACCTCTATTCAAGTGGGTCAAATAATTACAAATATTACCGAGAATTGTGGAGAAAATTATCATTCATGCACATTTAACTATTCTCTTCATCAATAAGGATGCTGTGAAACTATTCCGTTCCTTAGTTTTGATTGATAAAATGGATTTTTTGTGAGTTGAAATTGTGCAGTGTTTTTTTTTTTCGTAAATTATTTATGAAGTCAATTTACGTGCAATAATAAATTATAACCAGTGAAAATTGTGTAAAAATTATTGTTTTTGTTCGAAGTGAATAGTATAAGATAATTTCCAAACATTGGTCAGTTGATAGCAATTTGTGGCGTTATAAAAATCTAGTCTCACAGGTATAAAAAACTTGGTATCTTTGCCAGAGAGTGAAAAAAAAGTTCAAGAAATATATTTTGGCGCCAAATAAAAACAATATCGAGAAATTGATTTGTTTCGTCGTGATATGAATTTGAATTTCGAAAATTAAAATGGTGACGATGAACTCTTCGGAAAAGGCGGCATCCAAAGCCTGTCAGCAGGGGCCATCCAGGTCAGTAAATAATCACAATATTTTTTTATGAAATTTCTTCATGAATGAGATTAAACTGAGCGTATATATTGGAGGATAATACATGAGATTTACCCCCAAATATCACACTAAGTAATTACAAACATTAACAATTTGATGTTTCATTTTTGTTATTCTGTCACACAATAACTTACTTAAGTAGTTTAAAGAACAGTTTAATATTTATGTGGCCTCAGGAAAACAGAGAAGCAGCCTTATAACCCTAAGTAATCTACTCTAATTTATCACTACATAGTATAAAACAAAGTCGCTTTCTCTGTCCCTATGTCCCTTTGTATGCTTAAATCTTTGAAACTACGCAACGGATTTTGATGTTATTTTTTTTAATAGATAGAGTGATTCAAAAGGAAGGTTTATATTTGTATAATTTTATATCAGCATTGCACCTGTGCGAAGCCGGGGCGGGTCACTAGTTGATCTATATTTTTTTGTTGTCAGCATTGATCAAGTCCAAATACTTTGCCATATTGAGTATAATCTTATTTTATCTTTCTGCCTGATCTCTCACATTGGATTGCCGTCCCATTGGACTATGAGTGTGAGGGAATAGAGAGTGCATCTGAGTCTGCGTGTGCACTATAATATGTCCTGCGCAGCTGGCTGATCTCTTAAAAGAGAATGGCCACCATAGCCGGCAATCGGTCTGGACGCCATTATAATTATTATTAATCTTGTTACAGAGACAACTCGAAATGTATAAAAGAAGAAAAAGAAAAGGACCGGGACAAGAAGGACAATGCTACGTCCAGCTTACCGCCCGGGGTGCAGGCCCTCATGTCCACCATCCCGTCACCGGAGGAGTCCCCCAACTACCTCGTGTATAAGAAGGTATGAATTTAGCTAAACTCATCAAGTATTAAAATTAAACAGAACAAGAAGCTGAATTAAAAAAAAAGAAATCAGTCCACAATGGGCAGGACAATGTTGTCTTGTTAATATATATTTTTCACAGCAAGACTTATATAAACTGAGGCACTCTTAGGCAGGCACAGATGCCAGCACATCAAGCTACTACAATTTGTTAAATTTCAGTAATAGATTTTCAACTTTATTGCTGAAGTTTATGGTTCAAAGTTGATTGGGAAAATCTGTAAGTTTCAGGTAGCTTGTCTGTATACATCGCTCTAGAAGTCGGTGTCTACAAGTAATATCTGCTTTATCTGTGTCTATAACACCTTATTGCCTGTTTTTGCCTGATATGTGCCTACAGTTTTCAAGAATAGCCCTTAATTTCTTAGGGTTTCATCAGATCCTGAAGAAAATGGACCATTTGAGATACCCTTCCAAACTAAACAATATTTTTTTCAAATAGATTGGATAAATGCTGGATTTACCCGATTCGGGGATCATCATCATCATCATCACAGCATATTTATTGTCCCACTGCTGGGCACAGGCCTCCTCTCCCAAGGAGAAGGATTGAGCGTTGATCACCACGCTTGCTCAATGCGGGTTGGTGATTTCAGACTTTATAGTCTAGTATAGGTTTCCTCGAGATGTTTTCCTTCACCTTTGATCAGTCATTGGTGTCGAAGATAAACATAGAAAGTACGTATAACTTTGAAAAGTTACATTGGTACTTGCCTGACCTGGAATCGAACCCGCACCCTCATACCTACTCGAAAGGCTGGTGCTTGAACCACTTGGCCACCACGACATTTTACCCGATTAACAAAACAAAAATGGGAACCTCCTCCTTTTGGGAAGTCGGTTAAAATTAGATACTTTCGCCATCGTGGGTTTAGTACCTACTAACAGTATATCTTATGCTAAACACAACCGTTCTACAGTACAACAGAACGGATGCAACTTAAATCGGAATGTATTGCCTCATTTCCTGCCTACGTGGGTACCTCCTTCCTAGTCGCGTCCTGTTGACTTGCTTGTAGAAATATGGGTCACGATCGATAATAAAGTTAAGCAACGCTTGGCACGGTCGTTCCGTGGATGGGACTATCTTGACATGACGAGTTCCTCCGTGTTTCGGAAGGTACGTCAAATTGGTGGGTCCCGGCTGTCATTTGTATATCTTTGGCAGTCGTTACGGGTAGTCAGAAGCCAGGAAGTGTTACAACCAGTCTTACCAAGGGGTATTGGGTTGCACAGGTAACTGGGTTGAGGAGGTCAGACCGGCAGTCGCTCCACGTAAAACACTGGTACTCAGCTGCATCTGGTTAAGACTGGAAGCCGACCCCAACACAGCTTGGGAAAAGGCTAGGCAGATGGATGTTAGTAAGACGGCTGACAGAGAAGAATGGTAGCGAATGGAATATTAATAACTTGGGTACAGTCGTGGTGGCTTAGTGGTTAAAGCACCAGCCTCTCAAGTATGACTTTGCGGGTTCGATACCAGATCAGGCAAGTACCAATGTAATTTTTCTATGTTGTATGTACTTTCTAAGTATATCTTGGACAACGATGACTGATTAAAGGTGAAGGAAAACAACTCGAGGAAACCTGAACTATAAAGTCGGACATCACCAACCCGTATTGAGCAAGCGTGGTGATTAACGCTCAATCCTTCTCTGTGTGGAGGAGGTGTGTGCCCAGCAGTGGGATGATCAAAAGGCTGATGATGATGATGGGAACAGTGCAGGAACAAGTAATATAAGCTAGAGTAAGTAAACGTACTGTCTCTTGCAGATGGAGGCGATCATAGAGAAGATGCAGGATGAGAACACGGGAGTGCCCGTGCGGACTGTGAAGAGCTTCATGACCAAAATACCCTCAGTGAGTACCTACGTCACAATTAGAACATTGAGACCTCCTAAGTACACTGCGCTGCCTTAACCATAGTATAAAGAGGGGAAGTAGGCTATCTCTGGCCCGATCCGCGATATAATGGGTTCTATCGCTTATGAAATCACCGCTAGAGTATCGTGTGGTCTCCTAAATGTCAAAAATCACTGTTTGTGTTTTGTCTACGCGGGTTTATTTCTATTTCGATTAATGTTGCAAATATTTAGCAATAACCTAGATCAATTATAGCAAAAATAGGTTACTACGTACGTGGAAAACATATTATATTCATCTTTTTATTCTGGAGCGAAACAGCACTGCGTTACACTGTGGGGCGTGGCGATATAAGTTTGCTCTATGGATCTGTTGTATAGAAAATGATTAAATTTGTTATTTTGTCTCCTCTAAAAATAAATTTTACTGCATTACTCTAGGACCTCACTCTACAGTTGCACCATCTGGTGAGACGAAATGGGACGATAGCTCCCATTGCCTTGCATTAAAATTCAGTGCCTATAAATTGGCAAGACTCGGGAAGTTGCATATTTTACTTGTGTCGACTGGGTACAGGGTTTCTCAGGCTTCTCTGATGAATTGCCGAAAAGCCGTGGCGCGCGACCTCGTGCAGTGTAGCCCTGACAGGCGCACTGAGAAACGGGTCGAGATTTCGTGACAAGTGTGGGTGCGGCGACGCATATATGTACATACTAGCTTCCGCCAGCGGTTTTACCCGCTTTCAGAGGGAAGTTCTTTCCATACCCGGATAAAAAGTAGCCTATAGGTTATTCTGATGTATAAGCTATATTGTGGTAAAGTTTCATTCAAATCCGTTCAGTAGTTTTTACGTGAAAGAGTAACAAACATCCATACATCCATACTTACAAACTTTCGCCTTTATAATAGTAGTAGGATACTATGGTACACACATACTCGTAAAGCCGCGCTTGTATGAAGATAACTTACTCCCTCTTTACTTATACCTGATTCAATTGTCGGCTAACTATTATTTTTCTAGGTGTTTACGGGTTCAGACTTGGTGGCGTGGCTGACTCGCCACCTCAGCCTCGAGGAGACGTGGGAGGCGCTCCACGTGGCGCACCTGCTGGCCGCGCACGGCTACCTGTTCCCCATCGACGACCACTGCCTCACTGTCAAGAACGACAACACTTACTATAGGTCAGTTAGTCAGTCAATCAGTCAGTCAGACTGTAGGTCAGCAACAACTCTTTGTTTGTTGTGGCTGATCTCCGAAATAGATTCACTGCTTCTCAAAGGCATTTTTAGTATTTCTCATGTAGCGACACTGCATACATCGCCATCTAGTTCGACATGGGAGTACTAACTGTGACAATCGTGCATCACACATGCAGAGTTCACAAGTTGTAAGTTCTAGTCCCAAACTAAGCAGAGCTCCACCAGTTTTCATATGACTTTAACTTTCAAATTTCTGCGGACCCTATAGCACAATAACTTAGTTTTTAAAAAGAAAAACTGTTTTTTTTTTTAAAAGCTTTTATTTAACTTGCCGTGTATGTATGTTACGGTGGATTCTTTGAACTCAATTTTGAAGTAGATATCTTTATCCGATTGAGCTGAAATTTTGTATACACGTTCAGTTTGGATGACAATGCAAGATATGTTATATGACGTCATTCTAAATCCAATATGGCGGACCGTCCAAGATGGCGGAGTAGTTATTTTTAATGAATTTCAAATGAAAGGGCTTATTGAGAGTGACTTAAAAAATAATTTGACGTTATTCTAAATGCAATATGGCGGACTATAAAAGCTTTTTAAAAAAAAAAAATTTTTAATTTATTTTATATATTTTGTTTTGCAAATCTGAGTTGTATTACTTACTTATTAATTGACTGAATAAATTATTATTATCATAATGGCAGAGAAAATAAAATTCTTACAAAAAATTATGAAAGTTATTATATGTTCCAGGTTCCAGACCCCATACTTTTGGCCCTCCAATCAGTGGGAACCGGAGAACACAGACTATGGTGAGTGTCATCATCTCCCGAGCCTTGTCCCAACTGTGTTGGGGTCGGCTTCCAGTCTAACCGGATGCAGCCGAGTACCAGTGTTTTACAAGGAGCGACTGCCTATCTGATCTCCTCAAGCCAGTTACCCGGGCAACCCAATACCCCTTGTTTAGACTGGCGTCAGACTTACCGGCTTCTGACTACTCGTAACGACTGCCATGGATGTTCAATGACAGCCGTGAGTGTCATCATCAGAATTTTTACGGTCCCACTGCTGGGCACAGGACTCCTTTCACACAGAAAAATTGAGCGTTAATCACCACGCTTGCTCAATGCGGGTTGGTGATTTCAGACTTTATAGTCCAGGTTTCCTTGAGATGTTTTCCTTCACCTTTGATCAGTCATTGATGTCCAAGATATATGTAGGTACTTAAAAAGTACAGACGCCAGCACATCAAGCTACCTAACTGCAATTTTTTCCCAATCAACTTTGAACCATATGCTTCAGCGATAAAGTTGAAAATCTATTAAGGGAATTTGAAAGATTGTAGTAGCTTGATGTGCTGACGTCTGTATATATTAATATTCTAAATAGCATGAAATAAGAGCTAGATATATGCTTTGAGTCCCGAATTAAATCACACTAAAATGAGCCCCAATAAAATATTCCATACTATTGAATATTCAATAAATTGTTTTTTGGGTTTTAAGAAACTTTCACACCCGTGCATCGTGTCGCACGTTGCAGTCGGTCCTGCTTGTGATCTCTCTCCGGTCGTGTCGGATTGCTGACCTGAGGACTGTGAGAGTGAGGGAATAGAGACTCCTGTGTCTGCGCAAATGTGCGTGCACTATAATATGTCCTGCGCAGCTGGCTGATCTCCTTAGAGAGATCGGCCGCCGTAGCCGATTATGCCGTTCTAGGAATCAAATCTTCTATAGGACTCAGTTAGCTCCTGCAAGATAATTTATTGGTGAGTTTGTTATGTCCAGCGGTGTACCTGTGCAAGCGCACGATGCAGAACAAGGCGCGGCTGGAGCTGGCCGACTACGAGGCGGAGTCGCTCGCGCGCCTGCAGAACATGTTCAGCAGGAAGTGGGAGTTCATATTCATGCAGGCCGAGGCGCAGAGCAAGGTATCACTATCTGTCTAGCCGGATCCCTGTATTGAAACAATTCAGAAAGATGAACAGTAGCCTATAGCCTCATTCCTCGATATTTTTTTATTAATTCCTCTTAAAAATACTATTTATCACTTGACGATCAGTATGTCATATGTTTTTTTTTAAATAATAAAATATTTGTGCAGGCGCCAGCATATCAAGTTACCCTAATTTTTTTAATTTTCCCAATCAACTTTTTGCTTCAGCTTAAAGTTGAAAATCTATTAGATAATTAGATCAAACTTGGAGTCTTCGGAATACGTCGACCGATTTAATTATTGCTCGATTGAATGTATAAGTGAATGAACGGACTGTGATTAGATGTTCATTTTGGTGTGCCGAGTTTGACACTAGATGGCAGCACATGGGAAAAAGTACTAGAGGTTTGTCAGATGTGCCGGTAGATGGCGTGATGCGTCAACATTATTATAAGTATATATTATTCGCAGGTGGATAAGAAGCGCGACAAACTGGAACGCAAGGTGCTGGACAGTCAGGAGCGAGCCTTCTGGGACGTGCACCGGCCTATGGTGAGGAACTATATCATTTATAGTAGCATTAAGGTTCATTTCCACGCCACGTGAACGAGCGCAACTAGGCACGGAAATTAACCTATAAGTTCAGTGTCTGTCCAGTCTAAAATAATGTTGTTATCAGTACTTAGCTGGGACTAGCACCTGCATAAAATGAAACCTAAGTACTTCTTGTTACAATAGCTATCTGCCAGTGAAAATCCCGTCGAAATCGGTCCAGCCATTTCGGAGATCAGCCGCAACAAACAGACAAAAACTATTGTGTTAATTTGGTGCATTTACCGCATATGCAATGTCATAAGTAAAAAGCGGTTATTAATATATACGAAACAGATACTATATTTTAAAAACTTTTATTTAACTTGCCGTGTATGTATGTTACAGTGGATTCTTTGAACTCAATTTTGAAGTAGATATCTTCAACCGATTGAGCTGAAATTTTGTATACACGTTCAGTTTGGATGACAATGCAAGATACGTTATATGACGTTATTCTAAATCCAATATGGCGGACCGTCCAAGATGGCGGAGTAGTTATTTTTAATGAATTTCAACAATATGGGTATCAAATGAAAGGGCTTATTGAGAGTGACTTAAAAAAGAATTTGACGTTATTCTAAATCCAATATGGCGGACTATAAAAGCTTTTTAAAAAAAGTTTTTTCTTTTAATTTATTTATATGTACATATAGATTTTATTAAGTACAGACGCCAGCACATCAACCTACCCGAAACTGTCAATTTTTTCCAATCAACTATGAACCATTTGCTTCACGATTAGGTTGAAAATATAACAAAAAATATTGACAGATTGTAGTAGCTTGATGTGATGTCTACTGTACTTTTATCATAATATATCAATGTCCGTATATTTTCAGCCGGGCTGTGTGAATACAACTGAGATGGATCCCAAGAAGCTGTCCCGCATCAACGCGCTGAAGGCGAAGAGATTGCGCCAGTGCCAGGAGCTTATACTGCAGCATAATCTCAAGGTAAACTATCCGCCTAGCCGTTTCCCTGAAATTGAGAACTTGATACAGCTGAGTACCTATGCAATGTATTTAGATCATATTTTTTTTATGCATAAAAACTCATATTACATTTTAACGCGTCCCCAGGGAACTTGTCCCCGTACCCAGATAAAACATAGCCTATGTTCACCGAGGATAGTGTAGCTTCCCAACAGTGCGAGAATTTTTCAAACCGGTCATGTAGTTTCGGAGCCCATTCAATCCAAACAAACGATTAAATCTTTCTTTATCAGCATTTAATTAAAAAAAATATATATATTGAGATTGATTATTAACCTTTTGACCGCCACAGTCACGTATAGATGACAAGCCAAAAAGTGCCCAGCACGCCACGGTCACGAATACATGACAAACTTTTAAATCATCATCTCCCGAGCCTTTTCCCAACTATGTTGGGGTCGGCTTCCAGTCTAACCGGATTCAGCTGAGTACCAGTGTTTTACAAGTAGCGACTGCCTATCTGATCTCCTCAACCCAGTTACCCTAGCAACCCAATACCCCTTGGTTAGACTGTCGTCAGACTTACTGGCTTCTGACTACCCGTAACGACTGCCAAGGGTGTTCAATGACAGCCGACATGACAGACTTTTAAAGTTGAAAATTAATAGTCAGTTTCAATTGATATAATTCCGAACTCACTACTATATTGTAAGGTATTTATGGATGAATTTATTAGCTTGGTGCTGAGGGCACGTCTTTCTTTTTTTGACGTGGCGGTCAAGAGGTTAATTAAATTTAACTTGTGTTATGTTACAGAATAACCCAATTGTGACGATCACGAACCCTCAGGAGAGCGAGGAGGAGATTCAGAAGAAAACCACGGACCACACCATCAAAGAGAACGGTATGCGACTGTCTACTATCTATATAGGGTGTAACAAAAGTTGAAGTCGTGGTGGCCTAGTGGTTAAAGAGCCAACCTCTCAAGTGTGAGGGCGTGGGTTCGATTCCAGGTCAGGCAAGTACCAATGCAACTTTTCTAAGTTTGTATGTACTTTCTAAGTATATCTTGGACACCAATGACTGTGTTTCGGATGACACGTTAAACTGTAGGTCCCGGCTGTCATTGAACATCCTTGGCAGTCGTTACGGATAGTCAGAAGCCAGTAAGTCTGACGCCAGTCTAACCAAGGGGTATTGGGTTGCCCAGGTAACTGGGTTGAGGAGGTCAGATAGGCAGTCGCTCCTTGTAAAACACTGGTACTCAGCCGAAACCGGTTAGACTGGAAGCCGACCCCAACATAGTTGGGAAAAGGCTCGGGAGATGATAGATGATGATAAGGTCTAACAATACCAGTACACCATGTTCTTACAGGTCATCTAGTACATGCTAAGGATCATGTTTACCACAAAAAAAGTTGAATGACCTAGCGGTCAACGACCGAGCTCCTTCACAGAGACCGGCGTTATGCGTTCAAATTTGGCGACTGTGATAATAAATTTTTGTATAGTCAAAGTTAAACTTTCAGGGAGGTAAACACATAACCTCTTTATTAAAAAGTCGGTCAAAAATATCTCACCCAGCTATTTTTCCTTACAGGTGAAACCTCCCAACCAGAGATAACGGTGACGTGCTTGCCCGACGCGGGAGTCAAACCCCCGCCGACCATAGAGCAGCAGATAGAGGCGGCCAAGCGACAAGTGGCCATGTTGCGCGCGAGACTCGAGAGACGAAATGTTAGAGTTAGCAAGGTGGCCGATATGTGAGTCTTTATCTGCCTAGCCATTTCTTAGATATATTGAGGTCAGCTTCCAGTCTAACCGCATGCAGCTGAGTAGCAGTGTGCCGCGTGGAACGATAGAGATCATCTCCCTAGCCTTTTTCCAACTATGTTGGGGTTGGCTTCCAATCTAACGGGATTCAGCTGAGTGCCAGTGTTTTACAAGGAGCGACTGCCTATCTGATCTCCTCAACCCAGTTACCCGGACAACTCAATACCCTTTGGTTAGACTGGCGTCAGACTTACTGGCTTCTGAGTACCCGTAACCATTGATGTACTACCAAAGTATACAAATGACAGCCGGGATACGGAGGAACTTGTCATGACAAGATGGTCACCCATCCACGGACCGACCGCTCCTAGCGTTGCTTAACCTTATGATTGATTGCGCTGACTGTTACTTAGCCACAAGTTTCAACGAACGAATTTAAGACAAACCATCATTGCTCATACATCAGCATATTTTTATGTCTGGACGTTAAAAGAGACTATGACCCTTGAGATTGTTTCGGCGTTTCTTCTCAAGGTAGTCAGTTAGGAAATGATGCCGACCTCATCTTGTTTTGGAAATCAAATGTTTCATCATCAGCATTTTATCGTCCCACTGCTGGGCACAGGCCTCCTCTCACACAGAGAAGGATTGAGCGCTAATCACCACGCTTGCTCAATGCGGGTTGGTGATTTCAGACATTATAGTCCAGGTTTCCTCGAGATGTTTTCCTTCATCTTTAATCAGTCATTGGTGTCTAAGATATACGAGTAAAGTATTATATAGCGAAGTATTATAATAGTGTTGTAATAGTGTTGTCTGTTTGTGTCAGGTTCATAGCGTACTGCGAGCAGTACGCGGAGTACGACGCGTTCCTGACGCCGCCCGAGTGGCCCAACCCCTGGATCAGCGACACCACCGACATGTGGGACCAGGAGAAGCAGTGGTCTGTATGCTGTATACTACAATACTAGCTGTCCCCAGCGGTCTGGTTACTGCTCCGCTCCCGTGTGTCTTAGCGTGATGGTATATAGCCTATAGCCTTCCTCGATAAATGGGCTATCTAACACTGAAATAATTTTTTAAATCGAACCAGTAGTTCCTGAGATTAGCGCGTTCAAACAAACAAACAAACTCTTCAGCTTTATAATATTAGTATCTGAGGGCACGGGAGTGCCCCAGCCAAGTCTCAAGCAGAGCGGGCACGGCCGTACCATCTTTTCTCGAAGCGATTTGCGGCTATTTCTCCCCACTAGGTATATCTTCGACGCGGACAAAGCTAGAGCGTTGGGTTAAATACTTTCAACTCGTCTAATATGTTTTTATGTTTGTATCTTATTGTGCTCATTGCCAAGTCACTATTATTATAATGTAAGTAAAACTTTTGATACAGTCTCTACACAAATATTGATTTATCATAACAAAATAAGGTGAAGAGGACTTGGCTACGATGCGATCTGAAAACTTTTTACGGTGAAAAGATTGCGTAGAGAGACTTGGCCTTTTTACATTGAATGTTTTTCGTGGGATAGATTATATAAGTAAGATATGTCCCCCTCCGCAGTAAGGAGCCGCTGCCGCTGCGGCGCGTGCGGCGCTGGTCGTTCAGCCTGCGCGAGCTGCTGCAGGACCACGCCGGGAAGGAACACTTCGCCAAGTTCCTCTCCAAGGAGTTCAGCGGCGAGAACCTCAAGTCAGTACTATCTAGATACACTCATCATCATCAGCATTGTCATCGTCCCACTGCTGGGCACAGGCCTCTTCCCACACGGAGAAGGATTGAGCGTTAACCTTTTGTCAAAAAAAGAAAGACGTGCCCTCAGCGCCAAGCTAAGAATTCATCCATAAATACCTACAATATAGTAGTGAGTTCGGAATTATATCGATTGAAACTAACGGCTAATTTTGAACTTTAAATGTCTGTCATGTAGTCGTGACAGTGGCTTGCTAGGCCCTTTTTGGCTTGTCATCTATACGTGACTGGTGAGTGCAACTTTCCCGCATCAGGATAAAAAAGTAGCCTATGGCCTTTCTCAGACTCTAGAATATATTTCTACGAAATTTTATTTCAATTGGTAGTTTTGTCGTGAAAATGTGACAGACAGACAGAGTTACTTTCGTATTCATCATATTAGTAAGGATATATAATAATTTGAATTAAGAGCGCGTATACCGAAAGTTGGCAACGTCGCAATTAGCTGTCAAATATTTACACGTTTTAATTAATTTGGCAAATTTACTATATGAAAGTAAGACATATGGCTCTGTAGTGCACTAAAACATTGAATAGGAATTGCAATTAAAACCCTAAATTTGATGTTTTAATCGTTTTAGGTGTAAAAAAGGCACTTGGAAAGTTTCCAAATACGTTTTTTACATGTAAAACTATGTAGTCAGTGTTACGATATTGATAATTGCATTCTCTATTATCTTTTCTAGTGCACTACAGCACTACTGAGAAATTAATTAAAACATGTAAATATTTGACAGCTATTTGCGACGTTGCCAGCTTTTGGAATACGCGCCCTTAATTTCAACCTGTCTTTATAGAATTATTTTCATTAATTTAAATTTAAAACGGTTAATTCTCCTCCCAGGTTCTGGTTGGCGGTGCAGGAGCTGAAGGCGCTTCCCATCCGGCGCGTGGCGACCCGCGCCAAGGAGATATGGAAGGAGTACCTCGCGTCCGACGCGCCCTCGCCCATCAACATAGACGCGGCCAGCAGGTACACAACTACTTACTTACTAAGTCTAACAATACCAGTGCACCATATTCTTACAGCAGGCTTAGCATGGTGATTCTATATCTATTCTGTCAAGAAAAGACAAAGCTCTTGCTGTTAATGTCAACATGTCTTCTGCCCGAGAATAGCGCGACCTGTCAACTTGCATGTATATATGTAATCACTTGTAGACTTATGTCAATCGAAGAAAAGAAAAATTTCTTCGAAAAATGTCAAAAGAAATCTTACGTCAATCTGTCACTTTTCTGTCATTATGTCCATTCTCCGGTAAACAAAACTTGTTTCTACGGTTGCCATGCTAAGCCTGCTGGTCATCTAGTACATGCTAAGGATCATGTTTACCACAAAAATAGTTGAATGACCTAGGGGTCAACGACCGAGCGCCTTTATAGAGACCGGCGTTATGCGTACAATTTGGCGACTGTGATGATAAATTTTATAAAATATGTTGTTGTTTTCATGACTTTTTTGTGGCAAACATGATCCTTAGCATGTACTAGATGACCTGTAAATAAATTAATTAAAAGAAAAATATTTTTTTAAAAAGCTTTTATAGTCCGCCATATTGGATTTAGAATAACTTCAAATATTTTTTTAAGTCACTCTCAATAAGTCCTTTGATTTGATACCCATATTGTTGAAATTTATTAAAAATAACTACGCCGCCATCTTGGAAGGTCCGCCATATTGGATTTAGAATGACGTCATACATATCGTGCATTGTCATCCAGACTGAACGTGTATACTAAATTTCAGCTCAATCGGTTGAAGATACTTCAAAATTGAGTTCAAAGAATCCACCGTAACATACATACACGGCAAGTTAAATAAAAGCTTTTAAAATATGGTGCACTAGTATTGTTAGACCTTGTATATATAAAAATGAAACATTATTTCCCTTGTTCACGCCATCAAGCGTGAACGGTTGGATCAATGGTCATAAAATTTGGTAGACACGTAGTCTAGAGTCAGAGAAAGGTTACTCTTTAGCCGGGTGCGGGAAGTAGTTGGTGTTTTGGCCCCTGTAACGTAAACTTTGACTGCCAAAAAAACTATAGCTTTCATTGCCATAATATCAATAAGGCATGTAATTAATTATATTATTATTTTCAGGGAATTAACTCGACAGAAAGTGGAATCAGGCACCGCGGACAGATATTGTTTCGATCAGGCTCAGGTATGTATCGTATATATAAATCGCTTTGTGGCTTTTGAGAAACTTTCCTTAAGCAGGCCGAAGATTGGAAGTTGGTGATTGATACACCCGTGCATCGTGTCGCACGTTGCAGTCGGTCCTGCTTGTGATCTCTCTCCGGTCGTGTCGGATTGCCGTCCCTGAGGGCTGTGACAGTGAGGGAATAGAGAGTGCACCTGTGTCCGCGCGAATGTGCGTGCACTATAATAATGTCCTGCACAGCTGGCTGATCACTTTAGAGAGAACGGCCGCCGTGGCCGAAAACATGTCTACAGTGCAATTATACATGTTTAAACAAATTTATCTTCATCTTTAATGTATGTATTTATTTCTGTGCAGGCGCATGTATACCACCTGATGAAGTCCGACAGCTACTCGCGATACCTGCGCTCGGAGATGTACAAGGATTATCTCAACGGGTCCAAGAAAAAGGTAGGTTTTGGCTCCGAAGATATTTATAGGTATTATGTTATTTCTGCAAAATTCAAATACACCTATTGAAACTAGGCTTATGGAATCAGCACTTTTTACATCATATATAAATAATATAAGGTCTAACAGAAATAGTGCACCATATTTTTACCGGTCATCTAGTACATGCTATGGATCATGTTTACCTCTAGTTCTGTTCCATTTTTTAATTTATCTGGTAGATAGTGGCTATTCGGACATTGTAAAACTGGCCTAAATATTACAAAAATAAATTAAAAGAAAAAGCTTTTTTGAAAAAGCTTTTATTGTCCGCCATATTGGATTTAGAATAACGTCAAATTATTTTTTAAGTCACTCTCAATAAGTCCTTTCATTTGATACCCATATTGTTGAAATTCATTAAAAATAAACTACCCCGCCATCTTGGACGGTCCGCCATATTGGATTTAGAATGACGTCATATAACATATCTTACATTGTCATCCAGACTGAACGTGTATACAAAATTTCAGCTCAATCGGTTAAAGATATCTACTTCAAAATTGAGTTCAAAGAATCCACCGTAACATACATACATTGCAAGTTAAATAAAAGCTTTTAATAAACATTTTTTTTTTTTTTTCAGACATCAGTCAAAGGAATTCGCTCCATAGTGTCTTTCACGGCGCGTAAGGAAACATCAGCAAATTAAGGAACGCTTGGCGACTCATTTTGTAAAGGAACGCAGATCCTTTGGTCCCAACTCTCGCTGCGATGGCGCTAGTGAGCCAGAATTGATAATACTCATTGTTGTTTTAAGGATTGATTTTAAAATCGATTGTTATTCGCGAAAAATGTTGATGGCTTTGTATGAATTTGAGAATGGTCAAGTGCGAAAAGATAATATATGAAAGATAAGTGTATATCAGCACATCAAGCTACCCGAAATTTACAAATTTTCCCAATCTTTTAACATTATGCTTTTGCGATAAAGTTGAAAATTTATAAAGGAAATTTGACAGTTTGTAGTAGCTTGATGTGCTGGCGTCTGTACTCGGTAACATAATGTTATTTCTATCAACATTTTCATTCATAAATATATTTGTAAGCTAAAAATATATCTGTAATACACATATTTGTTTCAACTATAGCGTGAATAGGAATACATATATAATTCTTATAGTATCCAAAAACATTGAAAATCTGTACCATATATCATTCACCATAGACCTACTAACCAATGGATACCTTATTCTGCCTGCCACGCTAGAGGTCGCAGGTTCGATTCCCATATAAGTCAAACATTTGTGTGCATGAACATGGGTGTTTTATTTAGTCTGGATGTTCCTATGTATAATGTGTATGTATTTACAAAAGAAAAGTATATAAGTATGTTTATCAGTTGTCTAGTACCCATAGTACAAGCTCCGCTTAGTTTGGGACTAGATAGATGACTTTGTGTGAATATTATATTCGCATTTAAAATATTTGAACCATAGACTTGCGAGATAACAAATAGCACCTACATGAAGTTAACCATTTTTTAAAAATGGAAGTATGTCTCATCAATCATCAAATGACCCCTCCCGCTGTGGGTGCAGCTGGAGGGAGTGTCAGACTCTTACTGACTAAAACCCACTATGTTCCTTCTGGAGGTCCCTGTGTGCCAGGGCTAAGGTAACTCTTGCGAACTACGTCTTAGAAAGGTCAAAGTTACTTAGATTCTGAATTCAAATATAATTCCATTGGTTATAGTAGAGTCTCATCGTAAATAGTATTTATTTAATTTTGATATTGTCTATTCCAACTTAAAATGGTATCTAAGAAAAATATATAGTGCTATGGAAAATATAATAATATAATTTCAATAGTATTCTTCTTAGAAATAAATTCATTGTTAGCTCTCTATGTGAAAAAAAGAACATTTTGTAAAATACAGCATACTTTTATGCATAATTTATTATATATAAAACAACGTATTATAAATATATATTTTAAAAGTTCATAAAATAATAAGATCTTTCAAAGGTAAAAAAATAAATTTGAAGCATGGCAGTACCTTGTCTAAATTAGCAATTAGTTATTATAATGATAATTAGTAATTTAATTTTATTATAAAACTTACTAAACTCATCAACCTATCTGTCTCCATACCTAATTTCATCGAAATCTGTTCAGCCTTGTTAAAAAAAATAGTTAGCATATGTTTGCTAAGCTCTCAACTCGAAAACAGCTGAACCGGTTTTGATGAAATTTATGCTGCATTCATAAGTGAGATATAGAATTTATATACATAGGGTGTAATAAAGCTAGTGCACCATATTTTTACAGGTCATCTAGTACATGCTAAGGATCATGTTTACCACAAAAAAGTTATGAAACCAACAACATATTTTATTAAATTTATCATAACGCTGGTCTCTATGAAGGCGCTCGGTCATTGACCCCTAGGTCATTCACCTTTTTTTGTTGTAAATATGATCCTTAGCATGTATTAGATGACCTGTAAAAATATGGTGCACTAGTTTTGTTACAACCTATATAAGTACTTTTTCATATTAAAATCTTAATTCGTGTCTCACCTGTATAGAGGCTTTAATGTTTTCTGTTAAAACTAATTAATATTTAATTAAATAGTAAATAATGATATTAATTAAACAAGACAAGTGACTGTAAATGCATTGAACTGCAATAATTTAGTTATTTTAAGTAGTTTTTAAAGTTATTTTTCTGAATTTAAAAGTATGATATTGCAACTGGTTTGTGTTCCAACGTATTTTCGTTTATTTGTGAATTATATCGATTAAAACTGTCTGTCATGTAGTCGTGACAGTGGCGTGTTTAGCAATTTTTGGGTTTGTCATCTATACGTGACAGTGGCGGTCAAAGGGTTTTCGTGATTTTGATATTGTGTGAGGAACAAAATCAGTTGCAAAACCAAAAAAAAAATACGACTAAAAAGAAATAAAAATTTTCTTTACCTAACCCATAGAGACTTATGCAGCCAAAGTATTTTGTTTTAAATTAATTTGACAAAATAAGACTGTTTAAAAGATACTGCCCGTTTTTTCCTTTTTCTGTTTAGAAAAAAAAAAAAATTAAAGAAACTCACGTTTTTTTTTTTTAAATAAAAATCTTAATGATTATATAAAAAAAATACTGTTGTAAATACTTATTATATTATAAATTATATAGTTGTGTTTAGAATATAGGCAATATGGAATTTCAATGTGACACGGTTTCCTACAAGAGAAGATCAACTTTTTGGTTCAGTGACATCTAGCGGTCGGAATGAGAAACTCAGTTGACAATCTGTATTCATAGATGGCGGTATTTAAAGTTTCACATTGCGCTGTTTTCGTTTTATTTCTTCTTTCCTATAAAACTGTGGGAATTAAAATCATAATGTTTTTAAGACAAGCTCTGTTGCTTGTTTTAAGGAAATTCTCGTATACAAGGTGTAACGGAAAGGGGGTATATGTACATCCGAAGAGAGAACAATGTACAGACGCCAGCAAATCAGGCTACCCTAAACTGTCAAATTTTACCAATAAACTTTCAACCAGATACTTCAGCGATAAAGTTGAATATCTGATGAAGATTGTAGTAGCTTGATGTGCTGGCGTCTGATCAATTTTCAACAGAATCCTACTAATATTATAAAGGCGAAAGTTTGTAAGTATGGATGTATGGATGTTTGTTACTCTTTCACGTAAAAACTACTGAATGGATTTGAATGAAATTTTACCACAATATAGCTTATACATCAGAATAACATATAGGCTACTTTTTATCCGGGTATGGAAAGTACTTCCCTCAGAAAGCGGGTGAAACCGCTGGTGGAAGCTAGTAAATAATAAACAAATATGTATTGCGACTCCCCACACAAAATTTTGTCTGCAACTTCAAATTTTATATGAAACGTACAAAGTTCTTTTCGTATTTTTTTCTATTAAAAATTGTTCATTGCTTGACACTGACCTCCCTTCCTATGCGTACCCTCTTTCTGTTACACCCAGTACAACTAGTCTACTCTTGTATGTGACCGTTACTATGTATAGCGTAGGAGAACATTCGCTTCCTTCAGAGGTATTGTTATATATTTGTGGTAATATTAAGGTTTTAGCTTCGACGGAACGACGGCGACACGATTCTGTTACGACTAGAAGACGATTTTGACCCAATATTTTTTTAAATAACATTATTTCCCCGGTCACAAATTTTGGCTCAATATACATACAATATAAAGTGTAACAAAACTAGTGCACCATATTTTTACAGGTCATCTAGTACATGCTAAGGATCAGGTTTACAACAAAAAAAGTTATTAAATTTATCATTACATTCGCCAAATTGTACGCATAACGCCGGTCTCTATGAAGGCGCTCGGTCATTGACCCCTAAGTCATTCAACTTTTTTTGTGGTAAACATGATCCTTAGCATGTACTAGATGACCTGTAAGAATATGGTGCACTAGTTTTGTTAGACCTTATATATGAAGATTTTTTTTAATATAATTTACTCAGAAAGATAGTTGTATTAGAATCGTGTGATCGTAAAATAATAAAAAAAAAACTAGTTTTAAGTAGAAAAACATATTTGTGGCAAAACATTAATTTATCATTTAGCAAATCCTTTTTTGTGCTGGTTGTGTGTCTCCTATGAACTAAAGTTATATAAAGAATATCCATTGAAATTAAGAAAAAAATGTTCATCATCTGCCTAGCCTTTTCCCAACTATTTTCTATTCGACTTCCAGTCTTACCAGACCCTAGTCTTTAAAAGCTTTTATTTAACTTGCCGTGTATGTATGTTACGGTGGATTCTTTGAACTCAATTTTGAAGTAGATATCTTCAACCGATTGAGCTGAAATTTTGTATACACGTTCAGTTTGGATGACAATGCAAGATATGTTATATGACGTTATTCTAAATTCAATATGGCTACCCAAGATGGCGGAATAGTTATTTTTTTTTTACTCACAAATGTCGCCGTTAATATGTCAAACAACTTTTCTAAGTTTGTATGTACTTTCTCAAGTATATCTTGAACACCAATGACTGTGTTTCGGATGGCACGTTAAACTGTAGGTCCCGGCTGTCATTGAACATCCTTGGCAGTCGTTACGGGTAGTCAGAAGTCAGTAAGTCTGACGCCAGTCTAACCAAGGGGTATTGGGTTGCCCGGGTAACCGGGTTGAGGAGGTCAGATAGGCAGTCGCTCCTTGTAAAACACTGGTACTCAGCTAAATCCGGTTGACTGGAAGCCGACCCCAACATAGTTGGGAAAAGGCTCGGGAGATGAATTGAAAATTAATCAATCTAGACTGTTTCCTAAAATTTGGTGGAATTTACCTGCAAAAATAAAATATTTTTAAAAGTTAAATAAATTCAGACCTCTCTCTCTATTGTTTTAATGATAACAACAAAAACAATACCAAAGTTATTATTGTACTTTTTTTTAATTTAATTAGAATTTTATTTTTTATATTTTTTTTTCTTAGATTTAAGTTTTAATTGTTAAGCCATAGTGCACAAATATTTGCACAAAATTGACGTACGAGATGTGCACGAAACCTGTGTTTGAATTAAGATTTATGTGTAATTGGGTACTCGACTAGGTCAAAAATAAAGTCCTTTATTAAAAGCTTTTATTTAACTTGCCGTGTATGTATGGTACGGTGGATTCTGTGAACTCAATTTTGAAGTAGATATCTTCAACCGATTGAGCTGAAATTTTGTATACACGTTCAGTTTGGATGACAATGCAAGATATGTTATATGACGTTATTCTAAATGACTGTCAACAATATGGGTATCAAATGAAAGGGCTTATTGAGAGTGACTTAAAAAATAATTTGACGTTGTTCTAAATCCAATATGTCGGACTATAAAAGCTTTTTAAAAAAATAATTTTCTTTTAATTTATGATATTAATTTGGTAAAGCATCTTAAAATAATATCACTCTCATTTATCGTTTTGAGGGAAATCTATTGAATTTTTTTATTCATAATTTAATTAAAATAAGGACATATATGGCTAAAAATTGTAAAGTCATAATTCTTACTTTCATACAAATTGCATAGAGAGTAACCGTTTTTGACAGTTCAATAAAAGTATTGAATTTGACTACTTGTCAAGTACCCAATTTTAGTATGTGTTAGAAAACTCATATTTATGTTGCAAATAAATGTATGGTAGACATTGATAATTGACTGACGGGGAGTAATCAATTTTTTAAAGTATTTGATGACAATTATGCGTGAAATTAAAAAATAAAGGGTTTTTTTTTGTCACAAGCTATTAACCAATTTCTAGAAAGAATTGTATGGCACAACCAACCTTTTTGCTGTGTGTATGTAATTTAGTGCTGAACAACTTCCTGCACCTGGATAAAAAGCAACATATCTGTTTTTCTAATGTATAAGCTATATGTATGCTATGTGTATGTACATCAGTTAAGCGTTATTGACGAATAAACATCTAAATATTGAAACACAGAAACTTTCCCAGAAGTTAGAGTTGCCATTTGCAACCTTGCGCATGCGCAGTAGCGTCAGCAGGCATGTGACGAGACCTTTATATGAAAGCTAATATTTAAAGGGGAAATATTTGTTTGTTTGTACAGACGCCAGCACATCAAGCTACTACAATCTGTAAAATTTTCTTAATAGATTTTCAACTTCATCGCTGAAGCGTTATGGTTCAAAGTTGATTGGGAAGTTTTGACAGTTTCGGGTAGCCTGATATCTGTAAACTAAAATCTCCGAAAATACTGTACAAATTTTAAAGTAACTGTCACGCATCCACGCCAAAATTACTCAACCGATTTAAATAAAATTTGGTAGACATATAGTCTAGAGGCTGAGAAAGGATATAGGCTGCTTCTTTATCCACGTGCGGGAAGATGTTTTGACCAGTGAAGTAGAAAACACAGTAGCGTTGCACCAAACTCGATCATAAATGTCAGTATGCACAGATATTAACAGTTTGTAGTTGAGTTTATTGAAACGTGTTTTAGTCTTGAAGCATTTGTTTTTTAAAAGCTTTTATTTAACTTGCCGTGTATGTATGTTACGGTGGATTCTTTGAACTCAATTTTTAATTAGATATCTTCAACCGATTGAGCTGAAATTTTGTATACACGTTCAGTTTGAATGACAATGCAAGATATGTTATATGACATCATAAAAGCTTTTTTTAAAAAGGTTTTTCTTTTAATTAATTTATTTTTTTTATTAAAAGACTTTTTATGTCGACAGTAGTTTGTATGTTGTAGTATTAATAATTTGAAAGCATATCGCTGGAGTCCTTGATTAAATATGGGTATGTTGAGAAGTCAGGATTTGAATTAAAAAAAAAAATTAAGTCTATATTCGCAAAAAATGCGCTAATACACAAAATATCACGTATTTTTAATGAAATGAAAATATATACGTTTTATTTTCATGAAAAAAATTGTGATTTGTCTTCGACCAATTTGGCGTAAGCTGTTATATAATTTTGATGCTTGTTATAACGGCACTGGGTGATATGTGTTACACAAATTAAAAAGCTGCGAACTGTCGGATAAGAAAGCATTCTTAACAGTTTTGACAAAAATGTTTTGTGACATCTTATGTCGATAAGGTGGACATTTCTAACTAAAAAAAATATAGCAAAAATATTGATCACGATTTTGTTTTAACAAAAAGACAAAAAAATACTAAAGTAACAAAAAATACATTAAAATTCGAGAGTGGGAGCATGTGACGTCACTGCTTGGTCAAATTTGTACTGAGGAGTGACGTAACGCGAGATTTAAATGTGTTGTAAAGACGCCAGCATATCAAGCTACCCGAAACTGTCAAACTTTTCCAATCAACTTTGTACTTACTTACATTGTAAGTTGAAAATCTATTAAGGAAATTTGACAGTAGCTTGATATGCTGGCGTCTGCCCTTATCTACGTTTTAATTAGTTTGTCTGAGAAAATAAAAAGCACAGATCATTTCAGCGCAGCACTTCAAAATCATGTAATGTTCAATAATATTGGTAGGTAGACTTTGAATTTATTGATATTGTCAATTCGTTTTGATTTCATTCAATATTATTGAAGAAAAATTCTGCGCATCGTTAAATATTATGTTGGTTTTGCAAATAAATTGTCAGTATCAATAAATTTGTATTTAGAAGGTTGATATTTAATCAAAGATTAATAAATTTAAATTCATAAATGTGTACCTACAGACCTGTACCAAAGTGTATTAAAACAATAAATTATTTTAAAATGTAACATACGTTTTATTATTTTACTTGCCTTCTCCCTCGCGGCTTCAACCTAGTCTTGATCCCGGGTCAACACTGCAATGTTAGAGATTCCTAGAGAAATCCAGCATCCAGGTAGACGCTAGGCATCCCGACGCTTGGCGTCTCGACGTTTGGGGTCCCGACGTTAGGCGTCCCGACGCCTCGCACCGCGACGCGTCGGCGTCCCGACGTTTGGTGTCACGACGCTAGGCGTCCCGACGTTTGGCGTCACGACGTTTGGCGTCACGACGCTAGGCGTCCCGACGTTCGGCGTCACGACGCTTGGCATTTCGACGCTTGGCACCGAGACGCTAAGCGTCCCGACGCTTGACACCGCGACGCTCGGCACCGCGACGCTAGGCGTCCCGACGCTCGGCACCGCGACGCTAGGCGTCCCGACGCTTGGCACCGCGACGCTAGGCGTCCCGACGCTTGGCACAGCGACGCTAGGCGTCCCGACGTTTGGCGTCCCGACGTTTGGCGTCACGACGCTAGGCGTCCCGACGCTTGGCACCGCGACGCTAGGCGTCCCGACGTTTGGCGTCCCGACGCTTCGCACCGCGACGCGTCGGCGTCCCGACGTTTGGTGTCACGACGCTAGGCGTCCCGACGTTTGGCGTCACGACGTTTGGGGTCCCGACGTTAGGCGTCCCGACGCCTCGCACCGCGACGCTAGGCGTCCTGACGTTTGGCGTCACGACGCTAGGCGTCCCGACGCTTCGCACCGCGACGCGTCGGCGTCCCGACGTTTGGTGTCACGACGCTAGGCGTCCCGACGTTTGGCGTCACGACGTTTGGCGTCACGACGCTAGGCGTCCCGACGTTCGGCGTCACGACGCTTGGCATTTCGACGCTTGGCACCGAGACGCTAAGCGTCCCGACACTTGACACCGCGACGCTCGGCACCGCGACGCTAGGCGTCCCGACGCTCGGCACCGCGACGCTAGGCGTCCCGACGTTTGGCGTCACGACGCTAGGCGTCCCGACGCTTGGCACAGCGACGCTAGGCGTCCCGACGTTTGGCGTCCCGACGTTTGGCGTCACGACGTTTGGCACCGCGACGCTAGGCGTCCCGACGTTTGGCGTCACGACGCTAGGCGTCCCGACGCTTGGCACCGCGACGCTAGGCGTCCCGACGTTTGGCGTCACGACGCTAGGCGTCCCGACGCTTGGCACCGCGACGCTAGGCGTCCCGACGCTTGGCACAGCGACGCTAGGCGTCCCGACGTTTGGCGTCCTGACGTTTGGCGTCACGACGCTAGGCGTCCCGACGCTTCGCACCGCGACGCGTCGGCGTCCCGACGTTTGGTGTCACGACGCTAGGCGTCCCGACGTTTGGCGTCACGACGTTTGGGGTCCCGACGTTAGGCGTCCCGACGCCTCGCACCGCGACGCTAGGCGTCACGACGTTTGGCGTCACGACGCTAGGCGTCCCGACGCTTGGCATCTCGACGCATGGCACCGCGACGCTAAGTGTCCCGACGCTTGGCACCGCGACGCTCGGCACCGCGACCAACTCGAGCTGAGATTAGCGGTGCCAAGCTGCCGGTCCGATTTGAAAAATTCTTTCAGTTTTACTTTTTATCCGGATGCGCGGAGTTGTTCCTACTGGACTCGGGTGGAACCGCTGGCGGAAGCTAATTATTTATAACTCGTATCTGCCCGCGACTTCGCATGCGGATCCTGTCGCCTATGCCAGTGACTACGGGATCGTCAAAATCGAAGATTTGACACATCCGATATCGCATTTGCTGTTTCTTAACCCCCTCAGTTAAAATTTTTGTCAATTTAT
Source organism: Heliothis peltigera (assembly GCA_958496145.1). NCBI lineage: Eukaryota > Metazoa > Arthropoda > Insecta > Lepidoptera > Noctuidae > Heliothis > Heliothis peltigera. The sequence continues at coordinate 1,698,388 of OY292351.1, forward strand.
TAAATGAGCAGACACGATTTATTTACTGTTTTATTATACGTATAGATATAGTTTAAGGGTTGAACTACATCTGGCAGCACGGAATCGCCTTTTCCGTCGCGCTTTCTCTTTCTGTCGCTTAGAACTGCCATTTGCTAGAACGAGACAGAAAGCATAATGTGATAGCACGCGGCGGAATCCTTGAGGCGATCGGCTGTCTCGGTCTAGCAAATGGCAGTTCTAAGCGACAGAAAGAGAAAGCGTGACGGAAAAGGCGATTCCGTGCTGCCAGATGTAGTTCAACCCTTACAGTCCCCTACTACGTACGTAATAACTGTAGGTACGTAATTAAACTCATCATTTCCGACGCTGATTGGCACAAAACTGGTAGGTTTAGAGTAGGTGGACGGACGATCTAGTCAAGGTCGCCGGGAATATGAATGCTGAAAATCGCGCTAGGTGGCGAGCCTTCGGGAAGGCCTAGGTCCAGCAGTGGCCATCTTTCGGCTCAAACGACTACGAGAGTGTAAGGTCCGAGAATAATTTGAATAATAATATACATTCGCCAAGCTCTTGCGTCTTGCCATCAAAATACTTAAACCACGTCATAAAGCGAATGAAAATTTTACCAGAATTTCGTACAGCCGAAGAACAAACAAATTATTTGTACAGTTGCTTAGTATTTGTTCAACGTAATTATATAAATCATGTAGAATTTTGTGTAAAACCACAGTGGTTAGCAGATACCATTTATCTGTCCACTTGAAGAGTGATTTCAACTCAACATGCGATTATCCCGCGGGTTGCTAGTGGCACTGGTTATAGTTGTAAGTAACTCGATCTTATATTGTTTAGCGACATCGTTTATTAAGTGCTGTGAAGTGTTATCACACTCGGGATGTGTCTAGACGCGATTTGTAAGTATGGATGGATGGGTGTTTGTTGCTCTCTCACGTAAAAACTGCTGAATGGATTTTGATGAAATTTTGCAGTAACGTAGCTTATACATCGGAATAAGGTATAGGGTAATTTTTGGTGGAAGCTGGTACGTGAATAATTAGAAAGATGTTCTTAAAACCAAACGAGCGATTGTTGAATCAAACCCCAATGTTAAGAAAAGTGTGCAAAAAATATGTGAATGTGTGAGGTATGTTATGACTATTATCCAATATGTTCTAGCTATCTAGTTCCTCGTTTGTTGAGATTCAACAGTATTTTTTCAAATAAAAATCTTGATTTCATTCATAGGTCTCTAAGGCCCAAAAAAATAATTAAGAGATATACTGCACTTAATACGTGCCTACAGATTTCGAAAATTGCACTTGATTCCTCAAGGTTTCCATCATCAGATACTGGACCTGATGGCTATATATGGTGATAAGGTGTTATACCCATCCAAAAACATTTATTTTTTAATTTGGTTGCTAAATGACGGAGATATGCGCGAACAAACGTAAAAAAATGTATATCGAAACAAGTCGAATTGAGAATTGAGAGACCGTTTTTGGGCACGGCGCGTGAGTGTGTATAAAATATAGTGTCGAGCGACTGCTGTGCACGGGGTCTCGGGTTCGATTCCCGGGTCGGGCCGAAATTGTGGGTTTTGAGAAACTTTCATAAAGCAGCCTGGAGTCTGGAAGTTGTTGATTGATTCACCCGTGCATCGGAGAGCACGTAAATGTCGGTCCTGCGCCTGATCTTTCTCCAGTCGTGTCGGATTGTCGACCCATCGGACTATGAGAGTGAGGGAATAGAGACTACACCTGTATCTGCGCAAATGCTTGTGCACTATAATAAGTCCTGCGCAGCTGGCTGATCTCCATAAAAGAGAACGTCCGCCGTAGCTGACAATCGGCCTGGAGGCAATCATCATCATCATCATAAAATATAGTGCGCAGTTCTGTAATAATAATAAGTACTGTTTCTAAATCATGGCTGACCTGAATACAGCAGTCTCCTCGGGCCTCGACCTCCTCTTAATTCCTACCTTGTTATGTTGCAGGTCCTGGTGACACTAACAGTTGCCGAACAATCAGGTAAGGATATTTTCAAACTATTATTTTGTTAAGTTCGACCGCTGCGTCTGCCAGCTTGACACATAGGTATATGTAGGCTAACATTATCGACGGCAAATATTTAATTGTTTGTTGGTTTGAATAGAATTTGCTCCAAAACTACATGAACAATGTGAAAAATACTCTCTTTTGAGAAGCTAAGCCTGGTGAATATACCTGAGAAACCATTTACTAGGGTAAATATATACACATCGGCACTGGTGCTCAGCGCAGTTGACCCCAAAATGTGGTAAAAAGCTGGGCAGATAATGACTATGACGAAACCTCACAGACGCGTCGGTCAAAATTCCAATTCTAACTTTAGTTGGGCTTAGCGGGTCTCTGCCATACTATAGGTATTGTATATTTTCTTGTTTTTTCTAGAAGTCGCATAGCGCGACATGTTTTTTTCAATTCCCTAATCAATATATTCCTTTAACCGAAAAGCTTACCTAACCCCACCCTTGCAGCGAACGATGAAGCCGAAAGGAAGCACCATCGCCGGCCGAGGAAGCACTCTGACGAGCATACAACACACGACGACTACACCGAGTCCACCTCAGACGAGGAGTGGGGCGGGCGGCACAGACATCACAGGAGGAGGGATGACGGTAAACTTCTGAACGTTTTGCTGGTGGGGAAATTGATTCTTTCTTAAGACATTTGGACTACGAAAAGGTTCAAGGGATCTTGACTAATATCTGCACATACGAGTGAAACTTAAGCTCTGAAACTACTTGACCGATTTGAAAAATTCTCTCACTGTTAGGAAGTTACACTATTTCCGGTGAACATAGGCAAAGTTGTATCTCCTAACAAAAAAATCTATATCTAAATTAAACATACCTATATATACACATCAGGCATCGAAGTATTCCACCGCGTCGCTGTCATTCGGAAATGTGCCCAGAAGACAGGTTGCATTACCACGTTGGATGGAAATGCTTATTCTTTGTCCAAAGAACAAGCCAGCCCTCTGGTCACGCGAAGCGTCGATCAGCCTTTTAGTGATTAAATGATTTAAACCTTATATTTCAGAAGCGGATCATTCAGTCTCTATTTCTGATGATATGCGAAGAACTTTAGGAATTAGAAGTAAGTAACATTTAAGGCCAGTTTCACTCATACCATCCCCCTGCCCTTATCCCAAGGTTTATTTGGGGTCGGCGCAGCATGTTTTTGTCTTCCACGCTCTTCTATCTGCCGTCATCTCACAAGTTACATCCTTTCTAGCCATATCAATTTTCACGCAATCCGTCCATAGTTTCTTATATCCATCCACATTCATGTTCAAGACCTTCCTCACAACATGATCCTCATTCCTACGCATTACATGCCCATGCCATGCTAGCCGGTTCCCACATAGTTTTTCGGTTACCGGTGCCACTTTTAAACTTCCTTTTATATACTCATTCCTCACTCTATCCATTCGCGTAACACCACACATTACTCTTATCATTCTCATATCTGCATAGCCATGAAGCCACTATCTACCGAATAAATTCAAAAATTGAACGGAATTTGTATGAAATTATCTACCAAGTAAATTATCTGGAACTTATTCGTAGGTGGTGAAACAGGCACTTAGACACTTAGCTATAAATAAGTGACCATGTTGGGGTCTTTGCCCTCGTCAGCTGTTCAGAGAACAGCACATGTCAAAGAAACTAACATGATCATCTCCCGAGCCTTTACCCAACTATATTTGGGTCGGCTTCCAGTCTAACCGGATTCAGCTGAGTACCAGTGTTTTACAAGCAGCGACGGCCTAGCTGACCTCCTCAACCCAGAAACTAATATGTAGGTTAAAATTTCGCTCCAAGCTCCAAGTGTTGAAAACGCACCTTTTTTTTCGTGGGAAATTATCAAACGACCCCTCCTGCTGGGTACAGCTGTAGGTGGTGTCAAACTCTTATTGATTAAAACCCTCTACGTTCTTTCTGGAGGTCCCTGTGTGTCAGGGCCGCGGTAACTCTTAGGAACAACCCGCAGCCCCTACAGACCTGTGCCCTTTGGGGACTCTCCGATATTAGTGACGTTTCTGACTCAAGTTAATGACGTTTCTGACTCAAGTTAATGACGTTAATGACGAAGTTAATGATCAATATTATGTACTTTCAGGTAACAAGGAATGCAGTGAGCTGCTGTATCAGCTGACTGGCCATCACGGTAAGTTTTCCATTTACATTATGAAGAGGAAAGATCTTATTACTTGTTTGAATTAAAAATTCTTTCACTGTTGTGAAGCTACACTGTCCCCGGTGAAAATGTCTGACTGTGGCGGTCAAAAGGTTTAGAAAATTTAGTTTAAAGGTTCTTCAAACCTACAGACAGACATGTGTTACTGGAGAGTTTGTTGCTTCACTTCTACCCAGCAAAACATAAGAAAGTGGTGAAGGGTGGGAATTTTAAGGGCTGTATTTTTTAAATTTCTACGTGTAAAAAGCGCTGTTTTACAGCCAAGATGGCTTTTGGTTTGAGTAGTTCCCTTGAGACGCGGACGAACTCGCGGGAAAAAGCTAGTTAATTAATATAAGGTGAATAGTTCTTGTTTGTCGTTCGAAAAAAAAAAACGTCAATATACTGCGTCGAATTAAATATACATACTATATGAACTGCGCCGTCTTCCAATATTCACATTTAGTCAATATACATATTTTTCCTGTCTTTGTTTGTACAACTGTAGCAGACAACTACGTAGTTCAGCCTCGATGCAGCGGCTGTGCTAACTGAACTATAATTTGTGTCAATAGCAATTACTGATAATCGCTAATTCCCTTGTTTGCGCTGGTCATTTGGTAAAATAAATTCAATTGCTTATTAAGGTAACTTTATTAATAGATTACTGTTAACATATATTTACGAACTTAAAAATTGTAAAAAGGAAAAAAAATATTTTACTCTTTTTCTTTATAGCAAAATAGGGTTAAAAAAACAGCAGAAATTTTTTTTCGTAATAGTTCAATCCTTCTCCGTGGGAGAGGAGTGCCCAACAGTGGGACGATAAAAAGGCTGTCATAAGCCATCCATCTCCCAATCCTTTTCCAACTATGTTGGGGTCGGCTTCCAGTCTAACCGGATTTAGCTGAGTACCAGTGTTTTACAAGGAGCGACTGCCTATCTACCTGCCTCATGAATAGTTCATAAGCAATGTTAAAATAAATAAATTGCTTATTTCGAATATTAAGTTAATTTATTAAAAATGTTAACTGGCAATTCTTTTCTTTCAGTAACTTATTGCTTTTGTTAAGGGTGCTATGATCTTGTTTTGTTTATATTATCAGTGTTTTTATCGTCCTACTGCTGGGCAAATGCCTCTTGTCACACGGACAAAGATTGCGCGTTAATAACCACAGTTGCTCAATACCGGTTGGTGATTTCAGACTTTATAGACCAGGTTACCTCGCGATGTTTTCCTTGACCGTTAATCAGTTATTGGTGTTTAAGATATCTTATATTATTCTTACAAAGTACAGAGGCCCGCACATCAAGCTACCCGAAAGCCTCAAATTTCCCAATCAAGTTTGAACCATATACTTCATCGATAAAGTTGAAAATCTATTAAGGAAATTTGACAGATTGTAGTGTAGTAGCTTGATATGCTGGCATCTGTCCTTATATGTATAGCTTCATAACACGTCGATTTAAATGTCAAATCAAACAAGAATGCGAAATGTGTAGTTTAGTCGGTGATCTATGAAGCTCGCAGCTACTTAACCACGAGTTTTTGAAAATAGTTTTTCCTACAAAAGAAAAGAAATAATCTCGCCAAATTATACGATCGAACATTGAGAAACATATGACAAGAATGGCGCCACGTTTTGTTCTAACTCAAACTCAAAATCATTTATTTGAATAAATGATTGATCAAGAATTACAAAAGACAGCCCCCAAAACGCCCACCCTTCACCACTTCCAATGTGTTTTTGCGAGGCTTCATTAGATGGATTGCGGTAGATAAGAAAATTATTGAGGTTATTGACCAATCAATATTTTCAGAGTAATAACAAGACAGGTGCAAACTAGAGCAAATAGCGCCAATGCATCTGTACTCAGAGCGATTCAATATTTTGTCACGAAATATTGACATGCAATGCAATTAAGTCAATGTTAATCGAACAATCGATTAAGTACAAATTTAACTAGCGGTCCAATTCTTAGTTTTATAAAACTGACTGATCAATTTTATAGAGAGGAAATATTTTATTATTTGTTTGGATGAACATACCGATTTGAAAGAGCGTGCAACTTAAGACAAACTAACTCTTCAGTTTATGAAAGAGATACTTATCTTTAAATTCTACTTCTCGCTATCCTGATCTCAATTTATGATGATAACAAAACTACAATGTCATTAACCTTACCCCAAAACAATCATTTTATTAAAAGCTTTTGCCGTGTATGTATGTTATGGTGAAATTTTGTATACACGTTCAGTTTGGATGACAATGCAAGATATGTTATATGACGTTATTCTAAATCCAATATGGCGGACCGTCCAAGATGGTGGAGTAGTTATTTTTAATGAATTTCAACAATATGGGTATCAAATCAAAGGACATATTAAGAGTGATTTAAAAAATTATTTGACGTTATTCTAAATCCAATATGGCGGATCATAAAAGCTTTTTAAAAAAGGTTTTTTCTTTTAATTTATTTCTTTTGTTTTCAGACGAAACCTCTGCCCTGAAGTACATTGAAAACATCACAGGACTAAATGGTTTGTACTAGTTTCTATACGTTACGTATTAAAGGTCACAGCTCGTTATGATCCATAGCTTATATAGGATGACTGGTAATTAGTGACCGATACTTAAACACGTGATTGTACTCATGATTACAAACAACTTTCCCAAATAAACTGTTTTTGTTATTTTTTTATCATAACAGCAAAATTCAAATTTCGCGCGCGCCGTCGCCCTATCAGCTGTTAGCGGCGAGGCCCTGCACCCGCGTTATCAGTAATTTTACTATATCTAATAATAAAAAAAAAACAAAAAAGTTTCTTTGGGAAAGTTGTTTGTAATCATGAGTACAATCACGTCTTTAAATATCGGTTACTAATTACCAGTCACCCAATATATGGGCCTACTACATCAGCTCCCGAGACGAGACGCTTATGACGATATACTGGTTTCTATAGAGAAGGGAACAATTATTTTTAGCCGACTGCCAAGAGAGGTTATGTTTTGATGGAACATCATGCAAGTACAAACTTACAACTGACAATTACTGTTCACAGATGAGCACGAAGTCTTCGACTTCCTAAAGAAGGCGAGAGGCTCCAGGAGTTGGAAGTACGTGGTAGAATTCTTGAAGCTCATGGACGATGCACCCTGTAAGTATTTTGTTATTATTGGTGCATAATAAAAAAAAACCGTGAGCACAATTGGTGCTAAATGAAGCTCGCTAAGGGGACCGCGACGGTGCAAAGGAGTAAGCGAAGAAGAAAAATCAGCAATTTAGCCAAAGCAAGTCCTTTAAGGCCCCTCTTCGCCCACGGCGACTTTTTGTAGCGATGCAGTCGCGCTTTTAACGCGTGTTAGTCGCATTTGCAATGTAGGTGTGATGCGCTACTGCGTCGCGGTTGTATCGATACAAACGCGCGACAGCGTTGGATGAGATTGGAGAAAGAACAGAGGGGGGAGGGAGTGTGGCACGACGCGTGAGTGGGAATCGAACATCAGTGCTACTGTATCGCGTTTGCATCGCGACTGAATCTGATCCCGTGGGCGAGGGCACACAGCTAGCGACTGCTTCGCGCCTATATCGATGCCTACGCGCGACAGTATCGCTACAAAAAGTCGCCGTGGGCGAGGGGCCTAAATAATATGCTGAATTATTATATCATCATCATCATCATCAGCCTATCGCAGTCCACTGCTGGACATAGGCCTCTCCAAGAATTACTATATAAAAAGGACAAATTAAAATAATGCATCAAACAAATTCATTACCATCCCTGTCCGCGGGTACTGTCTCGACCGGCCAAAAGGCTGTGCACATTGCCACTTTGGATGGCAATGCTGATTCGTTGTTTAATTAATTAATCGTTTTGCAGATATCAACACGATTGTGGAGCTGTTGAAACAAATTACTAACGAAAATGGTAAGAACATTTTAAAAGTAAAGAATTATGTGTCAATGTCACTATTACTTACGCCGCGTTTTCACTAGGAGACATGTCCCGGGCAAGCCAATACCCCTTGGTTAGACTGGCGTCAGACTTATTGGCTTCTGACTACGACTGGCAAGGATGTTCAATGAAAGCCGGGACCTACAGTTTAACGTGCCATCTGAAACACAGTCATTGGTGTCCAAGATATACTTAGAAAGTACATACAAACTTAGAAAAGTTGCATCGGCGTCCTCACACTTGAGAGGTTGGCTCTTTAACCACTAGGCCACCACGACTTCCTAATAAAATAAAATCGTATAATTTCAGATGTGTTGAAGGCGTTTGCTGTAATGAAACCCCTGAGCGGTCACGACGACTTCGACGGAATTTATGAAATTCTGCAAAAGATTTCAGGAGAAAAAGGTGAAGTTTTTACCAAAGACTTTACGTAGGTACAGGCGCCAGCACATCAAGCTACTACAATCTGTTAAATTTCCTTAATAGATTTTGAAGTTTATCGCTGTAGCATATGTTGTCAGTTTCGGGTAGCTTCTTGTGCTGACATCTGTACATAGACTTACTTCAAGAGCCTCCTGAATGTAGTCTACTTTCAGTCGTTAATTATCAATTCATCAATCCCATTAATCGAATCCCGATTGGAAAATTCGTTGATTTATTTGGGTAAAATAAAAAAAAAACACGGTCCGGGCTATAACTGAAAGCGTTTACATTGAAAGCTGAAGTCTCCAACAAAGAGTTGAGTATTTTTTTCATTTATTTGTTCTCTCATCACAAAGTTCTGACAATATTATGCTAATTTCAACAATAGGCCAAGCAGTCTAACTTTGTGAGGGACTGATGCCTCACTATGGTTGTTCAACAACCTGTATACAGGTCACGAGTGCTCTCCCCTCGACTAGTGCTTTGCTGGCATAGCCATCCGTTTGAAATATTACACAGTAGGGAGAACGAGGATACTTAACTTAAAGACTAAACTTAATAGTACAGACAGACAGAGAAGAGTAAAGATTAATAAAATCTTTGTAAAATTTTCAGATTCGCACGAAATAGCAGATTATTTCAAACATGTCGCTCACACAAGCGGTGAGTATGGTTTATTAAAATAATCATTATTTTATTCGTTCATTTTTTTTAAGTTCTATATTTATTTATTTAATATTTACACACAAATACAAAACTAATAACAATAACAAGTAGCAAAAACAAAAAAAAAAGCGTCGAAAAACTCACCCATATCTCTGGCTACTGGAAGCGTTCCCAAGAGGCTGGCAGCATTGCCACGCTGTATAGCAATACTTATGGCGAGTTTCACAGGTTGATGAGAAGTTCCAGATAGTTTATCTGGCAGATAATTTCATACAAATTCTGTTCTATTTTTGAATTTATCGTGTAGATAGTGGCTATCCGTAACCTGTGAAACTGGCCCTTAATCTCTGACCAAAGTAATAGCCAGCCTTTGGGTCACTGGAAGCGTCAACCAGCCGCTTAGATAGACAACTTTATAAAGACCTAATTCGTTCATTTGTCTTGTCTTAGCGAAGAAAATATGATATACTATTCCTGTACTAGCGACCCGCTCCGGCTTCGCACGGGTGCAATGCTGATACTAAAATTATACATATAAACCTTCCTCTTGAATCACTCTATCTATTTAAAAAAACCGCATCAAAATCTGTTGCGTAGTTTCAAAGATTTAAGCATACAAAGGGACATAGGGACAGAAAAAGCGACTTTGTTTTATACTATGTAGTGATTTACGATTTTTAGGACTGGAAGGCTTCAAACTGGAGATCCTGAAGTTGACGAGCGGTATTGGACCGCCAGAGTTCCCGAGGCTTCTAGAAGTTTTGCTGCCTGAAATAGGTGAGTTTACTGTTGAGTATTGCTTGGTATATGTGACGATCCCATAGTCTAAAGATGACGGGGGACGGTAGGGAGCTACCTTCTTACGATACGAGTTAAATGACAGTTTGGAACGCAATGTATTTCATCACCATCATCATCATCAGCCTTTATATCGTCCCACTGTTGGGCACAGGCCTCCTCTCACGCATAGGATTAAATGATAAATGATTTTTATTTTGCAAATAGGTTGAAATCAACACTTTTACACGTCAACACATTTTTTATAAAAAAACGAGATGAGGTCGGCATTTCCTAACTGACTGTCTTGAGAATAAACGCCGAAACAAACTCAAGGGTCATAGTCTATTTTAAAGTCCAGACATAAAAAGAAATTACATACTAAAGTATGGATGAGCGTTAATCCCCACGCTTGCAAAATGCGGGTTAGTGATTTCAGATTTCGTAGTCCAGGTTTCTTTGTAGTAGGTCTATGTTGGGGTCGGCTTCCAGTCTTAACCGGATGCAGCTGACTGTGTTTTAAGTGGAGTGACTGCCTGTCTGACCTCCTCAAGCCAGTTACCTAGGCAACCCAATACCCCTTGGCAAGATTGGTTATCAGACTTACTCGCTTCGACTACCCGTAACGGCTGCCAAAGATGTTCAATGACAGCCGGGACCTACAGTTTAACGTGCCATCCGAAACACAGTCATTGGTGTCCAAGATATACTTAGAAAGTACATACAAACTTAGAAAACTTGCATTGGTGCTTGCCCGACCTGGAATCGAACCCACGCCCTCATACTTGAGAGGTTGGCTCTTTGTAACCACTAGGCCACCACGACATTTCTATACAATATCCTATATATTATATACCTGTATATTTTGTTCGCAGATATGAAAGGAGCATTCAATCTTCTCATTCTGGGCACCAGAACTATAGGTATGTATGTTAGATTATCACATTACACACAAATTATAAATTTTACTTCTGTAAATTTTTTTTCACGGAAAAACTGCTAAGAGGATTTGGAAGAAACTGGGAAGTAAGTAGCTAGTTACATCGGAGTAATATGTAAGCTACTTTATAACCAGGTGCGGTAAGTGTTCCCTCGGGATGCAGGTAAAACAATGTGCGATCGCTAGTGTTAAAAGTATTACCTAAAAAGATGGAAGAATTCGCACAATACTAGTTTCTAGAACTACCTTCATTCATATTTTTATTTCTTTACGCAATAGTTGACAAGCAGTCAAATTCAATACTTTTATTGAACTGTCAAACGGTTACTCTCTATGCAACTTGTATAAAAGTAGGAACTATGACGTCACAGATTTTTCATATCAAGCCGTATACTTGTATTGCTTCCATTACCAAAAAAAAAAATTCCTTCAAACGATAAATGAAAGTGACATTATTTTAAGATGCTTTACCAAATGTGTATAATAAGGGATTTTATTTTTGACCTACTAAACACCGAATTTTCAGACATTGGCGACGCAATAAATGCCGTTAACCGTTTGCTGAAGACCAATTCACTCACGGAGAGTATAATTCTGTTGAGAACTGTGACCAACCAGACACGTGAGTATCAAACATTCAATTAATCTTTTGACCGCCACAGTCACGTATTGTTGACAAGCCAAGAAGTGCCTAGCACGCCACGGTCACGACTACATGACAGACTTTTAAATAAATAGTCAGTTTCAATCGATATAATTCCGAACTCACAACTATATTGTTGGTATTTATGGATGAATTCTTAGCTTGGCACTGAGGGCACGTCTTTCTCTATTGGCTGGCTAGAGTGAAGGGTGGGTGTTATGGGGGCTAATCTTGCGAATATTTAGTAATAACATAGATTAATATTACAAACTGTTGGCAAACATAAGTTACAAATCTATGAATATAATGTCTTGGTGTCAATTTAAAACGCGTTCTACATAATGCAAACCGACCGCTGACAGACGTAACCTTGATCGCGTCTCCCGTCGGCCGACAGCTTTCTTCACGGTTCGGGCCGATCTCGGACGCAACCTGTCGCGTTGGATGCGCTTCGTCAAAATCGTGCACTCCGTCCACATCTGGTATCACCAAGTTCTACACGGTTGATTTTCACACCAACTAGACCAACGTGGCCTCAGTCGGCGGTCAGTTGGATCGTGAAGAAGGCTTTGTAGAAGATCGTTATTTCATGCAGAACTTACTTGACCGCTTCTTTGTTTAGTCTGTGGAAAGTGCGAAGTTCCAATGAACAACACAGCTGAATAATACCTTATACTCAATGTAATGTTTTGTTTCAGAAACAAAATACGCTTTGGAAGAACTGACGCAGGCTGCGAATCGCGGCAGTAAGTATTTGAAGATCTCGTTAAATCCCCCACACTAATACTTGAGAGGCTGGTGCTTTAATCACTAAGCTACCACGACTTAATCTGAGCACCCACTAGGCTGATTAGAAATAAATTGAAAGAAAAATCTTTTTTTAAAAAGCTTTTATAGTCCGCCATATTGGATTTAGAATAACGTCATATAACATATCTTGCATTGTCATCCAAACTGAACGTGTATACAAAATTTCAGCTCAATCGGTTGAGGATATCTCTTCAAAATTGAGTTCAAAGAATCCACCGTAACATACATACACGGCAAGTTAAATAAAAGCTTTTAAAATTATTTCCATGTTGATAGCACATAGATCGAGGAAGGCCGTCCGGGTCCGTGAAGTAGCTCCCAAAGGGCGCGAGCCACACCGTTGACGGGACCTAGTATCTGTATAGATTTCCTCAATATATATTTTTTTTTCACAGGTTTACGGGTGATCATAGAGAATTTGTACAAGGTCGGCGGCTGTGACAGCTTGCTCAAAGTTCAACAAATATTCAACGAAGTGTTTGGAACTGACAGTAAGTACTCCATGCTTCATAGTCACTTTTTCTCTATCTACACTTCAGCATGCTCAGCATGACAACCGTAGAAACAAGTTTTGTCTACCGGAGAATGGACATAATGACAGATAAGTGACAGATTGACGTAAGATTTTTTTTGACACGTAGAAAATATTTTTTTTCTTTTCTTCGATCTACAATAAGTCTACAAGTGATTATATGCGAGTTGACAGGTCGTGCCATGCTGCAGACATTGACAGAAAGAGCTTTGATTTTTTTTTTTTCATAGAATAGACATAGAATCGCCATGCTGAGCTTGGGTTGTGTCATTTGAGGGATATCCTTTGTATGCAATGAGATGTGATAGGCGTAGAGGCAAAAAAAACTACTATTCGAGTAGTCTATGCTCCCTGCAACTGCCTCTTTGGTCTAGTTGTCGCATATCGCAACTGCTATACTCGGAGTCTCGGGTTCAATTCCCGGGTCGGCCCGAAATTGCTTTGTGGATCTTGAGAAACTTTCACAAAGCAGCTCGGAGTCTGGAAGTTGGTGAGCATCGGAGAGCACGTAAATGTCGATCCTACACCCTATCCCTATCCGGTCGTGTCGGATTGCCGTCCCATTGGGCTATGAGAGTGAGGGAATAGAGAGTGCACCTTAGTCTTCGGAAATGCTTGTGCACTATATGTCCTGGGCAGCTGGCTGATATTCTTACAGAAAACGGTCGCCGTGGCCAGCAATCGGTCTCGACTAGAGTCTGTATATTCCTACTATTAAAACAACATACTTTCTTGCAGACATAGTGACAATTATCCACAAGATCAATAAGGTGACGAAGCGTCAGGATGCACTGTACTTCCTCAATTCCCTCGTGGATGTCACGCAGACGAAGAACATTCGGGAAGCCTCTGGCGTCATACTCGGCCTTACAGATAAACAGTGTAAGTAACTTCAGCGTGGAATGGAACGGTGCTGTATGTATTTTTAACCGACTTCCCTAAAAGGAGGAGGTTCTCAATTCGACATGCTTATCTTCTATGTATATAAAAATGAATTGCTGTTCGTTAGTCTCGCTCAAACTCGAGAACGGCTGAACGGATTTATCTTATCTTGGTCTTGAAATGTTCATGGAGGTCTAGGGAAGGTTTAAAAGGTAAAGTAGGGTCAGTAACTATTCAGTAATCTGTGGTAGGGTAGAGTATGGTAGAGTAGGGTAGAGCAGGGTAGAGTAGGGTAGTGTAGATTAGGGTAGAAGAACGGGAGCGAAGCCGCGCGGGCAAAAGCTAGTATATATATATTTTTATGTTTGTTGGCGCATATCTCCGAGATTTAGGAACCGAATTAAAAAATTGTCTTTGTTTTTGATAGGGTATACTTCCGAAATGGACCCATTGTCATCAGGTCCAGAATCTGATGATGGTAACCTTGAGAAATCAGGGCCAACTTTCGAAAATTTTAGGCGCGTATTAAGTAAATGTTGAAATTCATTAAAAATAACTACTCCGCCAACTTGTGCGGCCCGCTATATTGGATTTAGAATGACGTCATATAACATATCGTGCATTGTCGTCCAAACTGAACGTGTATACAAAATTTCAGCTCAATCGGTTGAAGATATCTACTTCAAAATTGAGTTCAAAGAATCCACCGTAACATACATACACGGCAAGTTAAATAAAAGCTTTTAATGATAAAAACTTGACACTTATATGTATGTCTGATAGCCACAAATATTTTTTCAAGTCGGTTGGTAAATGACGCAGATATGCGCGAACAAAAAAAATATATATAGGGTGACTGGTAATTAGTGACCGATATTTAAACAGTAATTTTGCTATAATAATAAACAAAAAAGTTTCTTTGGGAAAGTTGTTTGTAATCATGAGTACAATCACGTGTTTAAATATCAGTCACTAATTACCAGTCACCCTACATATATATACATGTGGAATCGAGATCCTCATGCGTTTTGGGAAGTCAAAAATTACATACTTACAGGTCTAAGGTTATTTGGTCAAACTGAAGACCTCCTTTTGTAAGTCGGTTAAAAATCTAAGCAGATGGATGACGGGATATAAAAATAAATAATTTTTTCAGTGACTCTTCTGGACATATTGGAGCAACTCCGCATCAGGTCAGGTCACGAAGACATTATCGACTTCTTCAAGAGACTGATGTCCATTACTGGAACCAAATGTAAGCTATAAACAAAAATTTATAAACTTATTTTGAGTTACTTTGACGCTCATCGTCATCAGCCTTTTTATCGTCACTGCTGACAGCTGGGCACAGGCCTCCTCTCGCACGGAGCAGGATTGAGCGTTAATCACCACGCTTGCTCAATGCTGGTTCCTGATTTCAGAAAATTGATCAAAATATTAAAAAACTAACAAAACAGATGATTACCCTTTCAATTGATGATACAAATGTTAATTTCTGATTCTTCACCGGATCGCAGAATCTGATAAAACTATCGGCTGACTTCAAAAAAGAATTATCATCTGCCGAGCCTTTTCCCAACTATGTTGGGGTCGGCTTCCGATCTAACCTGATTTATGAGTACCAGTGTTTTACAAGGAGCAAATGCCTATCTGACCACCTCAACCCAGTTACCCGGGCAACCCAATACCCCTTGGTTATACTGGCGTCAGACTTATCAGCTTCTGACTACCCGTAACGACTGCCAAGGATTGTCAATGACAGTCGGGACCTACAGTTTAACGTGCCATCCGAAACACAGTCATTGGTGTCCAAGATATACTTAGAAAGTACATACAAACTTAGAAAGGTTGCATTGGTACTTGCCTGACCTGGAATCGAAGCCACGCATTCATACTTGAGACGTTGGCTCTTTAATTATAGGCCATACTGACTTCAACTAAGCGATCATGATTTTTTCCATTTTACAAAATCCTACTTATCGACCTAATACCTTACTTTTTTCCAGCTGTACAGGAGGCGTGGCAAGTCTTGATAACGGTGACGTCTACCACGGGTAAGTCTTAAGTCCTACGTATGATACGCTCTCCAGGTCATTGACCTGCTTGGTGCAATAGGGTATTTGACTGTGTTTGATATCGTCCGGTCTTTTGGCATACAGCAGGGTATTTGACTCTTTTTTTTTAATTATTCATATCAAAAGTAACATTTTACAAAACCAAAAACAGAAATAATTTTTGGAATCCGTTGAGAAATAAGTTATTTATAAACCTTTCAAAACCAGTAGAAAGTCAAACAGTTAAATAACAGAAAAAGGATGCACATACAAGCTTGTGACGTCAACGCTATTTGATCACGCATGTGCAAAAGAGATAGCAAGATGTCCCCACTATGATCCCACTCTTACCCCTCACGAATATAAAAAATGTTGATTGCTGCTCCATTTATCAAACAATTTTGACGCTGTTTTCAGAAAAATGTTCCTTGTGCGTATGTATATTTGTTTTGTTAAAAAAATTGTAGAAAATGAAACATAGGCAAATACCCTATTGTCTAACCTTTTTTAAATCTGAGGGCACGGGAGTGCCCCAGCCAAGTCTCAAGCAAAGCGGGCACGGCCGTACCATCTTTTCTCGAAGCGATTCGCGGCTATTTCTCCCCCCTATATCTTCGATGCGGACAAAGCTAGAGCGTTGGGTTTTAGGTGACCGAGAGAAAGCATTACAACAAGCTTATCCTCAAAATTTCATGATAATAGAATAAATAGTTTACGAGTTATATATTTATTTTATCTCCTTTCAACTTAACGAATTTGTAAAATCATGACTGCACTTTCAAATTCTAGCTTCGGATAAAATTCACATTCTCCCCTTTTCAGATATATTTGTATTCTTCGACAAAGTATACAAGTATACCAGCGTGGAGGTCATAGTCTTTCTGGAGACAATACTGCGTGTGACCAACGCCACCAACATCAGGGTAGCGTCAGCCATGTTGGCTAAGATCTGCGGACTAGACGGTGAGATAATCTTTTCTCATAGTTCTCGAGACCTCGCAGACTGCATACTAAAGATTCTAGCACCACCTATAGCATCATCTGCCTAGCCTTTTCTCAAGCTGTGTTGGGATCGGCAGTCCTAATCGGATACAGTAGAGTACCAGTGTTTTACGTGGAGCGACTGCCTATCTGACCTCCTTAACCCAGTTACCTGGGCAACCCAATAGCCCTTGGTAAAACAGGTTGTCAGACTTTCTGCCCGTAACGACTGCCAAAGATGTATAAATGACAGCCACTAAGGACCGACTAATTTAACTTGGTGATGTGAACGCCTGCGCCCCCTACCACTCTCCATACTGATTTAAGAGCTCGATCAAAATATCGCTGATTAAAACTTTGCAGTGTGCGGTGGGTCTTATCAAACCAACTTGCTCGCCATCTCTGGGTTGGGTTTTTTCCTTTTTTTTTTGTGGGGAAATCCTCATGAACGTCCTCCGTCTGGGGAAAGGCGGAGGGGCGTGCCGGACTCTTGCCGGCTAAAACCACCCCGGTGTCTCAGCACAGGACAGCGGGAATCCAGATAATTAAGCAGCCCCGCACTAATGCTCGTCTCCTGCACGGGGTAGCGAGTTGTTGACCCACCCCGTTCATCGCCTCAGAAGCGCGCGGGTTGTATCCCTCTGATCTTAATTTTTAATTGAGCTTAAAACAAATTTTGTTTCCAGATTTCTTCGACATCATCCTGGTGATATTTGAAATAACCGAAATGGGTATGTTTTGTTATTGTTAATTGCTTTAGACTAGAAACGAAATTTAGAGAAGTGTTATATTTAGATGAAGGACATTTTTTTTTACAGATGTCGTTAAATTCTTCGAAAACATCATCACTATCAGCAAAGCATTCTGTAAGTAGACATGTTCAGCTCATCATCTCCAGAGCCTTTTCCCAACTATGTTGAGTCGGCTTCCAGTCTAACCGGATTCCTCTGAGTACAAGCAGCGATTGCCTATCTGATCTCCTCAACCCAGTTACCTGGGCAACCCAATACTCCTGCAGACTGCCAAGGATGTTCAATGACAGCCAGTATTTTAACACGCTTGAAAAAGTACATATGCCAATGCTAAATTATCTCTAGATAATTTGAGCTTAACTACCGAAGAAGTTATAAATATTTCTCGAAGTAGGTACATCGTATTGAACTTGGCTCTTTTTTTTCATTTTTTTTTTTGAGGGAATTTGACTTACTAAGGCGCCTTGCCCACGGTGACTTTTAACGCGTGTTAGTCGCATTTGCAACGCTACTGCGTCGCGATTGTATCGATACAAACGCGCGAATACGTTGGACGACATCGGAAAAAGAACAGAGCGCGAGGGCGACGAGTGAATGGGATCACTCGTCGCCCGTGGGCAGACAGCTAGCGACAGCTTCGCGTCTGCATAGATACCTACGCGCGACAGCATCGCTACAAAAAGTCGCCGTGGGCGAGGGGCCTGGGCATCGTGCTACCTAATAACTATCTCAATGTTAAAAGGGTTAGGCAGGAAGTCGCTCAATCATATAAAACCTTGTGTCTACTTTAATATCATTTTTACTTTGGACAGATTTAGAAGAAGCTGTACTGGTAACTGAAGATTACACGTCTACAGACAGTGAGTACTCTTAATAACTCCCTAATTTTAATATTGAACACACTGGCGTCTCAAGGCACATCAAGCTACTACAAACTGTCAAATTTCTTTAATAGTTTAAATTTCAACTTTATCGCTGACGCATATGGTTCAACAAAGTTGACTGCGAAAATTTTACAGTTTCGGGTAGCTTGATGTGTAATAATGTGTGTTGTCTATGGGTGGATTCTGATATTTGACAGTTATATAGCTTTCCCCAGCCAGCATAGTGGCCACTACTTCGCGCAGCCGGATCAAAAATAGCCTAAGCCTTTCTTGATAAATGGGCTATCTAACACTGAAATAATTTTTCAAATCGGCCTAGTAGTTCCTGAACCAGCGCGTCCAAACGAACAAACTATTCACTTTTGTTTACAAACACAACAAAACAATAAATTAAAAGAAAAAACTATTGTTAAAAAGCTTTTATGGTCCGCCATATTGGATTTAGAATAACGTCAAATTATTTTTTAAGTCACTTTCAATAAGTCCTTTCATTTGTTACCCATATAGTTGAAATTCATTAAAAATAACTACCCCGCCATCTTTGACGGTCCGCCATATTGGATTTAGAATAACGTCATATAACATATCTTGCATTGTCATTCAAACTGAACGTGTATACAAAATTTCAGCTCAATCGGTTGAAGATATCTACTTCAAAATTGAGTTCAAAGAATCCACCGTAACATTATGTACATCGCAATTTAAATAAAAGCTTTTAAAAATAAGTATTTTATCAGGATAACAAATAGGGTCAAGTACCTTCTGACCCGCTGGTTAATATGATTGTGTCTAAAGACATGAAATTCTTAAGTAACCTACATACGTGACGCTTGTGTGTGCGCCGTCATTGTCTAAATCTTTCCCAGTTAATAATTTATTGGATTCAGAAATTATTTAATTCGTATTATAACTTACTAGCGACCCGCCCCGGCTTCGCACGGGTGCAATGCTGATACAAAAATTATACAAATAAACCTTCCTCTTGAATCACTCTATCTATTAAAAAAACCGCATCAAAATCCGTTGCGTAGTTTCAAAGATTTAAGCATACAAAGGGACATAGGGACAGAGAATTCTTTTATACTATGTAGCGATGAAAAAACACAAATATAATTTCGCTCTTCTAAACAGATTTCCTTGACGCGTTGAGGGACCTGAAAAGAGCAACTGGACAACCAAGTAAGTGCCTGCAGTTATAAATACTAATAATATAAATATATGAGTAAAGTGTATGTAGTTTATCAGTTGTGTTGGCACCCATAACACAAGCTAATCAATAGCTTACCATGGGGCTAACCGACCGCGAAAAGGTGTCCGCCATTTGATGACCAGATGGCATAGCAGTGAGTGTACCTGCCTGCCACGCTAGAGGTCGCGAGTTCGATTTCCGCATAAGTCAAACATTTGTGTGCATGAACATGGGTGTTTGACTTAGTCTGGGTGTTCCTATGTATAATATGTATGAATTTACAAAAGAAAAGTATATAAGTACGTTTATCAGTTGTCTAGTACCCACAGTACAATCTTTGCTTACTTTTGGACTAGATGAAGTTGTGTGAATGTGTGAGGTATAATAAAAAAAAGAATATTAAAAGCTATACCTTAGTGGGTACCTAGTTGGTCACTGGTATACTGTCACAAACGATACTAATAATGAATTTAATCCTAGAATATAAACTATCAATTTTCTTTCCAGCCATGATAAAAGCAATAGACTATATAAAACAGAACAAGCCACGCATTGCACGCTCAACAACGACTTCAACGACAACTGTCCGGCCGACAACAACAACTGAAGAGTATTACAGCGAAGAAGTTTATGACGAAGATGATTTCTCGGATGAAGATTCTGTAACAACGGAAAAAGAATGGACTTCTCGAGAAAAACCTGGTCATTCCAGTTCAAATGATGAACAAGATAATATCGAAGACGAGGAAGCTGTTGATGAGAGAGACACCAAAAAGAAAAAGACAACATCTACTGAAAGACACAGTACTAATACACAACATAAGAGCACTCATATTAAGAAAATTTCCACTTCTGAAGACGATTATATATCTGATGAAGATGAAACAACATCTGTTGATCAAACCGACGTGAACGAAGACAATGAGGATGATACTACAAGTGATCGTTCTAACAAGAAAACTAATTCACGTAAACACACCAGTTCCACTGGATCTACGGATAAGAATTTGATTTCTGATGACTATGACAACAAAAGAACTGAAGAACAAACAAATCACAGAAATAAACATGGCACGTCTAGACATCCCACTACCAAACATAGAAATACAAGTGAAGGACAGGACGCGTCTATTGACGAACAAGATAGTATTGCTGAAGAACCCTCTATTGAAGAAAGTCTTACTAAATATACCGGCCCTGAAGATGATGGCAGTTCTGCTACTGAACAATATAGTACTCAATATAGTACCACAACAAGTAACGATGATGTAGAAGATGCTACTATAACGGAGACTATTATCAAACAAGACGCTAAAATAGTAAACTCTAACGTAAACTATGACTCCTTTATTACAAAGACTACCATTGGACAGGATGAAGGTGCCAAAACAACGGACAGTACTCATACTGTAGAAGTCACGACAGACGATAGTACCACAGGAGAAAAAAGTATCACGAGATCGGCCACGGCTGACATCACCGACGATGCTATGGAAAGCGCTTTTAAAACTGATGGTGCAGTTACGACCACAGAAGGCACTGTCACTACCATAGAAGCCGCTGCTACAACCGCAGACGACGCTATTGCACCCACAGAAAGCGCTGTTAATACAACGGAAAGCGCTGTGATCACCATAGAAAGATTTGTTACCACCACAGAGGGCGCTATTAGTGCCACAGAAGGCACTGTTACCACCACAGGAGGCGCTACTATTGCTACAGAAGTCGCTGCTAAAGCCTCAGAAGGCGCTATTAGTGCCACAGAAGGCGCTATTAGTGCCTTAGAAGGCGCTACTATTGCCACAGAAGGCGCTATTGGTGCCATAGAAATTGACGATACTACGACAGGAGGAGCAGTTGTCAGCACAGAAAGCGCTGTTACCACTTCAGAAGGCAGCGATACCACAAAAGACGCTGTTTCTACGAACAGTGGTGTCGCTACGGACAACAGTGCTACCACAGATAGTGGTGCTTTCACATATAACAGTATCTTATCAGACAGTAGTGTAGCCGCCAACAGCGATGTAACCATTGACAGTAGTGTTACCACAGAGAGCGCTGCGACCATCGATAGCACGGTAAAGACTGATACAGCTGCCACCACAGTCAGAACGGCTGCCACAGAAAGCGATTTAACCACCGACAGCGCGGCTTCCACCGACACCGATGTTGCCACAGACAGCGATTTTGCAATAGACAGCGATGATGCCACAGGCAGCGATGTTGCTACAAGCATCGCAGTTGACAAAGACAGTGATGTTCCCATAGTCACCGATGTTGCAACAGACAGCGATGATGCCACAGGCAGCGATGTTGCTACAAGCATCGCAGTTGACAAAGACAGTGATGTTCCCACAGTCACCGATGTTGCAACAGACAGCGATGTTCCCAGAGACAGCGATGTTGCCAAAGACAGCGATGTTGTCACAGTCACCGATGTTCCCACAGACAGCGATGTTTCCAGAAACAACGGTGTTGCCAGAGACAGCGATGTTGCCAGAGACAGCGATGTTGCCAGAGACGGCGTTGTTCCCACAGTCAGCGATGTTCCCACAAACAGCGATGTTTCCACAGACAGCGATGTTTCCACAAACAACGGTGTTGCAAGAGACAGCGATGTTTCCAGAGACAGCGATGTTGCCAGAGACAGCGATGTTCCCAGAGACAGCGATATTGCCAAAGACAGCGATGTTGCAAGAGACAGCGATGATGCAAGAGACAGCGAAGATGCCACAGGCAGCGATGTTCCCACAGACAGCGATGTTGTTACAGACAGCGACGTTCCCACAGAGAGCGATGTTGCCACAGTGAGCGATGTTGCAACAGGCAGCGATGTTCCCATAGACAGCAATGTTGTTACAGACAGCGACGTTCCCACAGAGAGCGATGTTACCAAAGACAGCGATGTTGCTACAGCCAGCGATGTTCCCACAGAGAGCGATGTTGCTACAGCCAGTGATGTTCCCACAGACAGCGATGTTTCCACGGATAGCGATGTTTCCACAAACAACGATGTTGCCAGAGACAGCGACGTTGCTACAGACAGCGATGATGCCACAGGCAGCGATGTTGCTACAGACAGCGATGATGCCATAGGCAGCGATGTTGCTACAGGCAGCGATGTTGCCAAAGACAGCGATGTTACCACTGACAGGGATGTTACCACAGTCAGCGACGTTCCCACAGACAGCGATGTTTCCACAAACAACAGTGTTGCCAGAGACAGCGATGTTCCCACAGTCAGCGACGTTGCCAAAGACAGCGATGATGCAACAGACAGTGGTGTTCCCACAGACAGCGATGTTGCAACAGGCAGCGATGTTCCCACAGACAGCGATGTTGTTACAGACAGCGACGTTCCCACAGAGAGCGATGTTGCCACAGTGAGCGATGTTGCAACAGGCAGCGATGTTCCCATAGACAGCAATGTTGTTACAGACAGCGACGTTCCCACAGAGAGCGATGTTACCAAAGACAGCGATGTTGCTACAGCCAGCGATGTTCCCACAGAGAGCGATGTTGCTACAGCCAGTGATGTTCCCACAGACAGCGATGTTTCCACGGATAGCGATGTTTCCACAAACAACGATGTTGCCAAAGACAGCGATGTCGCCAAAGACAGCGATGTTACCACTGAGAGTGATGTTACCATTGAAAGCGGTGTTACCACAGAGAGCGCGGTGACCATCGACAGCGCGACTTCCACTGACAGACCGGATACCACCGACATTGGTGTTACCACAGATACCAGTGTCTCATCAGACAGTAGTGTAGTCGCCGACAGCGACGTTGCCGCTGACAGCGCTGTTACTAGAGAGAGCGATGTACCCAAAGACAGCGACGTTGCCACAGGTAGCGATATTAGTAAAGCAGTTATCACCGACAGCGCAATTACTACAGAGAATGGTATTACCTCAGATATTAGTGTCGCATCAGACACTGGTGTAGATACTGGCAGCGATGTTGCGATAGACAGTGCTGTTACCATAGAGACCACAGACAGTGGAGTAACCTCAGACACCGATACTGGATCAGACAGTGATGCAGCCACTGACAGCAGTTTTACCACAGAGAGCCGGGCGATCATTGACAGCGCAACCTCCACTAACAGACCGGATGCCACAGATACCAGTATCGCCTCAGACAGTAGTGTTATCGCCGACAGCGATGTTCCCACAGACAGCGATATTCCCACAGACAGCGATGTTCTCACAGACAGCGACGTTGCCAGAGACAGCGATGTTCCCACAGACAGCGATGTTGCCACAAGCAGCGATGTTGCCACAAGCAGCGATGTTCCCACAGACAATGCTGTTACTAGAGAGAGCGATATTGCTACAGACAGCGATGTTGCAACAGGCAGCGATGTTGCCACAGACAGCGATGTTGCCACAGACAGCGATGTTCTCACAGACAGCGACGTTGCCAGAGACAGCGATGTTCCCACAGACAGCGATGTTGCCACAAGCAGCGATGTTGCCACAAGCAGCGATGTTCCCACAGACAATGCTGTTACTAGAGAGAGCGATATTGCTACAGACAGCGATGTTGCAACAGGCAGCGATGTTGCCACAGACAGCGATGTTGCCACAAGCAGCGATGTTCCCACAGACAATGCTGTTACTAGAGAGAGCGATATTGCTACAGACAGCGATGTTGCAACAGGCAGCGATGTTGCCACAGACAGCAATGTTGCCACAGACAGTGCTGTTACTAGGGAGAGCGATATTGCTACAGACAGCGATATTCCCACAGACAGAGATGTTCTCCCAGACAGCGGTGTTGCCAGAGACAGCGACGCTGCCAGAGACAGCAACGTTGCCAGAGACAGCAACGTTGCCAGAGACACTAGTGATATCTCAAAGGACGGTATAACCACAGACAGTGAAGTAACCTCAGTGAGTGGTGTATCCTCAGACACCGACGTTGCCTCAGAAAGTGATGTAGCAGTCGACAACTATGTTACCGTTGACGGTGCTGGTGCCACAGAGACCACTGTTGCCACGGAGAGAGAGGCTTCCAGTGACAGACGCGTTAGCACAGACAGTAGTGTTACCGAAAACAGTGATGTGAACACGGACAGAGGTGTTACCTTAGACAATGGTGTAATCGCCGACAGCGATGTTCCAACTGACGGCAGTATTACTACAGACAGCGATGTTGCCACAAGCAGCGATATTCCCACAGACAGCGATGTTCCCACAGCCAGCGGAGTAACCGCAGTGAGTGGCGTAACCTCAGACACCGATATTGCCTCAGACAGTGTTGTTGCCACAAGCAGCGATGTTCGCACAGACAGCGGAGTTACCACAGTGAGTGGCGTAACCTCAGACACCGATATTGCCTCAGACAGTGTTGTTGCCACAAGCAGCGATGTTCCCACAGACAGCGATGTTGCCACAAGCAGCGATGTTGCCACAGACAGCGATGTAACCACTGACAGTGCTGTTACTAGAGAGAGCGATATTGCTACAGACAGCGATATTTCCACAAGCACCGATGTTCCCACAGACAGCGATATTGCAACAGGCAGCGATGTTCAAACAGACAGCGATGTCGCCACAGACAGC
Source organism: Heliothis peltigera (assembly GCA_958496145.1). Taxonomy (NCBI): domain Eukaryota; kingdom Metazoa; phylum Arthropoda; class Insecta; order Lepidoptera; family Noctuidae; genus Heliothis; species Heliothis peltigera. Next base: position 1,723,660 of record OY292351.1, read on the forward strand.
TATGTTACCACAAGCAGCGATGTTGCCACAGACAGCGATGTTGCCACAAGCAGCGATGTTCCCACAGACAGCGATGTTGCCACAAGCAGCGATGTTCCCACATACAGCGATGTTCTCACAGACAGCGATGTTCCCACAAACAGCGATGTTCCCACAGACAGCGATGTTGCCAGAGACAGCGATGTTGCCAAAGACAGCGGAGTTACCACAGTGAGTGGCGTAACCTCAGACACCGATATTGCCTCAGACAGTGTTGTTAACACAAGCAGCGATGCTGCCACAAGCAGCGATGTTGCCACAAGCAGCGACGTTCCCACAGACAGCGATGTTTTCACAAACAACGGTGTTGCCAGAGACAGCGATGTTCCCAGAAACAGCGATGTTGCCAAAGACAGCGATGTTGCAAGAGACAGCGATGATGCAAGAGACAGCGATGATGCCACAGGCAGCGATGTTGCTACAGACAGCGATGTTGCCAAAGACAGCGATGTTCCCACAGTCAGCGACGTTGCCAAAGACAGCGATGTTGTCACAAGCAGCGATGTTCCCACAGACAGCGATGTTGCCACAAGCAGCGATGTTCCCACAGACAGCGATGTTGCCACAAGCAGCGATGTTCCCACAGACAACGATGTTGCCACAGACAGCGATGTTGCCACAAGCAGCGATGTTGCCACAAGCAGCGATGTTCCCACAGACAATGCTGTTACTAGAGAGAGCGATATTGCTACAGACAGCGATGTTGCAACAGGCAGCGATGTTGCCACAGACAGCGATGTTGCCACAGACAGCGATGTTGCCACAGACAGTGCTGTTACTAGGGAGAGCGATATTGCTACAGACAGCGATATTCCCACAGACAGAGATGTTCTTCCAGACAGCGACGCTGCCAGAGACAGCGACGCTGCCAGAGACAGCAACGTTGCCAGAGACACTAGTGATATCTCAAAGGACGGTATAACCACAGACAGTGAAGTAACCTCAGTGAGTGGTGTATCCTCAGACACCGACGTTGCCTCAGAAAGTGATGTAGCAGTCGACAACTATGTTACCGTTGACGGTGCTGGTGCCACAGAGACCACTGTTGCCACGGAGAGAGAGGCTTCCAGTGACAGACGCGTTAGCACAGACAGTAGTGTTACCGAAAACAGTGATGTGAACACGGACAGAGGTGTTACCTTAGACAATGGTGTAATCGCCGACAGCGATGTTCCAACTGACGGCAGTATTACTACAGACAGCGATGTTGCCACAAGCAGCGATATTCCCACAGACAGCGATGTTCCCACAGCCAGCGGAGTAACCGCAGTGAGTGGCGTAACCTCAGACACCGATATTGCCTCAGACAGTGTTGTTGCCACAAGCAGCGATGTTCGCACAGACAGCGGAGTTACCACAGTGAGTGGCGTAACCTCAGACACCGATATTGCCTCAGACAGTGTTGTTGCCACAAGCAGCGATGTTCCCACAGACAGCGATGTTGCCACAAGCAGCGATGTTGCCACAGACAGCGATGTAACCACTGACAGTGCTGTTACTATAGAGAGCGATATTGCTACAGACAGCGATATTTCCACAAGCACCGATGTTCCCACAGACAGCGATATTGCAACAGGCAGCGATGTTCAAACAGACAGCGATGTCGCCACAGACAGCTATGTTACCACAAGCAGCGATGTTGCCACAGACAGCGATGTTGCCACAAGCAGCGATGTTCCCACAGACAGCGATGTTGCCACAAGCAGCGATGTTCCCACATACAGCGATGTTCCCACAGACAGCGATGTTGCCACAAGCAGCGATGTTCCCACAGACAGCGATGTTGCCAGAGACAGCGATGTTGCCAAAGACAGCGGAGTTACCACAGTGAGTGGCGTAACCTCAGACACCGATATTGCCTCAGACAGTGTTGTTAACACAAGCAGCGATGCTGCCACAAGCAGCGATGTTGCCACAAGCAGCGACGTTGCCACAAGCAGCGACGTTCCCACAGACAGCGATGTTTTCACAAACAACGGTGTTGCCAGAGACAGCGATGTTCCCAGAAACAGCGATGTTGCCAAAGACAGCGATGTTGCAAGAGACAGCGATGATGCAAGAGACAGCGATGATGCCACAGGCAGCGATGTTGCTACAGACAGCGATGTTGCCAAAGACAGCGATGTTCCCACAGTCAGCGACGTTGCCAAAGACAGCGATGTTGTCACAAGCAGCGATGTTCCCACAGACAGCGATGTTGCCACAAGCAGCGATGTTCCCACATACAGCGATGTTCTCACAGACAGCGATGTTCCCACAAACAGCGATGTTCCCACAGACAGCGATGTTGCCAGAGACAGCGATGTTGCCAAAGACAGCGGAGTTACCACAGTGAGTGGCGTAACCTCAGACACCGATATTGCCTCAGACAGTGTTGTTAACACAAGCAGCGATGCTGCCACAAGCAGCGATGTTGCCACAAGCAGCGACGTTCCCACAGACAGCGATGTTTTCACAAACAACGGTGTTGCCAGAGACAGCGATGTTCCCAGAAACAGCGATGTTGCCAAAGACAGCGATGTTGCAAGAGACAGCGATGATGCAAGAGACAGCGATGATGCCACAGGCAGCGATGTTGCTACAGACAGCGATGTTGCCAAAGACAGCGATGTTCCCACAGTCAGCGACGTTGCCAAAGACAGCGATGTTGTCACAAGCAGCGATGTTCCCACAGACAGCGATGTTGCCACAAGCAGCGATGTTCCCACAGACAGCGATGTTCCCACAAGCAGCGATGTTGCCACAGACAGCGATGTTTACACAAGCAGCGATGTTGCCACAAGCAGCGATGTTGCCACAAGCAGCGATGTTGCCACAAGCAGCGATGTTCCCACAGACAGCGATGTTGCCACAGACAGCGATGTTGCCACAAGCAGCGATGTTCCCACAGACAGCGATGTTGCCACAAGCAGCGATGTTCCCACAGACAGCGATGTTGCCACAAGCAGCGATGTTCCCACAGACAACGATGTTGCCACAGACAGCGATGTTGCCACAAGCAGCGATGTTCCCACAGACAGCGATGTTGCCACAAGCAGCGATGTTCCCACAGACAGCGATGTTCCCACAGACAGCGATGTTCCCACAGCCAGCGGAGTAACCGCAGTGAGTGGCGTAACCTCAGACACCGATATTGCCTCAGACAGTGTTGTTGCCACAAGCAGCGATGTTCCCACAGACAGCGATGTTGCCACAAGCAGCGATGTTGCCACAGACAGCGATGTAACCACTGACAGTGCTGTTACTATAGAGAGCGATATTGCTACAGACAGCGATATTTCCACAAGCACCGATGTTCCCACAGACAGCGATGTTGCAACAGGCAGCGATGTCGCCACAGACAGCGATGTTGCCACAAGCAGCGATGTTCCCACAGACAGCGATGTTGCCACAAGTAGCGATGTTCCCACATACAGCGATGTTCCCACAGACAGCGATGTTCCCACAGACAGCGATGTTCGCAAAGACAGCGATGTTGTCACAGACAGCGACGTTCCCACAGACAGCGATGTTGCCACAAGCACCGTTGTTCGCAAAGACAGCGATGTTGTCACGGACAGCGACGTTCCCACAGACAGCGTTGTTGCCACAAGCACCGATGATCGCAAAGACAGCGATGTTGTCACAGACAGCGACGTTCCCACAGAAGGCGATGTTGCCAGAGACAGCGATGTCCCCACAGACAGCGATGTCCCCACAGACAGCGATGTCCCCACAGACAGCGATGTCCCCACAGACAGCGACGTTGCCACAGGTAGCGATATTGACACAGATAAAGCAGTTATCACCGAAAGCGCAATTACTACAAGCAGCGATGTTGCCACAAGCAGCGATGTTCCCACAGACAGCGATGTTGCCACAAGCAGCGATGTTCCCACAGACAGTAATGGTCCCACTGACAGCGGTGTACCCACAGACAGCGATGTTGCCACAAGCAGCGATGTTGCCACAAGCAGCGATGTTGCCACAAGCAGCGATGTTGCCACAGACAGCGATGTTGCCACTGACCGTGCTGTTACTAGAGAGAGCGGTATTGCTACAGACAGCGATGTTGCAACAGGCAGCGATGTTCCCACAGACAGCGATGTCGCCACGAGCACCGATGTTGCCACAAGCAGCGATGTTGCCACAAGCAGCGATGTTGCCAGAAGCAGTGATGTTGCCACAAGCAGCGATATTGGCACAAGCAGCGATGTTCCCACAGACAGCGATGTTGCCACGAGCAGCGATGTTCCCACAGACAGCGATGTTGCCACAAGCAGCGATGTTCTCAAAGACAGCGATATTGTCACAGACAGCGACGTTCCCACAGACAGCGATGTTGCCACAAGCACCGATGTTCGCAAAGACAGCGATGTTGTCACAGACAGCGACGTTCCCACAGACGGCGATGTTCCCACAGACAGCGATGTCGCCACAGACAGCGATGTTGCCACGAGCACCGATGTTGCCACAAGCAGCGATGTTGCCACAAGCAGCGATGTTGCCAGAAGCAGTGATGTTGCCACAAGCAGCGATGTTGGCACAAGCAGCGATGTTCCCACAGACAGCGATGTTGCCACGAGCAGCGATGTTCCCACAGACAGCGATGTTGCCACAAGCAGCGATGTTCTCAAAGACAGCGATATTGTCACAGACAGCGACGTTCCCACAGACAGCGATGTTGCCACAAGCACCGATGTTGTCACAGACAGCGACGTTCCCACAGACGGCGATGTTCCCACAGACAGCGATGTCGCCACAGACAGCGATGTTACCACAAGCACCGATGTTGCCACAAGCAGCGATGTTGCCACAAGCAGCGATGTTGCCAGAAGCAGTGATGTTGCCACAAGCAGCGATGTTCCCACAGACAGCGATGTTGCCACAAGCAGCGATGTTCGCAAAGACAGCGATATTGTCACAGACAACGATGTTGCCACAAGCACCGATGTTCGCAAAGACAGCGATGTTGTCACAGACAGCGACGTTCCCACAGACGGGGATGTTGCCAGAGACAGCGATGTTGTAACAGACAGCGATGTTGCCAATGACAGCGATGTTCGCTCGGTCAGCAATGTTCCCACTGACAGCGATGTTCTCACAGACAGCGATGTTTCCTCAAACAACGATGTTGCCAGAGACGGCGTTATTGCCACAGACGGCGTTGTTGCCACAGACATCGATGTTCCCACAGACAGCGATGTCCCCACAGACAGCGATGTCCCCACAGACAGCGACGTTGCCACAGGTAGCGATATTGACACAGATAAAGCAGTTATCACCGAAAGCGCAATTACTACAAGCAGCGATGTTGCCACAAGCAGCGATGTTCCCACAGACAGCAATGTTGCAACAGATAGCGATATTCCAACAGACAGTGGTAGTCCCATAGACAGTGATGGTCCCACTGACAGCGGTGTACCCATAGACAGCGATGTTCCCACAGACAGCGATGTTGCCACAAGCACCCATGTTGCCACAAGCAGCGATGTTGCCACAAGCACCGATGTTGCCACAGACAGCGATGTTGCCACTGACCGTGCTATTACTAGAGAGAGCGGTATTGCTACAGACAGCGATATTGCAACAGGCAGCGATGTTTCCACAGACAGCGATGTTGCCACAAGCACCGATGTTGCCACAAGCAGCGATGTTGTCACAGACAGCGACGTTCCCACAGACAGCGATGTTGCCACAAGCAGCGATGTTCGCACAGACAGCGGAGTTACCGCAGTGAGTGGCGTAACCTCAGACGCCGATATTGCATCAGACAGTGTTGTGGCCGCGGATAGCGATGTTACCACTGACAGCGGTGTACCCACAGACAGCGATGTTAACACAAGCAGCTATGTTCCCACAGACAGCGATGTTGCCACAAGCACCGATGTTCCCACAGACAGCGATGGTTCCACAAGCAGCGATGTTGCCACAAGCAGCGATGTTGCCACAGACACCGATGTTGTCACAAGCAGCGATGTTCCCACAGACAGCGATGTTGCCACAGACAGCGATGTTGCCACAGACAGCAGTGTTGCCACCGACAGCGACCTTGCCACAGACAGCGATGATGCTAATGTCAGCGTTGCCACAGACCACGGCACTGGCACTGACACTGGTGTTAATACAGACAGTAATGTCAACACAGACAGAAGTGTTGCTTCAGACAGTGGTGTAATCGCCGAAAGCGATGTTTCAGGTGACAGCGGTATTACTACAGATAGCGCGCTTACCACTGATAGTGTTATTACCACAGAGAGCGCTGTTATCACTGACAGACCGGTTGCCAGAGACGAAACAGTTATCACGGACAGCGGTGTTGCTACAGACACTGGTGTTCCTTCAGACGGAGGTTTCTCAACAGACAAAGCAATTACCATCGACGGCGCAGATACCACGGAGAATGGTTTTACCGATGACAGCAGTAACATCTCTGATAGTGGTGTAACCGCTGACAGCGGTATTGCGATAGACAGCGGTGTTGCGTCAGACAGCGGTATTACCAAAACCAGCGGTATTACCACAGAGAACGCTGTTACCATAGAGAGCGCAGCTTCTACTGATATACCATTTACCTCAGATAGCGGTGTGGTCTCAAGCAGTAGTGTAACTGCCGAGAGCGCGGTTGCCACCGAGAGTGCCTTTACTTTAGAGAATAGTGTTACCACAGACACTAGTGTTTCCTCAGATAGCGCTGTTACCAGTGGCATTGTAACCAAAGAGGCTGCAATAACTAGCGATGACACTGCTTCTACCGTCGATGATTTCAGCACTGATGTTGCTATTGAAACAGATGATTCAATCACAGCAGACGACAGTGCTACTGCCGATGACGTTGACACCACAAATGTCGATGTCACCATAGAGAACAGTGTTAAAGCTGGTGATGCTCTTAGTGATTATAATGGTAGTGTCGCAGAAGGCGCCGTATCCAACAACGGAAATGTTCAGACGGAGAGTACCGCTGCCACGGATGATGATGTAAGCACCCAAGGTATTGATACATCAGCCAGTTTTATTACTTCTAAAGACACCAGTACTACTGCTGATGTGAGCACTATAATGGTTGATGTTACTACGGAGATTACTGTTCCCACAAACGATGCTGTTATCACAGAAGGTTCTATTACCAATGACGATACTGTTACCATTAAGAGTGCTGTTACAGATGACACATCTTCAACTAAGGCAATAACAACTGTAAAAGAAGGCAAAGAACAACCTAATTCAGAGACAACTCCACAAGATATTGACAAGACTTCGGAGCCATCAAGATTTGCCATACATTCTGATGAACAGCACGATTCCCAAGAATACAGTTCCGAGAATGATTCGGTAACATGTGGACCTGAAGATTATGATTCAAACGAGGATTACTCTGAAGAATATGAGTCTGCGGAACCAGTTCCGAGTACAACAGGATCTGCGCTTACAGGTGATGATACTGAATTGGCTACAGATAAACTCGCAGCTACAATGCAGTCTCCTGAAAATTCGATTGCTGATCAAACAATATCTGATGTATTACCAGTTTCTGTCTCAGTTTCTGAAGGTTCACTTTCTAAAGAAGAAACTTTATCGACTTCTCAACAAATTAATTCCGAAGAACAATCTGAGGGTACAACATCGATTCCAATTCCAAATACACTAATATCCGATTCAGTATCTAAATCAGATATACATTCGACGGAAGAATTATTCAGCACAACTTTACAGCCTCAAACCGAACCTACAATTGATGAAACTGTAGATTCATCGCCAGAATCGGAAGAAATCACGTCTGAGTTAGATGCTAAAGAACAGAAAGAGGAAATAACCGCGCAACAAACATCTGCTCCCGATGCAAGCGATGCACAGAACGCATATATTGCAAAACAAAGCGATGAATTTTCAGAATCTGATGGAACAAGTGCTACAGGAATTCTGCAAACTGGAGAATTATCTAATGAGCAACCAATAGTGAGTGCTGATAAAACGGAAGAATCGAATGACGACGAATCTAGAAAGGAACTGGACTCGTCCAGTATTACTGAGCCACAGGAACCAATAATAAATGAAGATGAAACATCCCAAAAAATAGATGGAACTGGTATAGAAACCCAAACTACTGACGATCAATCAGCAATTGATAGTAAACAAGCCGACGAATCAACATTACGTGCTGAAAAACAAACAATTTCCGTATACGACCAAACATCAACTGAGAATGTTATTAAAACAGAATCAACGGAATATACTTTAAATCAACAACATGCAAGCAACGAACAACACATTATTGAAGGCCAATCAACATCAACTGAAACTACATTTAGACATCAAACAACTGAAAGAGAAGACCAATACGTAAAAGAAAAACAATCACAATTAGAATCTGCTTATAAAAACCAGGAATCTACTAATGAGCAAAATGTAAGAACAGTTGAACAAGATGAATCAAATCAAACAACAGAGGATCAACTGACAGAAGAAATATCAACAACAACAACAACTAATATAATAAAAGACGACAGCGGTCTGGTTCGTTCACAGACAACATATGCGGCACAGCCCAAGCCACCTGGAATGCAGTCTGTGGTATTTGAAACCGAAGTTGCTATGCCCAATACCGGAGGAAAGTTGGGCATTAACCATGGCAGGAAAGGTAAGTTATTGAATATAGTTTTTGCCAAACTTTATGTATTGCGCCTCTGAACATCGCGAGACGAGTATAAACCATTTGTTATCAACACGTAATTTTTAAACTCACAGGCGCGTAATTTTGCTCAGAAAATTGTTCAGAGCCTCTCTCAAGTTTAGCGATAGTTTTTTTTATCGGTTTATGTTATTTTTTGCAATTTATCACTCGCTCTGTTGATTGATTCAACAACTTCATGCATCATACAACAAAATAATAGTCTAAGGCCCTGTTTCACCACCTACGATTTAAGTTCCAGTTAGTCTATTTGGTAGATACAAATTCTGTACAATACTGGCCCTAAATAAAACAGAATGTCGCCCGGTTCCAATCTAGCAGCAATGTCTTCTTTTCGGCAACGAATTTCAAATTTATAATGTAAAAGTTACTTTCTACCAGCAATTTTTTACAAGGTGTAAGTTGCAAATTGGTTTAAACAAAACTCACACATTGATCTGATTACTACTTAATGAGAATGTTAACCACAACTAAAACCACCCATCTTATTCACACAGAAATAATGAACGCTCTGGAGACAAACATGCGGCTGAAGATATTGCTACTCCCCAAGGGTCCCGCCGGCAAGAACTGCTATTGCTCGTGTGACAGCAAGTCACCGCCCGCCATCATACCGCTCTCCGAACTACCGCAAGAAGTTACCGCTTAGATATTTACTACCAAATTGAATTTCGCGCCATACCTATTACCAAGAAGTCAATTTGACGTTTCTTGATCAAAAATCTACCGAAATATTTCAAAAGCTACCGTATTCTGTCAAGTATAACTACCAACTTACAACGTTAAATACAGAATTTATTTTGTAAATCTACTACCGTATTAGAACTTCAGTGTAATTAAAATGTCGACTTGTGTGAATTTAACTTTTATTTTTACCTCTTAACGTTTTTTTCCAAAATCAATCTGACAATAACTTTTTGACATTGACATTCCTGCAATCCCGCCTTTTGGGCAGTGTTGCCAGTGCTTATTATAAAAATTATGTCTAAATAGTACAAACATAATATCAATGCTAACAATTTTATCTAATTGGAAGTTAGTACGCGTAGTATATTATTTATGGTCGTTATTTTCAACCAATGAAACACTCTTTTAACGGAATAAAATAAAATTTTAGCTATAAAGTTATTATTAAACTTACCTGATGTGAAATATAAATGTATAAACTGTTCAATAAATGTATTAAGCGCACGAATTGCCCATATTATCCTTCCTAAAGTATACTTACATGGTGATGTAATTTTTTATGTAAGTTAAATATGTTACATGTTGGTACATGTTGATACTAAAAAAACTAAAACTGTTTTTCAATACGCTTGTTGAAATGTATTACTGTGAAATAAAACTACATAATATATATTTTTGACATTGAAACGTCTTTTTTTTATAATTTAGATGCCTTTATCCTACTAGCACAGATATGGTTTACTTTGGTGGTTAGAAAAAGTCGGCCATCATGGTAGATATCACAAGATGCAGGAAACAAATTACAATGTGTTGTTTGATATTTTATCCAAGTATATTGGGTGACCGAAATTTAAACACGTGATTGTACTCATGACTACTAACAACTTTCCCAAAAAAAACTTTTGTTTTTTTTATAATTACAGCAAAATTACTGAAGACGCGGGCGCGGGGCCTCGCCGCTAACAGCTGATCGGGCGACGGCAGGCGCAAAATCAAAATTTTGCTGTAATGATAATAAAATAACAAAAAAAGTTTCTTTGGGAAAGTTGTTTGTAATCATGAGTACAATCACGTGTATAACGGTCATTAATTACCAGTCACCTTATCCGCTCCAGTCGTATTCCCGTTATATGATTTGTGATAAAACCAACTTTAAGAAAGAAAATCAATAATTGCAAATAACGCCATCTATTGAAAAACAAGAAGTATTGGATAAAGATCGTTTATTAGTTCAAAACATGAGAACATACGTTCTACTCATATTACTCTAGGAGATACTTTCTTGCTGGGGTAACGTACACGGTTTATTTCAGTATCTTCGCCGCGCCTCCACCGTTTTGCGCTGGGCTCTGGTCCATGTTTGTAATCAGTAACTCAAGTTTTCTTAAGAGCGCTATCACTGAAAGTTGGCAACGTCGCAAATAGATGTCAAATATTTACACGTTGTAATTAATTTGGCCATTTTACTATATGAAAGTAAGACATGGCTCTGTAGCTCCCTAAAACATTGAATAGGAATTGCAATTAAAAAACTAAATTTGATGTTTTTAACGGTTTACTTGTAAAAAAGGCACCTGGAAAGTATCCAACTACGTTTTTTACATATAAAACTATATATTCTGTGTTACGATCGATATTAATAATTGCAATTCCTGGTGTAACTGTTTGACAGCTATTTGCGACGTTGCCAACTTTCGGTGATAGCGCTCTTAATGTGTCAAAAGGAAATAGACATATCAGTTTAAGTATTCAACATCTACATCAACAGATTTACAATGAAATAATAGGGAGTATATAATTAAAATAATAACTACATTTTTCCAGAGAATTCATTTAATTTAGTCGAATTAAAAAGATAAAACTACAATAGCAATATTTACAAGGAAATACATAGATACTAAAATCAACAAATTCATACTAGACTACTTTACAGCTCACTAGAATATGCAAATATAATAGCAATACATGACATGAAAGGAAAGAAAGACATACATATTAGAATAATTTCTCAAAAATTATGTACAAATAATGTAAATACTATTTTTGGAAGTCGTGGTGGCGTGGTGTACTAAACCTAAAATAAAACTACGAATAAAAAACTAGGTACATACTAATACTCAGCAACGGCCTGATCTTACATCCTTGCTGATAACGTGCAGGCTAAAAGAGTCAAGGGTCTCCAGCCCCCGGAGGCGGCTCGACCATACGTATTCTCTGTATTATCGAAAGCAACCAAAATCTCATGTGGAGCAAGGCTGCTAACCTTAACCGCGAGTTCGTCCACAGCTATCCTATGTCCTCACTGTGTGACTTGGCATCACATGTCTTTGGTACTGTTACACTAACTAAAATAACATCTAATAAATAAAAAAAAAAACTACATCGATCATCTTCAACCTTTCATCCGCAATGTTTCCCAGCACTAAGCCATGGAGACGAAATCACTACACAGAGTATATACAAGCAAACGACAACAAATTACAAAAAAAAAAACATCCAAAAACACTTCTAAAATAAATAAAATCTAACTAACCTAAAGAAACAAAGTATTAACAATATGGCAACAGCTAATACATAATTAAAGTGTGAATGAGGCCCCGATGCATCCAGCCTGCACTCCCCAGTAGAGGCAGGCACCTCATCCACCATGTGCAAACCTTACCCCGATCTTATACATCCTGTATCTCCTATCCTGTGTCCCCACCTTAAGAGCTGCTTGACTTGGGGAACTCACAGAGGACCTCCTGCCCTTTCAACGTAAAATAAAACTATGTACATACTAATACTTGCCGAGTATCCTACATCCTCTTTGCGCTGCTTCTTGCTGATAACCATGACGGTTACCATGAGGGGCAAGGCCACTCGCCCTCCCCCTGTCCGCAGCGAAACGGAGATCGAGCGTCCGGGCTAAAAGAGTTAAGGATCGAGCCTCCAGCCTCCCACAGGAGGCTCGACCATACGTATTCTCTGTATTATCGAAAGCAACCAAAATCTCATTTGGTGGCAAGGCTGCTAACCTTAACCCCGAGTTCGTCCACAGCTATCCTATGTCCTCACTGTGTGACTTGGCATCACATGTCTTTGGTTCTGCTACACTAACTAAAATAACATCTAATAAATAAATAAAAAAACACTACATCGAGCATCTTCAACCTTTCATCCGTAATGTTTCCCAGCACTAAGCCACGGAGACGAAAACACTACACTGACTATAAACAAGCAAACGACAAATATTTCCAAAAAAAAAATACAAAAACACTTCTAAAATAAATGAAAATCTAACTAACCTAAAGAAAATATGAATGAGGTCCAGATGCATCCAGCCTGCACTCCCCAGTGGACGCAGGCACCTCATCCACCATGTGCTGCACTAGCTGACCTTACCCCGACCTTATACATCCTATATATACAGCTATACTATGTCCACACCTTAAGAGCTGCTTGACTGGGGAACTCAAAGACAACCTCCTGCCCTTTCAATGTACTAAACCTAAAATAAAACTACAAATAAAAAAAAAAACTATGTACATACTAATACTCAGCAGCTGCCTGATCTTACACCCTCGCGTATTCTTCTCTGCGCTGCTTTCTTGCTGATAACTGAAACAGCTTGAGCCATCACCGATGTGTTACCTTTACGCTTCTGGGTTCTGCAGGATCGCGGAAATGGGCACGTCTTCAGAGGTGCTCTCCACCCTTCCGGGAGGCCGCTCCAGCATCGTGTCGTGCAGCGCCACTAATGGGGGCGCTCCGTAATGGCAAATTTGCTTTGCCCTTTGCCTGTGAATCCGGAGAAGGACTCCGAGACAGATCGGCCAGGTACGCTTGTACCCGGCTCTTGTAGGACTCCTTCCTCCGGTATCCTTTTGTTGCTTCTACGGAGCGCCCCAACGAGGGCAACTCCTCCAAAAGCCTCATGTTAGTGGCACTGCTTCCACTACGAGCCAGACGCGCCTCCGTCCGGGCTAAAAGCTCTACCTCTTCCTCGGCCCATCTCCGCTTCACCTGCGGCGGCGCATCCTCAGCGTTGGCCGTCATAGGACGGCCGCTTGTCTCTTCTCGCACTCCCAACCCTATTTTGGTTTTGAAGGCCCTGTCACATGACGGGCAAGGCCATTCGCCCTCCCCCCGTGCCGAGCGAGGCGGAGATCGAGCGTCTGGGCTTAAAGATTTAAGGGTCGCTACCTCCGACTCCTGTGGGAGGCCGGAGGCTCGACCATACATTTTCCCATGATCGAAAGCAATCATTTAATCTCTTTGGCAGAACGGTGCTAACTATATTCCCGATCCTATATCTCCTATCCTATACCTACTGCTTTCCTATGTCCCCACTGTGTGACTTGGAGAACTCATAGAGAGAAGCTCCATTAGTTCCTCCCTGACCTGTCAATGTCCTAAAACTAAAAATGATGTCCCTACACCCTCGTTTACTCTATTCTAAGACGCTTTCAGGGCAGACAATTTAGCTCAGTCAATTTGAAACAACGCGGACCATCGCGTCGGGTAGGACCACCGGTATTGTCCACGGGGACTGACATGTCTTCCATAGGGGTGCTCCTTGTCTGCAAGTTTGTAGCGCCCGAGCTCGGAAAATGACCCCGAGTTAGGTCAGGTAAGTAAGACAACACCTAGAACTTGTAGGACTCCTTAGTCCGGTAGGACCAGTGATCGTAAACTCTAGCTAGAACCGCACAGCGACCCCGAGACCCCGCGCACAGCAGTTGCTTCCAACTACATCTAGAAACTCTAGAACTCTCGCTATCTCTATACTACCAGGTTCTACTTCAAAGTATCAGACTTTCTAGAACATTCCCAACCTATTTATCAACAATGCATATTATGGTTCAACCCGGACTGAATTATTTAAGGCCTTTTTATTCAATATCAATAATAGCAACATTAGAAGTACTAAAACCGTAAGGTGAGCTGTCTACCAGACGTCCCATACAACTAAAATTAAATCTTATGATCTGAATCTAACTTTGTCCACACCATATGAGCTGATAGACTTAGAACTAAAGAAGGGAAGAAAAACCATTTAGGCCCATTACAAAAATGAACGCGATTTGTTACCCAAGAACAGATTCAGTGAGCGCATGGTGGGTGACAGCAGGTGACAGTAACAATAAGTCACGGTGACAAAAAATTGCAGTCAGCGGCGTGCCTTAATCTACACATACAACGCAAAATAAAGCAACAAACAAATAATACCAAGCACAACACAAGCTATGAAACACAAAAACACGCTGCATTCGCGTCACGTCATGCGTGAATGGGACAACGCTCAGCATTATGTAGTCCGCACACCTAGATAAAATAGCGCAAATTATCTTTTTTCGTCAAAACAGCCCAGCAGTTTCTGAGATTAGCGTGTTCATGCAAACAAACCTGTACTAATATTATAAAGCTGAAGAGTTTGTTTGTTTGAACGCGCTAATCTCAGGAACTACTGGTTCGATTTGAAAAATTCTTTCAGTGTTAGATAGCCCATTAATCGAGGAAGGCTACAAGCTATATACCATCAAGCTAAGACACACGGGAGCGGAGCAGTAACCAAAGATGCGGGTGAAACCGCTGGGGACAGCTAGTTGTTCAATATACTGTTTGACAAGTTGATCGAGCGTCTGGGCTATGAGATTTAAGGGTCGCTACCTCCGACTCCTGTGGGAGGCCGGAGGCTCGACCATACATTTCCTTATTATTGTCAAAAGCAACCATTAAATCTCTTTGGGGCAAGGCGGCTAACCTTAACCCCGAGTTCGTCCACAGCTATCCTATGTCCCCACTGTGTGACTTGGGGAATTCATAGACAGAATCTTTATTAGTTCCTTCAAATTATCAAAGAATCAATACAGAAAACTCTGAATACAACCGGGCAAGTGCGAGTCGGACTCGCGCACGAAGAGTTCCGTACCATTATTTATAAAACGGAGAAAAAATCATGTCTGTTTAATGGGAGCCCCCCTCAAATATTAATTTAATTTTAATGCAATTACATATTTTTAAAGTAAGTAATACATTCCATATTCTGTGAATATTTCAAGCATCTACCTGTTGCCGTTATCGATATCGAGCAAAAATGAAAAAAAAAATCACGTTTGTTGTATGGGAGCCCCCCAAAATATTTATTCTATTCTAGTTTTCAGTATTTGTTGTTATAGCAGCAACAGAAATACATCATCTGTGAAAATTTCAACTCTCTAACTATCACGGTTCATGAGATACAGCCTGGTGACAAACGGACGGACGGACGGACACTCCCTCCACCTTCCCAAGGCCCGACCAACGCTCGGCGTTATACGGGCCGAAACGTGAGGCGGCTGCGGACTTTTGGCTCCCTTGGCTCATCTGTTTTGTTTATGTCCGCAGGCGCTGCTTGATCTCTACAAGTTAGCCACTGTGTCCCATAGCAACTCTCCCAAAGTTGGGCTATGTGAACTTACAGACAATATAGTGTACTTCGTCGCCGGGCAATCCTGGGTGTTGTGATCCTCGACGACGTGGTGGTGCATGTATTAGATGCTAGCAGATGTGCTGCCGCTGTCGTTGCTGTTGTTGTTGCTGTTGTGGTTGATGTTGCTGTTGATGGTGTCAGTTATTTCTGCGCGCTCGAGTGCGCTCCGCTTTCTGTGCCAGGAGTGCGCAAATTCCCTGAGCCTTGCAAAGTTCGCCGATGAGCCAACTAGATCGCCGTAATAGATCGAGCCGGCCTCCTCGCGGCTGATCCCATCCATCATCTTCCGCCTCATCTCCTCATACAGGGGGCAGACCCACAGCGCATGATGCAGGTCTTCCTCTTCCATACCGCAGTAACACATGCTATCCTCACACAACTTCATATCAGACAGCCTTTTCCTAAAACATCCGTGTCCCGTGAGGATCTGGGACAGTTGATAGTCCGGTGTCACCCAGTGCGACCTTAGTCGGACCCCTACTTCCGGAAAGAAACGGTATAGCTCCCTACCTTTCTCCTCATTCCTCCATCTTTCCTGCCAGACATCAATCATTTCACGCCAAATCTCTCGCTTGCGTCGAGCCTTCTCTCGCCCCCGGGAGCACGCCCCTCCCCGCGGAGTGGTCGCGGTCAATCGCTCCTCATCCAGTTTGCCAGCACGGATAACCTCAAGGTCGGCCGGAAGGACCCCACCCAAGACCGCCAGCGCAGACGTACTGGTAGACCTGTACGCCTTCGTCAGCAGTATCAGGCTAGGCCTCTGGCTCCTAAGGAGCGAGCTGCGAACGACATGAAGTGTCGCCCGCCTATACCAACATGCTGCAGCATACGTTACCGTGGCTACGAATGTGCCCCTGTAGAGAACGCGAAGTCCAGGATATCGAATGCCCCAGGATGATGCCGACACTCTCGCCATCTTCCCAAAGCATTTGGCCGCACGCTCCCCTATCGACACCGCATGCTGCGCAAAGGACAGACATGAGTCGAGCACCACACCCAAGACCATAGCCGACGTGACACTCCTGACCGAGTGCCCGGCTAATTTGACGACGGGGGCCCTCTGCAATTTTCCCCTGATAGTCATCATAGATGACTTCTCAGGAGAGAATTCCAGCCCCATGCCGCAACCAAGTCCAGCGTTATCTTGGCCGCCGCCTCAATCCCCGCACGGGACTGGGACTCGATCAGGATGGTCACGTCATCCGCATATGCGACCATACGCGTGTGCTCGGGTAGTGGTAGTCGAAGCAGGTCGTCCATGAGTACGTTCCACAAAGATGGACCCAGGACTGACCCCTGTGGACACCCCATGGTGGAGGTCTTCCACACCACCCGGTCACCGACGAATAGCCCAACCCGGCGTCGAGCAAAGTAGTCCGCCAGCATCTTAAAGATGTTAGGCGGGCAACCCGCTCGCTTGACCTTAGTTAGGATCATCGGCCACCAGGCATTGTCAAAGGCACCAGAGATGTCCAGAAAGATGGCCTGCACGTACTTGAAGCGACTCTCTGTGGACCCACGCATTATGTCCCGGAGTGCAGTGACCGTTGACCTACCTGGAGAGAATCCATGCTGGGAGACGGAGATCTGGTTGCTGATCGTGGGAGCGCATCTGAGGATGATGCGTTCTAAAATTTTGCCTAGTACAGGGAGAAGCGTGATCGGCCGGTACGCCTTGGGGTCAGTAGGCGGCCTACCGTTGCCCTTCGGCAAGACGAGTAATCGGCCCTCCTTCCACACATCGGGGAAGACTCCCTCCAACACACATTTGCCGTACACTGCAGTGACTTCTGCAGGTACGACAGCCCATACATTCTTCACTATTCGCGCGCTGATTCCGTCCAATCCCGGAGCAGTATTAGGCAGACTATCCCCCCCAAACAATCACAAGATAGTGGAAGCGCAGGCGGACCAGACGGGATAAGCGTGGCGGCGACACGGACCTGTCCATGATATGGTGTGTCCCGAGACGAGTCGTCGTCCGAGCATAGCGCAGACAATAGCCCAGCCGCCGCATCGCCCACAGTGCATGCAAAGCCCTCCGCCAATCTTATGCCATTAATGACTCGGGGGGGAGGCCTAAGTCTGCCACTGGCAGCGCGGTATGCCAACCAGTTTCAAGTTTCAGCAAGCCAGTTTCGGCAATGCCGCGAAAATATTCCAGCTCCGCCTCCACCATAGCCCTTCTGTATCTCGCTCGCACACTGTGGTATTCTGCTCGCAAACACTCTTCTGTCGGTCCCCCTCTCCTTCTAGACCCCTGCCACTTGCACCTAGCCTTGCAGTGTGACTTCCGTAGCTTCTCCAGCTCCGGACTCCACCATTCATACCCTGCGTCCTTTGGTGGCCCTTTTATACCTAAACATGATGCAGCCGTCTCTATTATAACTTTCGTAAAATCCCTGCAGACAAAGGACGCTTGTTTCTCAAAGTTGAGATTACCCATTCGCGCATGGATAGCTCGCTGAAAGCGCGGCCAGTCCACACCTTGATCCCGAAAGCGGACCGGCTCCCCGCCTGGCCCAAGATTTTCTGGGGTGTCGCCGCTGCGGCTTCCTGTTGTGACCCGGAAGGAGATCAGCCTGTGGTCACTGCAGCTAGCCCCCACTCGGACCGACCACTCGCTCACCGCCACGTTCCTGCTGGTGAGGGTCAGGTCGATGTTGGACTCACCATTCGGGCCGCTGAAAGTAAAGGGTTGGCCCTCCACGTTACGAATGGTGAGCTCGTGTGCCGAAATGAAGGCCTCCAGGCTTGTCCTCCGGTGCAGCGCGTCATGTCCCCTTCCGATGTAATGCCGTGGTTCGCTGTGCCACAGCGGCGAGTGCGCATTTACGTCCACGCAGATAAGGACGCGCCTCCCCCGCAGCGCCTCCAGTACGGTATCCAAGTGGTGCAGGTGTCCGTCTATACTTTCTCCGTACTGGAAGTATGCGCTCACCACATGCATGTCGCAGTCCGCCAGGTGAGCGACAATGCAGTGGTCATTAGACAGGTGATCCAGCACCGCACACGCTGCTCCACTACGCCTAATCATGATCCCCGCTTTGGACCCAGGGCTTTTTTGTATTATGTGCCCTGCTTGTGCGTATTGTTCTTGCACAAGCAGGACATCCAGCCCCAGGTCCTGCGCCACGGATGAGATTTCTCTCGTGGCAAGAGCGGACCCCGCCAGATTAATTTGTCCCACGTGGAAGCTCCTCCTAGTGGCCATAGTTGGTCATGGCTACGCTCCTCTGCTCCGCATGTGCACGGGCCGGGCAGTCGCGCGCTGCTGTGCGGTGTGTAGTGGCCTCCTTCCTTCCGAACCTCTTGCAGGTGGCGCAGCAGACTGCTGCGGACTGGCAGGCGTCGCTTTTGTGGCCCGTGGTACCGCAGCGCGAGCACGTGTGTTCTGTTGCTTTGCAATATTTTTCAGGGTGCCCGAACTGCTGGCATTTATTGCAGCAGGTCACCTCCACATAGTCGATGACTTCGACCGCCTGTCAGCCAATGTAAGCTGTGCCCTTCTGTAGGAGCACCTCGCACAACTCCGCCGAGCACGAGAATACTGCAGCAACGGCCGCGCCCTGCAACCTATTCTTTTTGAAAAGCCCCTTTGCCTCCTTTAATATCTCCTTGCCCCTTTCCAGGGGCCACCTGTGGTCCTCCTGCAGATTCTGCTCATGGAGAGCAGTCAGCGTCTTCTCATAGGTAGGGATGCCCTCCAGCCTGTTCAGGCAGATGAGCGGCTGCTTTCGCTTGGGTTCCGAGACTCGCAGGGTCGGTGGCATGGCGCCCCTTAGTCTGCTGGCCGATGTCTCATTAGTGGTTTGCACCAGCACGCCAGCATTTCCCACCTTTCGTACTTTGGCCACCTGGACCCAAAGCTTTGTGGGGTCCACTGCCTTTTTCAACTCCGCTTTGGTATCTTCAGCTGTCTTCAGGTCGCTGGTCTGTTCCGCCGGGTACACCGCCAGAATTGGGCCAGGATTGGGCACCATCTGGATGGCCTCTTGACGGCGCGGCAACTGCAGGGCCGACGCGTACGATAGTGCTATTTGTGTAGCTAATGTTTGTTCAGTTGTCCTTATTGAGCTTGCTGCTCTTGCTGCGCACTGCCTCCATGATGCCTTGGGTGTTGGCGGTGGCCAGATCTGCGAGCTGCTCGAGGGGGGCGCCAGTGATTTTATCCGCCATTTCTTGACGCTGAGGTGGAGTGGGGGTGGGGGCAGCCGGGGTCCCAGTAATAGGCCTCCCACGGGGGGGACCTTGCCACGCCTCGCCTGCACCCGACGATGAACCGCCTCCTGGACCTCCTCCGGCGAGCTCAATAGGCGCTTTTCCCCGGCCTGTGGCAGCGGCGGTGCCACCTCTGCACCCGTCGATCCTGCTGCATCCCTCGGCGGTGTCGTCAGGTCCAGTAGGCTCTCAGCCTGGTCCCGGGGTGGTGATCCGCGGTCCCTTGTTTGGGGGCGTGTGCGAGCCAGCGATTGGCGGGGGGTGAAGAATCCTGCACCCTCCCTTTGCAGCTCAACGAAAGCCTTCAGCTCCTCCTCCTTTTCGCGCAGCGCTGCCTCGACCAGGTCCTGTTGCTGCCTCTGGCGCCTATTATCCTCATCCTCGTCCATCCTTTTCAGGTTCTCTTACAAAGTACAATATGTCACTGTCAACACAATTGTCACTTGAGTGTCACTGTCACTAGCGTCAGTATCGCGGAAAGGGGTAAGTGTCACTGTCACTGGCGTCCTGTCGCACACACAAACGTCACGGTCAGTGTCAGCGGTGACAACTGACAGGTGACCACGCCCACACTGTTCGCGTCTCACTCCGAAACTAAGATGGCCGCGGCGATTAATGAGCACTCGCGTTAGTTGGAGCAGGAGGCACCGATATTCGCTGTCGACCAATAGGAGCGCGCAAAAACACTGAGCGGAGCACGGGCTTCGCACGTCTGCTCACTACGGTGGTCGGCGAAGACGGACGGACAGACAGAGGAGCGAAAACAATAGGGTTCCATTTTACCCTTTGGGTACGGAACCCTAAAAACTATAATATACTGTTTAACAAATTCCTTAGGCCACAGGATGCAGGTCGCTTCCAACAGGTATATGTGGAGATCTAAAGGGGAGGCCTATGTTCAGCAGTGGACGTCCTATGGCTGAGATGATGACAGGCCAGTAGAAATCATAATCCTTGCCTTGCCTTTTCCCAAGCTATATTGGGGTTGACTTCCAGTCTAACCAGATGCAAGTACTAGTGTTTTACATGGAGTAACTGCCTATCTGAATTTCTGAACCCAGTTACCTGGGCAACCCAATATCCCTTGGTAAGATCGGTTGCCAGACTACACATAACAGAACTTCTGGAAATACATTCAAATATCTATTCAAACTTAGCTCTTTATTACAGACGCCAGCACATCAAGCTACCCGAAACGATCAAATTTTCCCAATCAACATTGAGCTGTATACTTCAACGATAGAGTTTGAAATGTATTAAAGAAATTTGACAGATTGTAGTAGCTTGATGTGCTGGCGTCTCAACAGCACGTAATATCAGTTAGTGACGGAGAAGGCAGTTCAAACTCGCTCGCTATATCGCTTTGACAATGAACAATATGTAGCCCAGCATTGCAGGAGTAAGTAATAGTACATGTGCCGCTGCAGTATGTCACCCTGCAGCTGTGTGAGCTCCTTGCAGGCGTGCGGCGAGGCAGCAGGACAGCACGCCAACAACCCTGTAATATAACAAATACATAAATAAATACATGCAAAACAGTGAGTCGGAGCGCTAGCACACAGGCAGATATATAAATATATATGTATACACACAAACACAAATGCTTATCACTCACTTCAGCTGTAAACACCAAGTGCTGCAGCGGTGCTGGCTCACAACTGCCTGGTCTGGGTCAGCACGTCACCCCCGGAGACAGCAGCCAGCGATGCAACCCATGCTGTAACATACCTACTGTTAGTCTGTGCTACTGAACATATCACACAACATACATGCTGAAAATATTCCCCTACTAACATTTAGAACTAAATTATAATGTGAGATGCCATGAAGTGTTATAGATAAGACTCCATTATTATAGACAACTAGCAGTTTCTTGCGTCCCGGGCCACTCCCGCACCGGATAAAACTTAGCCTATGTTCACCGGGGATGGTGTAGCTTCACAACTGTGAAATAATTTTTCAAAAACAGTTTCTAGGCCTATTCAATTCAAACAATGAAATCATTCCTCTGCATAATATTAGTGTAGACAAATTACTTCAATTTGAGCAACATAAATATGTATCAACATACAAGTCTCATTTCCAATTGGCAAATATGATTGTAAGTTCTGATAGTAATGTGTATGTTTAGTACATAAGTACAAGTTGTTGATAATCCAACCCAGACAATCTCTTATGCATTTGCGGCAGCTATTTAAATATATATTTACATGAGCCGTGCTGAAGCTACCGGCAAACCCTTTGCAGTCGAGCAGTATTGACTGCATGCGGACACCGTTGACTAACAATGTAGGCAAGCTTTGTGTGCCAAGTTGGTTTTATCAAGTCTATAGCTGTGGATACACCTCGGCACTGGCGCTGCCTGTGTCCGCCACAGAGCAACTGTGTAAAATATAATAATCACTAGAACTGATATGAACTTAGAAGATATGTCTACTAAGAAGCAAGGTGAAGAGTTGTACCGTCAGTACGCGTTGCCTGCCATGTCAGTCAGCAGGAACTCGGTAGAACTCGCACGGGCTCCTGCAGGGCAGCTCGTGCGCTCCATTGCACTCTGCGCCGGTGGAGAACACGCGGCGAACATCACTCACACAGCCGGAACAACCCTGTAAGCATGCACACATGCGCAATTAGCGAGGCACAAGAGCAGCGTGTCATATGCAGGTTCCCCACAGCAGCGAATGTGCAGCCACAGCGCGGAAAATCCAAGCACATGCGTCAGTGGTCACGTTCCATCGTACGATGTTCGCATGGTCGCCGGCCAAATCGTATTTAATTAAGTGACAAGCGAACAGTAGATTTTAGACATTTGGCTTAATAAAATAATGCAATAATTACCCATGTTCAGAGTATGCTTGATATAATTTGCCCAACAAAATTGCAACACATGTTCAACCAAGAGACTCGTAAAATTTGAACAAAGCAGTAAGCAGAGCACCGCGACGATTGGGATCCACCGACACTGATCCAGTCCATCCGTCCATTGTAGTATCCAGAATAACTTATGTAGCAAACTATTAGTAGAGAAGAACTGAATAACAAGAGTTCTTTCCTGGTTCACAGAAAATAAGTGATCTAACCTCAGATCTAACGCTCGCTCGCAAACTCGCTCGAGCAGATAGAGTGTATTATCTATGGCTCGAGCATCCATTGCCGGAAATAGTGTGACCAAGGTAAAAAACCAGAAATAAAAAAAAAACTTTTACGTCTTTATGAGTTATGTTATTACAGTTAAAAGGGTTTACTTTTATGATTTATTTTTAGTCTAATGGTTGTAAGTTGCAGCTGTGGATAATAAGGATTTGTTATTTTTTGTTATGTGAATATTTTTAGTTAAATTTTCGAATAAGTGGTAAATATGTATGATAAAAATACATAGAATAATAAGGAGCAAAAAAAACAAATAAAAGCTCCCTTTTTTCAGATCCTGAAGTGGCAAGAGCCTAAAAAATACCTAATCAGCGTCTTCAATCAACGAAATAAACGAAGACGAAGACATCCACAAACAAACATACACGCGGTCGAATTGAGAGTGCTTCTTTTTAATCCTATATTTAATTGGCCAGCCTCAAAAATGCTAAAGATGTAGCTGTTATATTTTAGAACTTTATTTATTAACATATATTTCGAAATTCTAGGTCTTCATCTGAATTTTATAATACTTTAGAGATTCGTGGTTGGGTTAAATCCCTAATTGAGCACTGCCACTTCTGGTCGATACTTCGGGGGTTGATTGAAACAACGGTGTTCGGATACCGGATATATTTCGCGTAAACCCCCAAAGAGAACCGTTCACTCGGACCAGTGCGCACTAACTGTCAATGCCTCGCATGCTTCGCGCTCTCATACATTTTACCTTGCACTCTGCCATACATACTTACATGTGTCCCTACAATACCCTGAACTATAGGGAATCCAGAGTGAATTACTATTATTTCCGTTGTTACATTTTTAGTTTATTAATTTGAGAAAATATATGACCATGGCCCATTTTTCTGTACCAAGAAAACAAATTTCGAATTATTTAAAGTTGTTTTAATTACAACAAAGTTTAGTTCTATATTTTTTCGTAGTGATCTAAAATTGAGTTGACAACACCAAACAATGTTACCAGAAGGTTACACACAACATTTATCGTATTTTTTGCAAACCGCTGATATCAATTGATCGGGTAAATAGCGCCATCTATTATTATCATCCACAAACTGGAACTATATATAGATATTGGTACCTATAGCGCGCGTCACGTAAAAAGAACGTTGGAAGAAAGTGCTGAGAGTGTGTTAGCGCATGGGTACAGCCTCGCACGAAACTTATGTCTTCAATATAACTTATCTATTCAATAGTACTTATATTACAGTTTCCTAATTTGCTCTTTTTAAATTTGATACAAGTTTTCCTATGATTTGATTACTGAAGCGAAAATAAAATTTAGTTAAACGTAAAAACAAGCAAATTAGTCAAGATGCATTAATTTTAGTTGAATGGGTAAAAAACAACAACTTTCCTTTAATAATACTTTAGTGTACACCTTATACAAACAGGACAAACATCTTTATGTACAATAGGCGTTCTTATCGCACAGGGCCATCTCTAAACTTTTCTAAGCACATAGTTTAGGCATGATGCAAATGCAAACAAATCACATTTGTTTAGATGACGAAGAAACAGCACAAAAGTAGCGTCCAGATTGCAAAAAACGATTACAATATAAACTCAACCCAACTTCGGATGAACACAAGGCGGATCGGCGGATAAATTTCACGAAGAAAAACGCAAATATGGAACGGAAACTACTAACAAACGTATACGCAAGGAGAAGCAGTCGCCATGTTACAGACTACCACAAACTATGTACTTAGAGATTCTACCACAGAATTTACCGTATATATTCGGAGCTGACAATTTGAAGAAATCAATAATTAATTACGTTGCTATAGTAAATAGTTATAAAACGTGTTAAATAAAGTCATTAAGTAATAAACTTTATATCTAATTAATTTATTTTTAGTAATTAAATTAAAAGGATTCCCATTTCATTTACCTAATTTTGCCTGTATTCCACCAAATATACTGAATGTGCACCAAAATATGTTCATTAAAATATGTCACAACTAGCATCTATTTAACAACTGTGGCAAATTTGTAAAAATAGTAATACACCTAATTTTAAAAACAAGCATTTATTTTTTTAGTTTTCCTTTAGATAATGCACTGCTAAATGTATTTGAATCAAACACCAATTAATACCCAATATAGCTTTATTAATAAAAAATGAACGTCATTATAAAATGCAATGCTTACTAAAAAGGTTTTTTTTTTAACACTAATCAGTTGTTCACTAATCACTAATTTAAATGGGTATACGGTAGTAGGATGCATACTAAATATTTTGTGTAACATTCAGGAATATTTGGTGCACAAACAGTATTTTTCGGGGAAGAATATAGCAGTACAATAAAAAAGTGTTATATCTTGGTGTTAATTTGGAATTTGTTTGATGTAACATATTTTGTTGGCCGAGTAGTTTAATTATAGTAAAAAAATTAAACGGGTTTAAGATCAATATTTTAGAAATGCATACATAGATGTACCATTAGATTTTTGGTGAACGCAAAAATATTATCCAAATTAAAATAGTAATAAATTGAATTTGTATTCATGGTGTCGCCACCTGTGTTAATTAGTAACTAGTGGCTTAGGATGACGATTACAGATGTCGCTTTTTGAAAATAAAGCTATCAATGTATGGAAGTGTCGTACCCCTGGGTCCGGCAACACTGACACTGATTTGCTGGCACACGCGCACGCGCGCTCAAGATCTACGTTAGATACCAAGTGGCATATCTGTTAATTTCTTTTCAAATTAAACTTTATAATCATATTTTCGTTATCTAATATCATATCAAGCATACTCTAAACATGGGTAAGTTCTGCATTCTTTTAATTATCAAAGCGTTCGCTGCTGCTGTGTGCTTAATAATGGCGGCCGCCATGCGACCACGCGGGCGTCGTAAGCTAACTAAAAGCGATTGGCAAGCTGTGTTTCAATGCTTTACTGCAACCAAGTGCTTACAAGAACAGTGTGTACACATTTTAGTGATGATTGCGATCATATTTTACGTTTTCTGCCGGTGAAATAACCTACAAACAACTGACATGGCGCATGTGTATTGTGCCGCGCTGTAATTTTACTTTCGCTGTGCTTTTCGAATACGCCGCTGCTTTGTCCAGTGTGCACTGGCACATGTCATGCTTAACTTGTACCCCGCTAATTGCGCACGTGTGCACGCTTACAGGATTGTTCCGGCCTTGCGAGCGATGTTCCGCCACGTGTCTAGTGGTACAGACAGCATGGATCGGTGCGAGGCCGTGCTGGAGACACGTGCAGCCGGGAGCTCCTTGCGCATAGCTCACCGCGCTAGGCATGTATCCCGCGACGGGTTATTAACGGTACCTACTTTTTTAATAATAATTTCTTTAACATTTTTTTTAATTATACTGCATACTACCTCTTATTTAAACGATCGTAGACTGCCTCGTTGATCTACGGGTCACAAGGCGCGACTGCTGTGCACGAGGTCGGGTTCGATTCCCGAAATCGCTTTGTGGGTTTTGAGAAACTTTAATAAAGCAGCCTGGAAATCCGCCCCCAAGACTACCCACTGACTGGTGATTGATTCACCCGTGCATCGGGAAGCACGTAAATGTCGATCCTGCGCCTGATCTCTCTCCGGTCGTGTCGGATTGCCGTCCCTGAGGAGTATGAGAGTGAGGGAATAGCGAGTGCATCTGTATCTGCGCGAATGCTTGTGCACTATAATATGTCCTGCGCAGCTGGCTGATCTCCTTAAAAGAGAACGGCCGCCGTTGCCGACAATCAGCCTGGATGCCATCATCAAAACCTCTTATTTTTATCCTTATTTTTTAATTGCAATTATTATATGGCACTTGTGGTTTCTCCCACATGTCCGGGTAACATCTGGCAAACATTGTTTTGTATAGAATAATCTTAGTCTGTTAATAGTTAAAAGCTTTTTTTAAATATTTTTAAAGGTGTTTCATTTTTATTGATAACTTTATTGTAGACATTGAGTGCCTTACATTAAAAACGGTATTCAAGCAGAGCGCCCAGTTTTGTGTGCACCTGTGTTAGATTTTTATAACTTTTTCTTATGGATGTACACTTTCTTGTTTCATTGAGAGACGGAAGTAAGACTATTTATTGTAGCTAATTCCAAAATATACAAACAAGGAAATGTTAATAATTTTTCTTATTTTTTTAAAGAAACAGGTTTAAAGTTGAATGTAGTTCAACAAAAGCTCTTCTGTGATTTCCAAAATTCTCTCTCTTTTGCAATGATTATACAAATGACTTTTTCTAGAAATATACATTAAATAAAAGAGTAAGATTTTCAAGCTTAAATGTATTTTGTATGTAAGCAGATATGCCACTTTTATATACATTGCTTAAGTAATTATTGTGCAAATCACTTATATAGGTAATTATTTCTATATTCTGTAAATTCTGTAATACTGTACAAAACAAATTTAATTTAAATTACCCTGATAAATTATGGCTAATCCTAAAATTTATGGAACTTGATAACCAACCTGCATTGTTTAAACATTATTACTTTTTTAACTTGCAATGTATGTATGTTACGGTGGATTCTTTGAACTGAATTTTTAAGTAGATATCTTCAACTAACTAAATCTATGCTACCACTCTTTCTTTTTATTTTATCATTATTAGCATAGTGCGAGTTGGATTCGCATGTGAAGGGTTTGTATATATATTATACTTCTATCCACAACATTTGTATAAATAAAAAAGTTATTAGCTGCTGACTGTATCGCGTTCAAACTACTTTTCATTGAAAGTGAACTATTTTAGTCGATCATAGATATATTTTTTAAGACACTTGAACGTTACAGGGGGAGGAGGGGAAGTTACGTGCGTTAAGAGCGCGTATACCGAAAGTTGGCAACGTCGCGAATAGCTGTCAAATAGGCTAATCACTACATAGTATAAAACAAAGTCGCTTTCTCTGTCCCTATGTCCCTTTGTATGCTTAAATCTTTGAAACTACGCAACGGATTTTGATGCGGTTTTTTTTTAATAGATAGAGTGATTCAAGAGGAAGGTTTATATGTATAATAACAACCATTGCACCCGTGCGAAGCCGGGGCGGGTCGCTAGTTTACTATATGAAAGTAAGACATATGGCTCTGTAGTGCACTTAAACATTGAATAGGAATTGCAATTAAAACACTAAATTTGGTGTTTTAAACGTTTTATGTGTAAAAAAGGCACTTGGAAAGTTTCCAAATACGTTTTTTACATATCAAACTATATATTCGGTGTTAAGATATTAATAATTGCATTGTCTATTAACTTCCTTAGTGCACTACAGGAATTTGAAAAATTAAATTAAAACATGTAAATATTTGACAGCTATTTGCGATGTTGCCAGCTTTTGGAATACGCGCCCTTAATTTAAACAAGTGGACAATTTGAAGTAACCTAGTGGCCACTGACGCATGCTTGATTTTCCGCGCTGTGGCTGCACATTCGCTGCTATGGGGAACCTGCATATGACACGCTGCTCTTGTGCCTCGCTAACTGCGCACGTGTGCATGCTTACAGGGTTGTTCCGGCTGTGTGAGTGATGTTCGCCGCGTGTTCTCCACCGGCGCAGAGTGCAATGGAGCGCACAAGCTGCCCTGTCCGGAGCCCGTGCGAGTTCTACCGAGTTCCTGCTGACTGACATGGCGGGCAACGCGTTGCTGACGGTACAACTCTTCACCTTACTTCTTAGTAGACATATCTTCAGTTGTAGTGATTATTATGTTTTACACAGTTGCTCTGTTGCGGACACAGGCAGCGCCAGTGCTGAGGTGTATCCACAGCTATAGACTTGATAAAACCAACTTGGCACACAAAGCTTTCCTACATTGTTAGTCAATGGTGTCTGCATGCAATCAATACAACTCGACTGCAAAGGGTTTGCCGGTAGCTTCAGAACGGCTCATGTAAATATTGTTGTTATTTACATAGCTGCCACAAATGCTTAAGAGATTGTCTGTGTTGGATTATCAACAACTTGTACTTATGTACTTAACATACACATTACTATCAGAACTTACAATCATTTTTGCCAATTGGAACTGAGACTATTGTGTGTTGATACATATTTATGTTGCTCAAATTGAAGTAATTTGTCTACACTAATATTAAGAAGAGGAAAGATTTCATTGTTTGAAATGTTTGAATTGAATAGGCCAAAAAACTGTTTTTGAAAAATTATTTCACAGTTGTGAAGCTCCACCATCCCCGGTGAACATAGGCTTAGTTTTATCCGGTGCGGGAGTTCCCCAGGAACGCAAGAAACTGCTAGTTGTCTATAATAATGGAGTCTTATCTATAACACTTCATGGCATCTCACATTATAATTTAGTTCTAAATGTTAGTAGGGGAATATATTCAGCATGTATGTTGTGTGATATGTTCAGTAGCACAGACTAACAGTAGGTATGTTACAGCATGGGTTGCATCGCTGGCTGCTGTCTCCGGGGGGTGACGTGCTGACCCAGACCAGGCAGTTGCGAGCCAGCACCGCTGCAGCACTTGGTGTTTACAGCTGAAGTAAGCATTTGTGTTTGTGTGTGTATACATATATATTTATATACCTGCCCGTGTGCTAGCGCTCGTGACTCACTGGTTTGCATGTATTTATTTATGTATTTGTTATATTACAGGGTTGTTGGCGTGCTGTCCTGCTGCCTCGCCGCACGCCTGCGAGGAGCTCACACAGCTGCAGAGTGACATACTGCAGCGGCACATGTACTATTACTTACTCCTGCAATGCTGGGCTACATATTGTTCATTGTCAAAGCGATATAGGGAGCGAGTTTGAACTGCCTTCTCCGTCACTAACTGGTATTGTGTGTTGTAATAAACAGCCAAGTTGATTAGATGTATTTCAAGAAGTTGTATTACATAACTAATTTATTCTTAGGCGACAAACAACTTGTCTTTAATGAAAAGCTTTTATTTAACTTGCTATGTAAGTATGTTACGGTGGATTCTTTGAACTCAATTTTGAAGTAGATAACTTCAACCGATTGAGCTGAAATTTTGTATACACGTTCAGTTTGGATGACAATGTAAGATATGTTATATGACGTTATTCTAAATCCAATATGGCGGACCGTCCAAGATGGCGGAGTAGTTATTTTTAATGAATTTCAAAAATATGGGTATCAAATGAAAGGACTTATTGAGAGTGACTTAAAAAATAATTTGACGATATTCTAAATCCAATATGGCGGACTATAAAAGCTTTAAAAAAAAGTTTTTTCTTTAAATTTATATTGCTTTGTTTCCGTGTAAAAAAAATAAGTATACTGCACATATTTTAGAACAACATTTTAGTAAAACAAATAACTTTAATTATATTCCATAGCATTACTGAAAAAAAAATCAAGAACCTGTTTTCTTAGTATGGTATACTGAACTCATCCCATCAGTCTGCGGAGGGCTGTCCCTTACACCCAGTATAGAAAACGTGCCTAGGATTACACACTGCTGATGCGTATGCTTCGCCAGGGGGTTGAAATCTTATAACGCTTACTTGAAAACTTTTCACTTTCACCTTTGTCATGTATTTCTCTAATGAGGCGTGGTGTATTCACTGAATTTTCATTGCAATAAGCGCGGAGATCCTCACAGTTGTTTACATACATATACCCACATTACACATTTACATTTTTTTAACGGTATTACACGTCATTTTATTTCAATTTTGTAATTGCTTCACACTCAATTGGGTACAATGATATTTTTTTCTTTTCTGCCCCCGCATCATTGTTCATCAAGACGTAACCATATTTTTTTTATTAAAAGCTTTTATTTAACTTGCCGTGTATGTATGTTACGGTGGATTCTTTGAACTCAATTTTGAAGTAGATATCTTCTTCGTAAGATATCTTGCCGTGTATATATGGGTATCAAATGAAAGGGCTTATTGAGAGTGACTTAAAAATTTTTTTGACGTTATTCCAAATCCAATATGGCGGACTATAAAAGCTTTTTAAAAAAAGATTTTTCTTTTAATTTATTGACTTACAAACGAAAGCCAAAACAGGTATTTGAGCATTTTCAACCTTTCATCCGTAATGTTTCTCAGCACGAGACCGTACAGGAAGCTCGGAATCCCTTTATAATTTGTAGTTGTTGCTATGTTCTGTGTTGTGTTGGTCTTACACCCTCGCATACTCTATTCTGAGCTGCTTCTAGGCAGCCATTGGCTTTTCTTCTCTTACCACCCGCACTGCAATGTGGGCAATGTGGGCGCCCCGTAATGGCAAACTTGCCTCCCCCTGTGAGTCCGTAGAAGGAGGAGTCTGAGCCAGATCGGGCAGGTACGCTTGTACCCGGCTCTTGTAGAACTCCTTCCTCCGGTATCCTTTTGTTGCTTCTACGGAGCGCCCCAACGAGGGCAACTCCGCTAGAAGCCTCATGTTAGTGGCACTGCTTCCACCACGAGCCAGGTGCGCCTCCGTCCGGGCTAAAAGCTCTACCTCTTCCTCGGCCCATCTCCGCTTTACCCGCGGCGGCGCCACCTCAGCGTTTGCCGTCATAGGGTGGGCGCGCCGCTTGTGCACTCCCAACCCTATCTTGGTTTTGAAGGCCCTGTTACAGAAACAACAAGACCATTCGCCCTCCCCCCGTCCCGAGCGAGGCGGAGATCGAGCGTCTGGGCTTAAAGATTTAAGGGTCGCTACCTCCGACTCCTGTGGGAGGCCGGAGGCTCGACCATACATTTCTCTATTATGATCAAAAGCAACCTTTTAATCTCTTTGGGGCAAGGCTGGTAACCTTAACCCCGAGTTCGTCCACAGCTATCTTATGTCCCCTCCTTAAGAGCTGCTTGACTTGTGGAACTCAAAAAGAGGACCTCTAACACCAATTAGATGACGAGGCATTTGGCTATTTTAAGCCTATACTTGCCAGCGTCCTTAGTGACTAGCATCGTGATCATCATGGACTGTTATGGCGGGACTCCCACTGTCCCCATACCGACACCTAGTGAAAGACATTTCGCCGGTGGGATTGTAAGGCGAGGACGTCGAAGATGTTACTAAATTGACGGGAAGAGATCTAAAGGGAGCTTTTGACGCCCTCGTGGGCCCGACGTCAACCCTACCACAGGAACCCAGACACTCGCTCCCCACCTCAGTTGCTTCGGGTGGTCATGCGTTTGAACCTTGTCCAATTCATGTGAGAACCTCTCAGCACCAACGACGGGATGCTGGCAAACAAACCTTCCTCAAGCCCGACTAGCCTTTAGAGCTCATTATAAGAGCGTAGGCTCCACACGCCACGCCAGGATATAGTGCATGATGTGGCGTGGACGCTCTGTTTACAAGGCAAATTTAACAGGACAGCAACCTTTTCAACAAGCTCCTCGTGATTTCCGTATTTACTACGTTTCTCACGATGGCGCTCATCAAGAGGTCGCTGCCCCGAAACTACCTGCGCATCCACTATCACACCCACCCCATTCGTGGACGCAACAATGTCAGGCTTTCTTAGGCCCAAAGAAGTCCTGATGTATGGCTCCTTCAGCACATTCCACCCTTTGTCCACCATGGCAGAACTGACGACGTCCACAATGCAATTATGGCGTTATTTTTTATTGACTTACAAACGAAAGACAAAACAGGTATTTGAGCATGTTCAACCTTTCATCCGTAATGTTTCTCAGCACGAGACCGTACAGGAAGCTCGGAATCCCTTTATAATTTGTAGTTGTTGCTGTGTTCTCAAGTTTGATTCCTGAGTCGTAGAAGGAACTATCTTCTCGGGAAAGTTCGCTTTTAGCCATTGGCTTTTCTTCTCTTACCACCCGCACTCCGCTTAGGTACCGTGCCATCAGTAGTGTCGGCAATGTGGGTGCCCCGTAATGGCAAACTTGCCTCCCCCTGTGAGTCCGTAGGAGTCTGAGCCAGATCGGGCAGGTACGCTTGTACCCGGCTCTTGTAGGACTCCTTCCTCCGGTATCTTTGTGTTGCTTCTACGGAGCGCCCCAACGAGGGCAACTCCGCTAGAATCCTTATGTTAGTGGCACTGCTTCCACCACGAGCCAGGTGCGCCTCCGTCCGGGCTAAAAGCTCTACCTCTTCCTCGGCCCATCTCCGCTTTACCTGCGGCGGCGCCGCCTCAGCGTTGGCCGTCATAGGGTGGGCGCGCCGCTTGTGCACTCCCAACCCTATTTGGGTTGGGAGTGAAATTTTGGTTTTAAAGGCCCTGTTACATACCGGACAAGTACATTCGCCCTCCCCCCGTCCCGAGCGAGGCGGAGATCGAGCATCTGGGCTTAAAGATTTAAGGGTCGCTACCTCCGACTCCTGTGGGAGGCCGGAGGCTCGACCAATACATTTCCTTATTATTGTCAAAAGCAACCATTAAATCTCAGTGGGGCAAGGCGGCTAACCTTAACCCCGAGTTCGCCCACAGCTATCCTATGTCCCCTCCTTAAGAGCTGCTTGACTTGGGGAACTCATAAGATAACCCCCAGAGGGACCCTCAGCTATCTCAACCTGGCA
Source organism: Heliothis peltigera (assembly GCA_958496145.1). Lineage (NCBI taxonomy): Eukaryota > Metazoa > Arthropoda > Insecta > Lepidoptera > Noctuidae > Heliothis > Heliothis peltigera. The sequence continues at coordinate 1,757,346 of OY292351.1, forward strand.
ACCTGATCTTTCACCCACAAGGGTGTTGCGCACCTCCCTCCTCATCCGAGGTAACCAGGCTCGCCAATTCTCCCGGAGTATCCGGTATAAGTATCTCAGTGGCGTGCACTTGGAGAGGCCTATGTCCAGCAGTGGACTGCGATAGGCTGATGACATGATGATGATGATGGTGATGATGATCCGGTATAATCGTCCGTTCATGTCAAAGGCACCACTTTTGGTATGCACGTTACGACTCGAGTTACAGTTTTGTATGTGCGCGACGCACCTTTTTATACTTTTTAGATGTCTTTATCCATATATATAAAACTGAATCCCTATTTCCCTTGGTCACGGCATCACGCCTGAACGGCTGGACCGATTTCGCTAATTCTTAGCGAAAAAATTAAGGGAATTGCGCGGAAAATTAGAAAATCTAAAATGACTTAACCACCATATAAAATTCCCCTGACCCACGACCAACAGCCAAAACCAAATTACCAGGATAGCATAAAAAAGTAAGCATAATCGGTTGATGGAAATCGGTTTATTCTATAAAAATATCTTACATTACATAATATCTTACATTTTCATCCAAACTGAACGTGTATACAAAATTTCAGCTCAATCGGTTGAAGATATCCACTTAAAATTAAGTTCAAAGAATCCTTGATTTACATTTTCTCGAATGTTGATGCTTTACTGCTTTGCATCCCTATTGTTCTGAATCCTCCGAAATATGCAAACTTAAAAATCGACGTTTCACCTTTATAGGTGTAATGGAAAAGGAATACATACAACTGTTCTTCTAAATATGGCTTAAAAAATTATTAGCACGACATAAGGCAGTTCATTCTTGTTATCATTATAATTGTTTATTGATATCAATAATTATCTATAAATTTAAAATAAATGCTTATTTTTTTATTTGATGTTGACTTTGATATTTCATACAAAGTAAAAAACCTTTTTATTGTTATTATAATTATAAAACATGGTTTATATGTAATAGACGTATACCCCTTGTATATGTCTATTCTATGGGTATATGTCTTTTATAGTTTTGTAACTGTAACAAATTTTCAAGTGTTCTAGTCTTGGGCACGCTCGTTCACGTTCGCTCCCATTTGTTTACGTCTGAGAAGTTGAAATGTTGGTTTACTGTAATATATTTTCGCATGAAACAAAAAAAAAATGTTCAGTCTGTCGGAAGTGAGGGTTGTGGTATCCGTCGAAAAAAAATGTCTGGTGTTGCCATTGTTGTAAAAAGTTAATTTGGATCGCATGAAAAACAACTTCAAAGTCAAAATTGTAGGAAGTGAGGCGTTAGCTAGTTTTTCGCACGACAGAAAAAAAAATCAAGGTCATAAGTGTTCGAAGTGAGTGTTGTGTCGAAAAAAAACTATCTAGTTTTGCCGTTCTTGGAAAAAGTTTATTTGGATAGCAGGCAAGCTAAATAAAACTTGAAACTCTTCATTGTGTAATTGAGGATTTTGGTATGTGTCGAAAACAATCTGGTATTGCCATTCTTGTAAAAAGATTATTTGTATCGCATAAAAAACAACTTCAAAGTCAAAATTGTCGGAAGTGAGGCTTTTGCTAGTTTATCACACGACACAAAAAAAAACAAAGACAAATGTGTTCGAAGCGGGGGTTGTGTCGAAAAAAAACTATCTAGTTTTGCCATTCTTGGAAAAAGTTTATTTGGATCGCACGCAAGCTAAATAAAACTTGAAACTCTTCATTGTATAATTGAGGATTTTGGTATGTGTCGGATGTGAGGCTTTTGCTAGTTATTCGTACGACAGAAAAAAAATCAAGGTCATAAGTGTTCGAAGTGCGTGTTGTGTCGAAAAAAAATAACTATCTGGTATTGCCAGTCTTGTATAAAGTTTATTTGTATCGCATAAAAGCAAAATTCAATTTGCATCGCATGAAAAACAACTTCAAAGGCAAAACTGTCGGAAGTGAGGCTTTTGCTAGTTATTCGCACGATAGAAAAAAAAATCAAAGTCATAAGTGTTCGAAGTGAGGGTTGTGTCGAAAAAAAACTATCTAGTGTTGCCATTCTTGTTAAAAGTACATGTGGATCGCACAAAGCAAAAACAACTCCAACCTCAAGTTTGATGAGGCTTTTGGTAGTTGTTTTTGCTTCCGTGCAATCCAAATGAACCTATTGATTTGCCTCGCATGAAAAACAACTTCAAAGTCAAAATTGTCGGAAGTGAAGCTTGTGAAGCTATTTTTTTGCATGACAGAAAAAAAATCAGAGTCATAATTGTTCGAAGTGAGTGCTGTGTCGCAAAAAAACTATCTAGTGTTGCCATTCTTGGAAAAAGTTTATTTGGATCGCAAGCTAAATAAAACCTGGAACTCTTCATTGTATAATTGAGGATTTTGGTATGTGTCGAAAACAATCTGGTATTGCCATTCTTATAAAAAGTTAATTTGCATCGCATGAAAAACAACTTCCAATTCGAAATTGTCGGAAGTGAGGCTTTTGCTACACGACAGAAAAAAAAATCAAGGTCATAAGTGTTCGAAGTGAGTGTTGTGGCGAAAAAACAACTATCTAGTGTTGCCATTCTTGTTAAAAGTACATGTGGATCGCACGAAGCAAAAACAACTCCAACCTCAAGTTTGATGAGGCTTTTGGTAGTTTCTTTTTGCTTCCGTGCAATCCAAATGAACCTATTGATTTGGCTCGCACGAAAACAAACTTCAAAGTCATATTTGCTGAAAGTTTTTTGTGTCGAAAAACAGAAAACTGGTATTGCTATTATTGTAAAAAGTTAATTTGCATCGCATGAAAAACAACTTCCAATTCAAAATTGTCGGATGTGAGGCTTTTGCTAGTTATTCGTACGACAGAAAAAAAATCAAGGTCATAAGTGTTCGAAGTGCGTGTTGTGTCGAAAAAAAATAACTATCTGGTATTGCCAGTCTTGTATAAAGTTTATTTGTATCGCATAAAAGCAAAATTCAATTTGCATCGCATGAAAAACAACTTCAAAGGCAAAACTGTCGGAAGTGAGGCTTTTGCTAGTTATTCGCACGATAGAAAAAAAAATCAAAGTCATAAGTGTTCGAAGTGAGGGTTGTGTCGAAAAAAAACTATCTAGTGTTGCCATTCTTGTTAAAAGTACATGTGGATCGCACAAAGCAAAAACAACTCCAACCTCAAGTTTGATGAGGCTTTTGGTAGTTGTTTTTGCTTCCGTGCAATCCAAATGAACCTATTGATTTGCCTCGCATGAAAAACAACTTCAAAGTCAAAATTGTCGGAAGTGAAGCTTGTGAAGCTATTTTTTTGCATGACAGAAAAAAAATCAGAGTCATAATTGTTCGAAGTGAGTGCTGTGTCGCAAAAAAACTATCTAGTGTTGCCATTCTTGGAAGAAGTTTATTTGGATCGCAAGCTAAATAAAACCTGGAACTCTTCATTGTATAATTGAGGATTTTGGTATGTGTCGAAAACAATCTGGTATTGCCATTCTTATAAAAAGTTAATTTGCATCGCATGAAAAACAACTTCCAATTCGAAATTGTCGGAAGTGAGGCTTTTGCTAGTTATTCGCACGACAGAAAAAAAATCAAGGTCATCAGTGTTCGAAGTGAGTGTTGTGTCGAAAAAACAACTATCTAGTGTTGCCATTCTTGTTAAAAGTACATGTGGATCGCACGAAGCAAAAACAACTCCAACCTCAAGTTTGATGAGGCTTTTGGTAGTTGTTTTTTTGCTTCCGTGCATTCCAAATGAACCTATTGATTTGGCTCGCACGAAAACAAACTTCAAAGTCAAAATTGTCGGAAGTGAGGCGTTTGCTAGTTATTCGCACGACAGAAGAAAAATCAAGGTCAGAAGTGTTCGGAGTGCTGTGTCGAAAAAAAATAACTTTCTGGTATTGCCCTTCTTGTAAAAAGTTTATTTGTCTCGCATGTAAACAAACTTCAAAGTCATATTTGCTGAAAGTTTCTTGTGTCGAAACACAGAAAACCGGTATTGCCATTATTGTAAAAAGTTAATTTGCATCGCATGAAAAACAATTTCAAAATCAAAATTGTCGGAAGTGAGGCTTTTGGTAGTTTTTTTTTGCTTTCGTGCAATTCAAATGAACCTATTGATTTGGCTCGCCCGAAAACAAACTTCTAAGTCAAAATTGTCGGAAGTGAAGCTGTTGCTATTTTTCCGCATGACAGAAAAAAAAATCAAGGTCATAAGTTTTCGAAATGAGTGTTGTGTCGAAAAAAACTATCTAGTGTTGCCATTCTTGGAAAAAGTTTATTTGGATCGCACGCAAGCTAAATAAAACTTGAAACTCTTCATTGTATAATTGAGGATTTTGGTATGTGTCGAAAACAATCTGGTATTGCCATTCTTGTAAAAAGTTTATTTGCATCGCATAAAAAACAACTTCAAAGTCAAAATTGTCGGAAGTGAGGCGTTTGCTAGTTATTCGCACGACGGAAAAAAAATCAAGGTCATAGGTGTTCGAAGTGAGTGTTGTGTCGAAAAAAAATAACTATCTGGTATTGCCATCCTTGTATAAAGTTTATTTGTATCGCATGAAAAAGAACTTCAAAGGCAAAACTGTCGGAAGTGAGGCTTTTGCTAGTTATTCGCACGACAGAAAAAAAAGTCAAGGTCATCAGTGTTCGAAGTGAGTGTTGTGTCGAAAAAACAACTATCTAGTGTTGCCATTCTTGTTAAAAGTACATACAGAGGCTTTTGCTAGTTATTCGCACGACATAAGAAAAATCAAGGTCAGAAGTGTTCGGAGTGTTGTGTCGAAAAAAAAACTATTTGGTATTGCCATTATTGTAAAAAGTTAATTTGTATCGCATGAAAACAAACTTCAAAGTCAAAATTGTCGGAAGTGAGGCTGTTGCTATTTTTTTCGCATGACAGAAAAAAATTCAAAGTCATAATTGTTCGAAGTGAGTGCTGTGTCGCAAAAAAACTATCTAGTGTTACCATTCTTGGAAAAAGTTTATTTGAATCGCACGCAAGCTAAATAAAACTTGAAACTCTTCATTGTGTAATTGAGGATTTTGGTATGTGTCGAAAACAATCTGGTATTGCCATTCTTATAAAAAGTTTATTTGTATCGCATGAAAAACATCTTCAAAGTCAAAATTGTCGGAAGTGAGGCGTTTGCTAGTTATTCGCACGACAGAAGAAAAATCAAGGTCAGAAGTGTTCGGAGTGCTGTGTCGAAAAAAAATAACTTTCTGGTATTGCCATTCTTGTATAAAGTTCATTTGCCTCGCATGAAAACAAACTTCAAAGTCATATTTGCTGAAAGATTCTTGTCTCGAAAAACAAAAACTGGTATTGCCATTCTTGTAAAAAGTTTATTTGTATCGCATGAAAAACAAACTTCAAAGTCAAAATTGTCGGAAGTGAGGCGTTTGCTAGTTATTCGCACGAAAGAAAAAAAATCAAGGTCATAAGTGTTCGAAGTGCGTGTTGTGTCGAAAAAAAATAACTATCTGGTATTGCCATCCTTGTATAAAGTTTATTTGTATCGCATGAAAAAGAACTTCAAAGGCAAAACTGTCGGAAGTGAGGCTTTTGCTAGTTATTCGCACGACAGAAAAAAAAGTCAAGGTCATCAGTGTTCGAAGTGAGTGTTGTGTCGAAAAAACAACTATCTAGTGTTGCCATTCTTGTTAAAAGTACATACAGAGGCTTTTGCTAGTTATTCGCACGACAGAAGAAAAATCAAGGTCAGAAGTGTTCGGAGTGCTGTGTCGAAAAAAAATAACTTTCTGGTATTGCCATTCTTGTATAAAGTTCATTTGCCTCGCATGAAAACAAACTTCAAAGTCATATTTGCTGAAAGATTCTTGTCTCGAAAAACAAAAACTGGTATTGCCATTCTTGTAAAAAGTTTATTTGTATCGCATAAAAAACAACTTCAAAGTCAAAATTGTCGGAAGTGAGGCTTTTGCTAGTTTTTCACACGACACAAAAAAAAAATCAAAGACAAATGTGTTCGAAGCGGGGGTTGTGTCGAAAAACAACTATCTAGTGTTGTTTTTGTATTCTTGTTTAAAATACATGTGGATCGCACGAAGCAAAAACAACTCCAACCTCAAGTTTGATGAGGCTTTTGGTAGTTGTTTTTTTGCTTCCGTGCTATCCAAATGAACCTATTGATTTGCCTCGCATGAAAAACAACTTCAAAGTCAAAATTGTCAGAAGTGAAGCTTTTGCTATTTTTTCGCATGACAGAAAACAATTCAGAGTCATAATTGTTCGAAGTGAGTGCCGTGTCGCAAAAAAACTATCTAGTGTTGCCATTCTTGGAAAAAGTTTATTTGGATCGCAAGCTAAATAAAACTTGTAACTCTTCATTGTACAATTGAGGATTTTGGTATGTGTCGAAAACAATTTGGTGTTGCCATTCTTATAAAAAGTTAATTTGCATCGCATGAAAAACAACTTCCAATTCGAAATTGTCGGAAGTGAGGCTTTTGCTAGTTATTCGCACGACAGAAAAAAAAATCAAGGTCATAAGTGTTCGAAGTCAGTGTTGTGGCGGAAAAACATCTATCTAGTGTTGCCATTCTTGTTAAAAGTTCATGTGGATCGCACGAAGCAAAAACAACTCCAACCTCAAGTTTGATGAGGCTTTTGGTAGTTGTTTTTGCTTCCGTGCATTCCAAATGAACCTATTGATTTGGCTCGCATGAAAACAAACTTCAAAGTCAAAATTGTCGGAAGTGAGGCTTTTGCTAGTTATTCGCACGAAAGAAAAAAAATCAAGGTCATAAGTGTTCGAAGTGCGTGTTGTGTTGAAAAAAAATAACTATCTGGTATTGCCATTCTTGTATAAAGTTTATTTGTATCGCATGAAAAACAACTTCAAAGGCAAAACTGTCGGAAGTGAGGCTTTTGCTAGTTATTCGCACGACAGAAAAAAAAGTCAAGGTCATCAGTGTTCGAAGTGAGTGTTGTGTCGAAAAAACAACTATCTAGTGCTGCCATTCTTGTTAAAAGTACATACAGAGGCTTTTGCTAGTTATTCGCACGACAGAAGAAAAATCAAGGTCAGAAGTGTTCGGAGTGTTGTGTCGAAAAAAAAAACTATTTGGTATTGCCATTATTGTAAAAAGTTAATTTGTATCGCATGAAAACAAACTTCAAAGTCAAAATTGTCGGAAGTGAGGCTTTTGCTAGTTATTCGCACGAAAGAAAAAAAATCAAGGTCATAAGTGTTCGAAGTGCGTGTTGTGTTGAAAAAAAATAACTATCTGGTATTGCCATTCTTGTATAAAGTTTATTTGTATCGCATGAAAACAAACTTTAAAGTCAAAATTGTCGGAAGTGAGGCTGTTGCTATTTTTTTCGCATGACAGAAAAAAATTCTAAGTCATAATTGCTCGAAGTGAGTGCTGTGGCGCAAAAAAACTATCTAGTGTTACCATTCTTGGAAAAAGTTTATTTGAATCGCACGCAAGCTAAATAAAACTTGAAACTCTTCATTGTGTAATTGAGGATTTTGGTATGTGTCGAAAACAATCTGGTATTGCCATTCTTATAAAAAGTTCATGTGGATCGCACGAAGCAAAAACAACTCCAACCTCAAGTTTGATGAGGCTTTTGGTAGTTTCTTTTTTCTTCCGTGCATTCCAAATGAACCTATTGATTTGCCTCGCATGAAAAACAACTTCAATGTCAAAATTGTCGGAAGTGAAGCTTTTGCTATTTTTTCGCATGACAGAAAAAAAATCAGAGTCATAATTGTTCGAAGTGAGTGCTGTGTCGCAAAAAAACTATCTAGTGTTGCCATTCTTGGAAAAAGTAAGTAAAAAGTGCACAGTATGTTCCAGCATTCAAATCCACATTACTGAATACATGATCTATCTGAGTATAACCCGTTGTGGTAACAAGACGTGGCAGTTTCGACCTTAAACCAATATGGTCAAACAATGTTTTTAAGGGGGCATTTTCGGTAGGTTCTAGTTAATCTACATTAAAATCCCCGCATACTATCGTCGGAGGCAACGGGAGTGTTCCACTAGCAAATATGATTTTGTTAATGCAATCTATAAAGTTGTTCCAGTTACATCGAGAAGAATTCCAACAATCCGAATTCCTTTTAAAATGATAGAAATGCCTTCACTGTGGCCTAACCCACACGATGTTTGGAAGGTTATTGATGGAATATTTTGGATGTGTATATTTTTGAAGGCAATCATACCCATTCCTCGGTTTGCAGTGTTTGGATTCGGGCTGTGAGTTTTTGCAACTATATTCAAATTATTTATGTAAAAACGAGCAAAAAATCATGTTTGTTGTATGGGAGCCCCCCTCAAATATTAATTTAATTTTAATAAAATTACTTATATTTAAAGTAAGTAATACATTCCATATTCTGTGAATATTTCAAGCATCTACCTGTTGCCGTTATCGATATCGAGCAAAAATGAATAAGAAAATCACGTTTGTTGTATGGGAGCCCCAATTATGTAGACTACAGCCGGAGGATGTAAAAGAAACCAAAATTAAATTAATAATTTTAATTAAAACTGAAACTACAAGCTAATTACAATAAGATGATTACTGATCGAAGTGTGAAGCAATAATGTCTTAAAATTTTATTATACAAGAAATTAACACTTCTCTTAATTTGGACTTAGGACGACGTTGTTAACACGTTTTGCTGACGCTGGTCTGCATGTTCAAGCCAGTTTCCGCATTAGATGCAGGTCGTGTAAAGATGTTGTTTTGGGTCATTGCTTATGCTAGCGATTTCCGTAGATCAGCCTTGCGTAACACCCCCCAAAATATTTATTTTATTCTAGTTTTCAGTATTTGTTGTTATAGCGGCAACAGAAATACATCATGTGTGAAAATTTCAACTCTCTAACTATCACGGTTCATGAGATACAGCCTGGTGACAGACGGACAGAGGAGCGAAAACAATAGGGTTCCGTTTTACCCTTTGGGTACGGAACCCTAAAAACTATCTGGTATTGCCACTATTGTAAAAAGTTTATTTGTATCGCTCGAAAACAAACTTCAAAGTCAAAATTGTCGGAAGTAAGGCGTTTGCTAGTTTTTCGCACGACAGAAAAAAAATCAAGGTCATAAGTGTTCGAAGCGAGTGTTGTGTCGAAAAAAAAAACTATCTGGTATTGCCATTCTTGTATAAAGTTTATTTGTATCGCATGAAAGCAAAATTCAAAGTCATATTTGCTGAAAGTTTCTTGTGTCGAAAAACAAAAAACTGGTATTGCCATTCTTGTATGAAGTTTATTTGTATCGCATGAAAAACAAATGAAGAAAAAAAAAAAAGAAAAAGTTGAATTCATAAAAGTCGTTGTCTCGTTAATTCCGTTGAAGAGACATTAACGTTGATTCAATTAGTTCGTTAATTCAACGCCCATCGCTGGAGTCAACAGGTAGAGGACACAGGTTGTTGTAGACCCTCTGAATGATGCTCTTCCTTGTGAGCACGTCGGCCACCCAGCTGATGTGGTCCGGGCCTGGTTGCAGCTTGACCACACGACCCAGCAGCCAGAGCAGCGGTGGTTGATGCTTGTCCTTGCATCAGCACCAAGGCTCCCACTTTGAGGTCAGCCCCGGCTCTGGTCCGCTATTTAGATTTCTGTTAGAGTAGTTACATATTCGTCTGAGAATCTGAGCCAGAAATGTTGTCTCAGCTTTTCTGTTCGTTCGTATCGCTGTAGTCTGCCCATGTCAGTGAGTCGTGGATGCGGAACTTATAAGAGAGTTCGTCCAATAAGGGAGTGAAAATGTGTAAGGCAGGACAGGTCAGTAGGGTCTGTAAATAGAGGATGAAGGGGTTGGGAGTTTATTTGTGCTAGGCAGGTCGACATTTCCTCGTATATGAGATTTGTTAACCCTAGGATGCGTTTTATTGATATTTGATCGATTTTACAGCCGATTATCATAGCCCACCAAAGTTTGTAGTGTAGGGTGGTACGAACTTGAAATCTATGTCCCGATAAGACATTTGTGTTTGGATGTCACCTGAATATGGTTGAAAGAATGAGTGAAGATCATTGCTTACCCCAACAAAGGTAGTGGCATTGTTTATGCGATGGTCAGGGGCCTGCCACGGCGACTCATGAAACGATGAAGAGCAGCAAGGAATGCCTCTTTGGTAAGGGCCGTGACGAGATCAAGGTGAAACACAAACATACACACATAAGATTTCATGAGCTTGCTTCCTCTGCCCTTTCGATCTGCAATCAACACTGGACGTCAGGAGTCAATTCCTGTGTGAAGGAAGTGAAACTCCAAGTGCGGTCTGTCAAGTAGTAAATTACCCAAATAAAATAAAATAAAATAAAAAATGAAATGGGCTGGATAGGCTTAGATTTATAACGTAAACATCGTACGCAGCTGTGGACAGTTCGCGAGGTTCCCCCCTCCTAGTGGCCAATATGTTTGTCGGTGTGTGATAGTAGTTGTTGTGGGCCTGCATGTAATAAGTCTTAATTTTGTTTGTGAAAGATAATGCGTGTTCGCATGCAACTATATAGTATAGCTTTGTACATTTTCTCTAAGTCTCCTGTGATGACGTATGTACATATTTGTGTTGTCTGAATTTGAGTATTATGGACAGCAAGTCTTCTTGAACCCCTGGAACTAGAAAAATAAATTCAGTCATAATTGTTCGAAGTGAGTGTTGGGTCGAAAAAAAAATTCTGTGGTATTGCCATTATTGTAAAAAAAATATTTGGATCGCATGAAAACAAAAAAAAACTTCACAGTTGTGTACTTGAAAAGTTAAGTAGAAAAAACGATAATTATGTGTTGAAAAAAAATTTGGTATTGCGATTATTGTTAGAAGTTCATTTGGACCGCACACAAGCAAAAAAAAACCTTTAAAACCCTGTAACGCCACTCCTCACCGAATGCCCGTCTAACTTGACAATGACGGCCCTTTGTTTTCCCCTGATAGTCATCATTGAATACTTCTTAGGAGAGAACTCCGGCCTGTTTCTGACACCCCCATGTCGCAACCAATCCAGCGTTATCTTGGCCGCCGCCTAAATCCCCGCACGGGACTAGGACTCGATCGGGATGGTCACGTCATCCGCATATGCAACAATACGCGTGTGCTCAGGTATTGGCAAGCCGGAGCAAGTCGTCCATAAGTAAGTTCACAAAGTTGGACCCAGGACTGACCCCTTGCGGACATCCCTTCGTGGAGGCGTCCCGGCGTCGAGCAAAGTAGTCTGCCAACATCTTAAAGATATTATTCGGGCAACCCGCTCGCTTGACCTTAGTTAGGATCATCGGCCAAGGACGCTTGCTTCTCAAAGTTGAGGTTACCCATTCGTGCATGGATAGCTCGCTGAAAGCGCGGCCAGTCCACACCTTGGTCTCGAAAGCGGACCGGCTCCCCGCCTGGCCCAAGGTTTCCTGTGGTGTCACCGCTGCGGCTTCCTGCTGAGACCCGGAAGGAGATCAGTCTATGGTCGCTGCAGCTGGCCCCTAATCGGTGGGTTAAGTAGGTGGTAAGAAGGTGAACGGTTGGCCCTCCACGTTATGAATGGTGAGTCCGTGCGCCGAGATGAAGGCCTCCAGGCTTGTCCTTCGGTGTAGCGCGTCATGTCCCCTTCCGGTGTAATGCCGTGGCTCGCTGTGCCACAGCGGCGAGTGCGCATTTACGTCCGCGCAGATAAGGACGCGCCTCCCCCGCAGCGCCTCCAGTACGGTATCCAAGTTGTGCAGGTGTCCGTCTATACTTTCTCCGTACTGGAAGTATACGCTCACCACATGCATGTCGCAGTCCGCCAGGTGAGCGACAATGCAGTGGTCATTAGACAGGTGATCCAGCACCGCACACGCTGCTCCACTACGCCTAATCATGATCCCCGCTTTGGACCCAGGGCTTTTTTGTATTATGTGCCCTGCTTGTACGTATTGTTCTTGCACAAGCAGGACATCCAGCCCCAGGTCCTGCGCCACGGATGAGATTTCTCTCGTGGCCAGAGTGGACCCCGCCAGATTAACTTGTCCCACGTGGAAGCTCCTCCTAGTGGCCATAGTTGGTCATGGCCACGCTCCTCTGCTCCGCATGTGCACGGGCCGGGCAGTCGCGCACTGCTGTGCGGTGTGTAGTGGCCTCCTTCCTTCCGAACCTCTTGCAGGTGGCGCAGCAGACTGCTGCGGACTGGCAGGCGTCACTTTTGTAGCCCGTGGTACCGCAGCGCGAGCACGTGTGTTCTGTTGCTCTGCAATATTTTTCAGGGTGCCCGAACTGCTGGCATTTGTTGCAGCAGGTCACCACCACATAGTCGATGACTTCGACCGCCTGCCAGCCAATGTAAACTGTGCCCCTCTGTAGGAGCACCTCGCGCAGCTCCGCCGAGCATGAGAACACTGCAGCAACGGCCGCGCCCTGCGACCTGTTCTTTTTGAAAAGCCCCTTGGCCTCCTTTTTGATTCTATCTAGAGGCCACTTCTGATCTTCCTGCAGGTTCTGCTCGTGCAGCGCGGTCAGGATCTCCTCATATGACGGATTACCTTCCAGCCTGTTCAGGCAAATAAGTGGCCGCTTCATTTTTGGCTCTGATACACGGAGGGTCGGTGGCATGGCACCCCCCAGCCTGCTGGCCGATGCCTCGTTGGTGGTCTGCACCAACACGCCAGCATTTCCTACCTTTCGAACTTTGGCCACCTGGACCCAAAGTTTAGTGGGGTCAACTGCCTTTTTCAACTCCGCTTTTGTATCTTCAGCTGTCTTCAGTTCAGTCTCCTCCGCCGGGTACACCGCCAAAATTGGGCCAGGATTGTGCACCATCTGGATGGCCTCCTGACGGCGCGGCAGTTTCAGAGCCGACGCATACGACGGCGTCTTGTGTGCAGCTGCTGATTGGTCCGTAGTCGTAATCGTCCTCTGCGGCTCCGCAAGCTTGCGCTCTGCTGCAGCAAGTCTCAGCGCCAGGTGCGTCACCACTGCTGATAGACGCTCAGTATGCGCCCCAATGGCTGCCACCTCATCCTTGTTAAGCCTGCTAGTTTTGCTGCGCACCGCATCCATTATTCCCTGGGTGCTGGCGGTGGCCAATCCTGTGAGCTGCTCGAGTGGGGCGCCAGTTATCTCATCCGCAACGTCCTGACGCTGATGTGGAGTAGGGGTGGGGGCAACCGGGGGTCCTAGTAACAGGCCCCCCACCGGGGGGACTTCCTTTCCTCGCCTCGCCTGCACCCGACGACGGACCGCTTCCTGGACCTCCTCCGGCGAGCTCAGCAGGCGCTTTTCCCCTGCCTGCGGCAGCAACGGGGCCACCACTACACCCGCCGATCCCGCTGCATCCCTCGGCGGTGTGGACAGGTCCAAAAGGCTCTCAGCCTGGTCCCGGGGTGGTGACCCTTTTTCCTTCGTAGGGGGGGGGGGTGTGCGAGCCAGTGATTGGCGGGAGGTGAAGAAGCCTGCACCCTCCCTTTGCAGCTCAACCAGAGCCTTTAGTTCCTCCTCCTTTTCGCGCAGCGCTGCCTCGACCAGGTCCTGTTGCTGCCTCTGGCGCCTACTATCCTCATCCTCGTCTGTCCTGTTCAAGTTCTGTTATCAACCCGTTCGTGTATTAGGTTTGCCCTAAGTCCTTTTCCCGATGGGAGGGATGGACTTGCGCGTTCACCTATATAGGGACGGCAGTCGTCGCTCCGCACGCAAAAATGTGCGAAAAAAATTCCAAGTTCCCAGATCGACTAAGCAGGTTACTGTGAGTTGCCTAGCTATAAAAAGAAGCCCTACGCTTACCTGGGGGGTGATCCAGAAGGGGGGGGGGGGAAGCACAATATGTCACTGTCAACACACACACAACACAATTGACACTTGAGTGTCACTGTCACTAGCGTCAGTATCGCGGAAAGGGTTAAGTGTCACTGTCATTGGCATCCTGTCGCACACACAAACGTCACTGTCAGTGTCAGCGGTGACAACTGACAGGTGACCACGCCTACACTATTCGCGTCTCACTCTGATGCTAAGATGGCCGCGGTGATTTATGAGCAATCGCGCTAGTTAGAGCAGGAGGTACCGATATTCGATGTCGACCAATAAGAACGCGCGAACACACTGAGCGGAGCACGGGCTTCGTACGTCTGCTCACTACGGTGGTCGGCGACGAAGTCCTTGAAGAAGTAGATAGGGACACCCACCACTAACCCATGGCCCCACTGTCTGATAGACAATCGTATCACCACAGTCGTTGCTTGACTCCTTTACAAGTTTTTGTCCTGTCCCTTTTTGCATTTCTCCCCTTTCTGGGGCGGCATAATACGAACCCAGCCGAAATGGCGATTACAACACATGTTATTAACACGCCTTCGACCTTCCCAGCGTCTGGAAAAACGCCCTCCATCACACACCGCGAGTAGAGGAGAGTCATCTCGGAGCCAGCTGCAAGCCAGACACTCTTAATTATGAGCCCCGATATACCATCTAGACCCGGCGAAGTGCTCGACAGGTCCCTGATGATCCTATCCAGATCCTGACGTGATGGAGGAGGCGCATCCCTTCCGGAGGGTATGCAGGGAGCAGCTCGACGCACCTGCTAGTGGTAGGCCGTATCCCGCGTGAGGTCATCATCCGGGCACAGCGCACCCACCAGCCCCCGCATAGCAGAGTCTGCATGGCCCCCGGCCACCCAGGCAAAAAGTAATTAGCTGATGATCGCTACAACTGACCCCCTCATGCACGCGCCAGTCGGATACCATCACACCCCGTGTCGAGATGGTGACGTCGATGTAAGACTCCCCGTTGATAGTTGAGAAGGTCGGTGGCTGGCCAGCAACATTATGCACAACCAAATCGTGGGCCAAGAGCCAGGCTTCCAGCGATTCCCGGCGCCTAGTAGTTACACTGCCTCGCCCGGTATAATGGCGAGGGTCACTGTGCCCCAATGGGGGAGTGGGTGTTGGTGTCGATGCCCAGTAGTACCCGTTGGCCACGAAGCTTTTCCATTACCTTGGTAAGGTGGCTTAGATGGGGGTCGATATCCTCGGAGTATTGAAAGTATGCGCTGACCAGGAACACGGAGAACTCCCCCCGTGACAGATGGCTCACCAGGCAGTGGCTTCCCGACAGGTGGTGCAGAACCGTTGCGGTGATGGAACCAGCGGCGAGATAGAGTGCAGTTTTGGGACCGGCACAGGCAGGCACGACGAACCCGTTCCCCCCGTTAGCCCCGATGCCGTGGTAAGGTTCTTGGATAAGAATGGCCTCAATGCCCAGCGAGCTGGCAACAGCAGGCAGCTCCGTGGTAGCGAGGGCCGAGCCCTGTAGGTTGATCTGCCCCACCTTAAAAGCCATATCCGGTAGTGGCTATGGCCCGGGCTTCGGCATGGGCACGGGCCGGGCATTCCCTCGCGGCAGTATTGTGCGTACGCGCTGCAGGACGGCCAAACTTCCTGCAGGTTGCGCACACCGATTCCTTTTGGCACTCGGCTGCCTTGTGCCCATCGTCGCCGCAGTTGCCGCAGACCATATTAGTTGCCCGACAGTACTTTTCCGGGTGGCCGTATTGGTGGCACCTATTACAGCAGGTGACAGATATGTGGTCCGTCACCTGGACCACCTCCCAACCAATATATAGCCTGCCCCTATCCACTAGTGCTCCCCTGAGTTCGCGGGAGGCTTGGCATATCCACTTTTGTTTGCCGCCGTACATAGTTCTACGAAACAGCAGTTTGAGCTCGGCCCCGATGCGCTCAACTGTCCATTCGTCGCAGTCCCGCAGATTTTGCCCCTTTATGTCCCTCACCACCTGCTCCATTTCGGAGGCGCTGTCGAGGCCCGTCAAGGCCACCAGTGGGGCTCGTGCCACAGGCTCAGTGGCCCGCAATGTTCCGGGAACAGCCCGCTTAAGTTTGTCAGCCGCTGCTGCGCTAGTGGTCCGAACCAGGATTCCGGCGTTCCCGATTTTGCTGACCCCATGTATCTGAACCCCGAGCTGGGCGGGGTTGATGGAGGCCCGGAGCAGGGTTTTGGTTTCCTCTGCGGTCTTGAGTTTCTCTCGCTGATCCTCAGCGGGGTAGATGGCGACGACTGGGCCCGGAGGACGCGCGATAGGTACTGGGGCCGATTTCCCACCCAGTCTGAGGGCATTCGCGAATGACATGCGGTTGGTCGGTTCGGTGGGCGGAGCTTGGGCTGATCGGTTTTCGGCGGCAGCGAGTCGAAGTATCAGGTGCGTAACCACCGCCGACAGCCGCTCGGTGTATGCCCCAATAGACGCTATCTCGTCTTTGTTCAGTTTGCTGGTTCTGCTTCTCACGGCTTCCATTATGCCTTGTGTGCTGGCCGTGGCCAGCCACGGGCTATGATCCAGCGGAGCCGAGGCTAGGTCGTCTGTGGGTGGGTCCTTAGTTGCGGCGTGCGACGGTCCCGAGAGTAGGCCAGCAACGGGGGGGACCTCCTTCCGCCTGTTGGCAGACTAGATGCGTCGACGGACAGCCTCCTGCACCTCCTCAGGCGAGCTCAGCAGTCTCTTCTCCCCTACGTGCGGGAGGGGCTCAGCAGGCAGCGGCTCGTGCATGGAGAGGCCATGGTCTGGTGGCGTAGCTAAGTCCAGCAGCGGTGCGGCAGGTCCCGATGCGTTTTGTTCGCGTTCCAATGGGCGAGGGGGGGTGCGTGCCAGGGATAGCCGCGGGCTAAAGAACCCTCCCCCCTCTCGACGAAGCTCCTGTAGGGCCTCAAATTCAGCGGCCTTCTCGGCCAGAGCTGCGTCCAGCAACTCTTTCTGTCTCCGTTCCGCCTCACTATCGTCGTCCATGGTTGTAAACGACCTATGCGCCCCAGAACCCACCTACAAGAAGTCTTTTTATTATTAATTAATTTATTTTATTTTTTTAAATATTAATAATTTTTTTTTTTATTGTTATATTTTTTTTTTTTTTTTAACCTACTCTAACCCAAGCCGATGACACCGTCAGGTGTCAGCCGCGACGAATGACAGATGACAGTTGATACTGACAGATGTCACTGACAGCCGTCAGCCGCGACGATAACAGATGACACTGACAAGTGCCAGCCGAGACAGATGACAGATGACACTGACAGACGTCAGTGCCACCACGCGGAGATCCTAACCTACAAAGTTCAGCACGTGTCCGTTCAATAGTTCAGTTCTTCAATAGGACTTATGGGATATCTAGACTACAAAGCGTCACTAACTTAAATTATGGATAGTAAATCCATATAAAGTCACACCAACACTCACGGTTAGCCGGGCAGCCCCAAAAGCACAGGGGAGCACCCTCAAGACACCACACAATAATCTCTGACGTGTCCACTTCAGCATTCAGCACTATTTACACCTTTCACTTGTTGTTCGTGTATTAATTAATTAATTGAATTAACACCACAAAATCAATTAACTAACTGATTTATATTCGCACAAAGACTATGAGCCGCGGAGCGCGCACGATGCGACCGTTCGCTTCCAAGGTCGGGCGCGAAGTCCTCAAGTAGATAGTGACATATTCCCACCACCCTCCGCTGTAGGTCCTGCCCGCCTTGCGGCATACGGACCTGGAGACACTCCTGGTAACTGTGTTGCTAGGTTATTTTTTTTAGCGTACTCTACCAGGAAGTGCTTTGTCGACTCCAAATTCTATATCCTGTCCCTTTTTTGTCACCTCTCCCCTTTCTGGGGCGTGCTACACCACATTACAGTACTGCGCGTCCGAGCTGCCCGTGTTCTTATTTTCCGTACTGATCTTCCAGTTCCTTCCTCCTTTTGTGCCATTTGTGAGCAAAGGTTTTCAGCCTCCGAAATCCTTCCACGCTCGCTACAAGGTCTCTGTAGAAGATTGGTCCGGCTTCCTCCCTGTTCCAGTCTGCCAACATTTCCGTTCTTTCTTGGACGTACAGAGTGCAGTCCCACAGGACATGGTCCCGAGTTTCATCCGCCTGCTCACAATAGCATTTAGCAGTGTCGCAGAGCGACATTGCGTGTAAGCGGCTCCTGAAGCTCCCGTGTCCCGTTAGGATCTGTGACGTCACGTATTCCGGTTCCACCCAACCGTACGATAGTCGGTCCATAGTATCTGGAAAGAATGAGTACAACTCCCTACCATTAAGCGACTGTTGCCATCGTTCCTGCCACTGAGCAATTACCTCCGCCCTAATAATCCGAATTGCATCCCGACGCTCTCTACCGGCCAACGTGGAACACTCCTGCGCGACTCTTCCCGCCCTACAGACCTCCAGGTCGGCCGGAAGTACGCCCGCCAGCACAGGTAACGCTGCGGAGCTGACCGATCTGTATGCCTTTGACAATAAAATGAGTACTGGGCGTTGCGTACGGAGCAGCGCACTCCGCACTGCATATCTTAGGGTACTGCGCCACCATACGGCCGCAGCATAAGTGATGATTGCCACATAGGTGCCTGAGTACAGCACCCGTAGGGCTCTAAACCTGATGCCCCAGGAAGAAGCGGATACTCTCGACATCTTCCCGAAGGTGTTCACAGCCCGTTGGCCGGCCAAATTTGCATGCGGCACGTAGGAGCCTGCTTCATCTATTACAACGCCCAGCAACTTGGCTTCTGCAACATGCGCGATTGAGACACCGTCCATGCGTACTGTGGGGGGACGTTTAAATTTCCCCTTCAAAGTAAGGGTCTGCGATTTCGCAGCCGAAAAAGAAAGACGGTTCCGAGTCCCCCAGGCGGACACCATCCCGAGCGACGACTGGGCATTTCGCTCGATCGCCGCCCTGCTCGGTGCCTCGATCATAACCGTGATATCGTCCGCGTAAGCAATTACCAAAACGCCTTCTGGCAGTGGTAACCTAAGGATATCGTCTAGCAGGAGATTCCAGAGTGTTGGCCCAAGTACTGATCCCTGAGGGCAGCCCATTGTGGACCGCTTCCACACCGCCTGGTCGCCCATGAATAGTCCGACGCGCCTATCTGTGAAGTAACTCACCAAGATCTTATAAATGTTAGGCGGGCATCCCCTGTTTTGCCTTAGTCAGGACCATGGGCCACCATGCGTTGTCAAATGCCCCCGAGATATCTAATTGTATTACCTGAACATAGTTTTCCGATGAGTTTGCCACCCGTTCCCGAATCGCGTTCAGCGCCGTGACCGTCGACTTCCCCCTCGAGAAACCGTGTTGAGCCGTAGATATACCGCGATAGAGGCAAGGAGCGCATGCAATTATTAGGCGTTCCAGTATCTTTCCCAAAATCGGGAGAAGTGTAACCGGTCTATACGCCTTGGGATCCGAGAGCGGCCGATCATTGCCCTTTGGCAGGACGACCAACTTACCTATTTTCCAGATATCAGGAAACACGCCCTCACTCAGACACGCGGAGTACATAAGTAGCATCTCCGCTGCGCTAACTCTCCACGCGTGCCTGATGATCCTGGCAGTGAGTCCGTCAAGTCCAGGGGCTGTATTTGGTAGATCCTTAATGATTCGTGCAAGTACCGTACGATCGGGCGGTTCCGTGTTCCGGCCCGAAGGGGCACATGCCGCAGCAATTCGCACCTGCCGGTGGAACGGTGTGTCCACAGTTGGGTCGTCATCGGGGCATAGGGCTTTTAGTAGGCCGTTTGCTGCACCTTCTGCTGTTGCTGAAAACCCTTCAGCGAGTTGAATACTGTGCATGACATTGCGGGGGGGGCGCACTCTGCCCGACGCGGCTCTGTATGCGAGTCCCCATGGGTCGTCGTTTCCTGATTCCGCAATGCCACGAAAGTACGCGATCTCGGCTTCCCTCATGGCCGTCTTATATTCTGTCCTCACAGGACGTAGGGCTTCTAGCAGGTCTCCCTGGTTAGGCTTGTGAGGGTCAGGTCCACATTTGAATAGCCATTAGGTCCGTGGAATGTCGGCGGTTCGCCTTCCACATTATGAATGACTAGTCCGCGTCCTAGAATCAGGCCTTCCATCTGCGTCTTGCGATATTCCGTGTCCGGGCCCCGACCTACATACTGTCTAGTTTCACAGTGCCACAGTGGAGAATGTGCATTACTGTCCATGGCTACTAGTATACGCTGTCCTGCCAATTGATCCAGTACCTGTGTCAGGTGTTCCAAGTAAATCGCTATGTCGTGACTGTACTGGCAGTAAACGGACACCACGTAGATATCGGTCCTTGAGGTATGCCTACTGATGTGGGCCACCGCGCAGTGGTCGTTGCTCAGATGACCTAAAAACGTTACAGCTATCCCAGGGTTCAGCACCATTATGCCCGCCTTAGAATTAGTCCCGCACTGAATTATATGGGTCCTGGTGTCGCAGTACTGCTCCTGGACCAGTGCTAAGTCTAATCCCAAAGATCGTCCTATAATTGGCAATTCTACAGTGGCAGCTTCCGAGCCCTGGAGATTCAGC
The DNA here is from genome assembly GCA_958496145.1 of Heliothis peltigera. NCBI lineage: Eukaryota > Metazoa > Arthropoda > Insecta > Lepidoptera > Noctuidae > Heliothis > Heliothis peltigera. The sequence continues at coordinate 1,777,668 of OY292351.1, forward strand.
TGTCCCATCTTGAGCGAGTACCTAGACATACTGAGTCATGCCGACAGCCTGTCGTTCCGCATGAGTCCTTGCGGGGCACTCAAGTGCCGCAGTCTTGTGGCTGTTGGCTTCGGGCCGCTTGAATTTCCTGCAGGTAGCACAGCAGCTTGTCTCGGCTTTGCAGTCCTCCTTCCGGTGCCCGGTCTCACCACACTTGCCACACGTCACAGTTGCGGCTCTGCAGTGCTTCTCCGGGTGTCCATACTGCTGACATTTCGAACAGCAAGTGACCCTAACAAAGTCGCATACCTCGACCGCGTCCCAACCTATGTAGACCCTCCCTAGGCCCACCAGTTTATCCCGCAGTGATGGCGAACATTCCAGGACGATCGTCGTCGTCTTCCCCCCCTTGCGTCCTTTCTTGAACGCTAATCTGGCGTCCTTTAGTAGGCGGTCCTTGGTCCAGTTTCCGTCCTCGGCCAAGTTTACCCTATGCAGGTCCTCCAATATTTCCCCCACCTCCGGGTCGCCGCTCAGGTTGCGTTGGGCATTTTCAGCACCGCTGCGTAGTTCACCTGTCCGCTTGTGGTCCCTGGGTCCTGTCTTGGAGGTACCGCCGTCGCGTGCGTGCTGGCCTGCTGTAGCTCCATCGAGGCCACCTTCAGCTTCATCTCCGTGACGCTGTGCTCCGCTTCAGCAAGCCTGACATTTAGCAGCGCCACCACTGCCAGAATCTCCTGGCCGAAGCTGGCAATTTGCCCCTTGTCGGCCATATTCAATTTATTTGTGGCGTTCGCCACGCCGCTTATTCCTTTAACCGCCCCGTAAACCCGGTCAATTAGATCGGCCTTATTGCACGCTGTCAGTCCTGTCTTTCCCGGCGTGCTGCTGGCTTGGGGGGGGCAGTCCTGTTGCGGCGACAGTGTGCTCACCAGCTGTCCTACTGGCACCACGGATGGCGCTGCCGATGCCGCTGCAGTCATTATACCGCTAATTGGCGGTACCGTACCTTCTGAGCGGCTCCTGCGTCTCCTGCGGGGAGGTAAGAGGCCGCTTACCCGCGGTAGGCGGCGTTACGTGAGCCGGCGGCAGACACTCCTCTGGTATGGGGCGTATTAATTCTGTCCCCATCCCCGCACTGAAGCTCCCCGGTGGAGTCCTAATCAGGGATCTCCTCGGGGCGAAACCGATTCCTTGACGGAGCTCTTCCAGGCATCTGAGCTCCTCCTCCTTCCTAGTAACTTCCGCATCCAGAGCTGCCCGAAAACTTTCCCCCTCGTCCTCCGCGTCCGACATTTTTAAAAGTCCTTTCGATGTATTGATATAATCGAATAAAGTTTATAAATAAAAAATAAAATTAAAATTAAAAAGTTGTGCTAAGGGCCAAAGGCCCCGAAGTCAGAGGCGAAACTGACAGTGACACCTGCCCACGTCAGTGCCAGTCAACAGGGTGACAGTGACACTGACAGCTGTCAAAACCGTAGTGACACTGACAGCTGTCAAAATCGTAGTGACACTGACAGCTGTCAAAACCGTAGTGACACTGACAGCTGTCAACCTTGATGACACCGACAGATGTCACGTCAAACGGACAGTGACACTGACAGCCGACACGTCAAACTGACAGTGACACTAACTAACGTCAATGTCAACTGTCAGCGCGACAGCCAATCTGACAGCTGTCAATTGCCGACACCGGCAGCGCCACGCTCAATAACCTATAACGGCACGTGTTAATATTACACCGTACTTTTTGGTTTTCAGGCACTTATCTTTATGTAAACTAATTGCACAGTACCTTATCACTCCTATTTTTCGTATACCTCTCGTATTTGGCCGGCACTAGGCCCAGCCACGCGGCCACAAGACAGCACACACCAAATTCACAAACACCAATTATTCTCCGCTATTCCACAATTAAAATAAACTTTAATACACCAGAAGTTCGTGTATTATCCTAATAATACTGAAATTTCAGTAAAAACTTAAAAGCACCGAATATAATATATTTAAAATATTTTACACTCGAAGCAAGTCGCCAAGTAGGAGGTTCCATAGTGCCGGACCAAGCACGGATCCCTGCGGGCACCCCATGGTAAATTCCTTCCAGACGACCCTTCCCCCGACGAAGAGTCCTACCCGTCTGTCAGCCCCCGGCTTTTGCCTTGAGCAGGATCATCGGCCACCAAGCGTAGTCGAAAGCACCCGATATGTCCAAAAAGACTGCCTGCCCATATCGGCTCCGGGCGCCCTCAACAATACCCAGCACGGAGTTCAATGCCGACAACGTCGACCTACCCCGCGAGAATCCGTGCTGCTGTGACGAAACTCCCGCGTGAGGTCATCATCCGGGCACAGCGCACCTACCAGAACCCGCATAGCAGTGTCTGCGACCTCGGCGAATCCCTCCACAAGTCTGGTGCCGCAGATAACATTTTGTGGGGCCTGAAGCGACCACTGGCTACACAATACGTAAGGCCCCAAGGGTCCTGGTTCCCGGAGTCGGCCTGCTTGCGGAAGAAGTCTAAGAAGATTATTAAGATAAGAACATTTATCAAAAATTTTATAAAAATAAAATATTAACAAAATCAATTTTATAAACCACATAAAAATATACACCGTGTAATGGAAAGGTTCCCAAAAACGAAAAGTATGAATTCAGACTGGTATTGTTAACATTTTTATAGCGAACTATTTTCCCGGAAATTATAGGTAAACGTTTTTCAATTTTATTTCGGCTACGCAATGTATAACGAACATTGCGATACGCGCGCGCCTTTATACCTCGCGCGTAGTTCATTCATACTAATAAGTACTTCGGGACGTTTGGAATAAATACACAATACAATACACGCACAAACACACATAACAAAAAAAATAACACAAATTCAATACCTATCAAAAATTAAAATACTTAGTCTCTCACCTGAATTACTGTCTCTCGGGTCGTATAAGGCATGGTTCGAAGTGGTTGCCTCGGAGCTGCACACACAATTGTGCTCGACGCAGGGTTTCGGTATGGATACGAGGCATCATTGTCACATCCTCATTGGTATGATGGTTCAACGATGCGAAAGCGTCTCTTATGCGCTGCTGTTCTTCGGCCGCGGTGTCACACTCCGTCACATACACCCGTTCTTTGATATAACCCCACAGGAAAAAGTCCAATGGGGTTAGGTCAGGCGAGCGAGGCGGCCATGCATGTGGCCCGAATCTCCCGATCCATCGGTTTGAAAAAGTACGGTCCAGGTGCTGTCGGACTGGAAGTACCACATGCGGCGGGGTGCCGTCGTGCTGAAACCAGATGGAAGGTAGTTGAGCTTTACGCGTAGGCACATTCGTCCGTGATACTACACGTCCTTGGCCAGCTATGTACTGGCGGTTCCTGTCAGTGATTTGCTCGTCCGGCATCCAGGCTAACTGCTGTGCCACACTTCCCGTCGTCCCCTTTGGCAGTGGAAGCAGTTTATACCTTCTTGCCTCCCGTAGTTTGTTGAAGACGAATTCGAACAATCGGACGTGAATCCGGTATCTATCGTTGGTAAACTCAACGTCGTCAACATCCTCAATTATGCGTCGTTGATTCGACTGCTGGTTCTTATTCAACGGGACTGGCGTACGCCATCCTAATAGATTCGCCATTGGTTGATGTCCGGCTGGTCGAGCTTGTGGTTCCGGCTCCTCCGAGTCCGACTCGCACTTGGCCGGTTTTTTCATCATCGTTAACAACATTTCCAATCTTGACACATTGCGTTCGTTCTTCTAGGTAGATTTTAAAAAGTTTCAGCTGAATATCTCTGATGCCTATGGCTTCAAGCTTGCGCAACAAGATGGGAAAAGAAACCGTGTCAAAAGCTTTTGCTAGGTCGAGGAATAACTACTGTGTGGTTACCTTTATCAAGTTCTTGTGCTAGATAGGCGGTTAGATGGTGTACGGCATTATCAGTGGACATTTTAGGCCTTAATCCAAACTGCTGCGTAGAGAGAATAGATTTATCCTCCAGATATTTATAAAGCCTATTGTTTATAATCTTTTCCAATATTTTGGACATAGAGGGCAGTATGGAAATACCATAGGTCTATAATTTGTCACTTGGTCTTTACTCCCCGATTTGTAAAGTGGGACAACAACAGCTTTTTAGGGTTCCGTACCCAAAGGGTAAAACGGAACCCTATTGTTTTCGCTCCTCTGTCCGTCCGTCCGTCCGTCTGTCACCAGGCTGTATCTCATGAACCGTGATAGTTAGAGAGTTGAAATTTTCACAGATGATGTATTTCTGTTGCCGCTATAACAACAAATACTGAAAACTAGAATAAAATAAATATTTTGGGGGGCTCCCATACAACAAACGTGATTTTTTTGTTCATGTTTGCTCGATATCGATAACGGCAACAGGTAGATGCTTGAAATATTCACAGAATATGGAATGTATTACTTACTTTAAAAATATGTAATTTTATCAAAATTAAATTAATATTTGAGGGCTCCCATACAACAAACATGATTTTTTGTCCGTTTTATAAATAATGGTACGGAACCCTTCGTGCGCGAGTCCGACTCGCACTTGGCCGGTTTTTTTAAACCTGAAGAAGACTGTTTTGTATTGTACGTCACATTTTTAACAATTTTCCAGATCTTTTTGTTATCTCCACCAGCCTCTTTGAGTGCAGTATTATCATAATTGCGTTTTACTTTTTTTAGGAGGTCGTTACAAAAGTTACGATATCGCTTATATGACACTTGCAATATTAAATTATTAGGATTAGCTTTAGCCTTTGTATGCAGTTTATCTCTATTTTTCGTACAACGTATAAGACCAGTCGTGATCCAAGGCTTGATGTTGTAGTTTTTGTTATTTAATCTAGATATGACTGTGTTCTTTTGAATTGCATTTGAGTGACCAGTGCAATTGAGTTTGTTTCGGCGTTTCTTCTCAAGGTAGTCAGTTAGGAAACGCCGACCTCATCTCGTTCTTTCTTTAAAAAAAATATGTTGACGTGTAAAAGTGTTGATTTCAACCTATTTGCAAAATCATTTATCATTTGAACAATGAAAGAAGAAATGGCAGCTCAGACAAGAGAAATAACCGAAGCAGTGACTAAAATGTATCGGATAGTATCCACGAAACATTGAACTAATATCCACGAACAATGAAATTACTGGAAAAAGATATGCATCTTCACATAAGCCCTAATGAAATAAATAATGCTTATCGATTGAGAGAAAAGCAGGCTAACAAACTGCGCCCTATCCTCGTAAACTTTATCACAAACTGGAGAAGGAACGAAGTGCTCAAAAACAAAAGGAAATTACGCTCCGAAGTCCACATCAAAGAAGATTTCAGCAGATAAACATTGGAGAAAAGGAAATTGCTTCTGCCCGAGCTAAAAGAAGAACGAGCAAAATGCAGAATCTGTCACTTCGTGAAGGACAAAATAGTAATCAAAGAATCCAAAGAAGACGAAAGAGACATGAGGAAAAGAGAATGCACCAGCTCCCCAAACAAATCTACTAATCATCAACCTACTCCGGCCGCAAAGAAGCCCAACAAAACAAACTTGCTAGACCACATGGCAAGGAGCAGATCTACGTCTCTGTGGCACTACCCTCAACCCAAAAAAACACCCAATAGACACCGACAGCGGAAAATCGCACCTAACCACAAAAACGTATATACCCAAAGAAACATACAACACCCACACCCCAAGACGGCTGGTCACCGCGGGGAATTGTGACCACTACCTTCCAACTACCTCCTTATCGCTAAGGAACACCTTCGCAAATAAGAAACCTCTCAGCACCAATGACGGGATGCTGGCAAACACACCATCAGGCCCGACTAGCCTTTTGAGCTCATTATACGAACGTAGGCTCCACACGCCACGCCAGGATATAGTGCATGATGTGGCGTGGAAGCTCTGTTTACAAGGCAAATTTAACAGGACAGCAACCTTTTCAACAAGCTCCTCGTGTTTCCCGTATTTACTACGTTTCTCACGATGAAGCTCATCAAGAGATCGCTGCCCCGAAACTACCTGCGCGTCCACTATCACACCCACCCCATTTTTGGACGCAACAATGTCAGGCTTTCTTAGGCCCAAAGAAGTCCTGATGTAAGGCTCCTTCAGCACATTCCACCCTTTGTCCACCATAGCTGAACTGACGACGTCCACAATGCAATTATGACGTTCAATACGGCCGCCGTGTGTTCTGCGACATTGCTGGATGGTATGAGCCGTCGCACATTGGGTCGAAACGATGATTTTAGTGACTTAGGGTTCAACTTCGTTTTTTTGCATTTTTCTTTATGCGGATGGATAGAGCTCATTAACCTCAATAATAATTGTTCTGATGCTTTTTTTCCTAAACTTGCTCCTTTGGGTGGAAAAATGCATTTTGATATTTTTTTATATGGAGCGGATCAAATTAAATTAAATTCTGGCGAAATACCGTGTGATCCCGCTTTGAAACGGTATTTTTCTTAAAGCTTGTCCCGTCTACTATCATTTGATGCTAAAAACATGTGCATAAACTTGCAACTCTGCCAAATAAATGGATCGAAAAAAAACGAAAAAATACATTGAATAAAAGCTTCATTTTTTTGTTTCGGAAGTTCTTTTTAGTGATAATTGATATAGAATAGTAAGTAATAGCACTTAATAATTCACATAATTACTTAACAACTAACAACAATACATTTAAAGGTCCCTAATTTCCTTAAATTTAATAATCACGTATAAAATGTAGGTATATAACTTCTCTTTGTTTATTTAATGAACTTATAAAATATTTTAAACTAAATTTAATACTAAATAGTGAGTAAAGATACATGCAAGACACATTTACTAAAGGTAAAAACTTAAAACTAAATATTTACAACAACAAAACTATTTTCTTTCAATCATGACATACAAACTAATAAAAAAAAGCAAGAAACTACTACCTACCTTCTACTATCTACCAATAATTTTATTCACTATCGCTATGACTATCTTGTAAATTATCTACATCAATAAAATCAAAATCGGATTCTGAAGGAAAACTTAACAGAAGCTCTTTGACTTTTGGAGAGAGAACCATTCTACTTTGTTTTGCCAATCGAGGCCGTAGACTTGTGATCTTTGGATCAGACGACAAAAGAAGATTGTGCAAAATATCCTCATTTGTCGCTGTTCTACTTACCTTTCTAGAATGACTCTCTCTATATTTCCTAAAATCTTTATTGCGAGCTTCCGCTGCCTCTTCCGACAGTTTACCTATAGGTATGGCACCAAAGTTCTTTATTATATCACTCCCATGTACTAACAATTTATGTACACTGGAAGGCATATAATACCATGGATACAAGTTTACATACAGTTCTGCCGTATCTTTACAAAATTCAGAAAATTTAGAAAGGTCTACGCGCTCTCCAGATGCAACGGTTTGAAGAATCACGTAAAACCTTTCTATTAAATCTTCACGAATCCCTGTTATGCGGGCTGTTGTTGCTGTATCCCTGAAAAATCTTCTGGCAGTATTGCCATCATTAGTTGTGCCTACTCCTTGTTTAACTATATCGATGAGTAAACCGCATTCCCTCTTAAATGCTTGCTGAATAGCACTTTTTCTAAGGGACAGTTTTTCTTTGTCTTCGCCCCTGCAACTCCATTTTTTAAAGTCCAAACGATAAGCTGCAAACAAAAAAAAGCACTTTAAAATAATCTCACAGGAAACTGCGAATGTGAAGAAATTATGAAGCAATAAAATTATATTTACCGATATGTAGTAAGCACTCCATGCATCTTATCCAGGCATGTAAGGATGACAGTCCGTACTGGTACATATCCTCGTTTTTTTCTCTTTGAGAAAGTGCTTCTAAATCGTTCATCTCTGATGGCTTGGCTTTGCAAATATCACAAACAGCTGCAGATGTGTCTGACAAATATGACGATATTTTGCCATCTATCATTGTCAGGTGCAATTCATGCTTTACTTCTACTTGGAGGATTCTTGTTGGCTGACGTCTTTCTATCTCTTCAGTTATGATACCCTTTATAGTTGCCACTGTTGTCTGGGTTTCTTTTGTAAACTTAAACATTATCGGACGACAATAGAAGGTCGATGAGGGTCGTTCGTTTTCCCAAATAATTGTTCCATCCGATTTTTGAAGTCTTATAGGAACTAGACTGGCCATCAAAATAGAAGAGTCATCAAAATCTGTCTCAGTCTTTTGTTTGTAATTGCTTTGACCTGAGGCTCCATCAAAGCCCCATTTGCTTATAAGCAATAACTCTGTTGCCGAGTCCAAATCCAAAGCAATCACATCTAAAAGCCTAGAAACCGTCAAGTTGAGTAATGCTTGCAGTTTAATATCAGCTCCTTCTTCAGTGATGGTTATGTCTTCTTTCCTTGGATAACATTTGGACTTTGCTTGTTTAATTTTATAATAAGAAGGATATAGCTCAGACCCATTTTCAATTGCTGCTTCTCTTAGGCTTATATATTGCCACTTACTTAATTTAAGTGCAACTAATAAAGCTAGTGCCTTATCAGGTGAATATGTACTACTGTTTTCTTTATTGGCACTTAAACACTTCTTAACTTTTTCTAGATCTTCGGGGTGATTTAGCAAATAGTTCATTATTTTTCCTACATCCTCATTTCCAGTGTTTCTTAAACAAGCGATTGTAGAAGCTTTCAGTTCATCCGGGGATAACGAAAGCGATTGGTTAATTTGATCAACGCGTCTTCGTTTTTGCCTGGAGCCCAATTCTTCGAAAGGTTTTCGAGGTGTAAATGTAGATGTTGAAGCTTCTGTCGTAGATGGTGGCAGATTTTCAACATCTTCACTATTACAAATCTCGAGCCTTTCCTGTTCAGTGTTCACAATTTCAGGTATTACTCCTTCGGGCCAGGTTATCGCACTTTCTAACCAATCACCATTTCTTCTTAAAAACTGTGTTAACGAGCGACTACTTCGTTCCCATCTTGCACTTATATTTGAACAAAAGCGCGTACAGAATTTTTGGAGCTTAACACTGTTCTCTTCGGTCACGTTTATTTTATTTTGTAGGTATTGGAAGAGTTTTTTACTATCCGACAGCGACTTAAGCTGCTCTCTTAAAATCATAAATAAATCTAAATTGTTAACTAAATTCTCCATTATAACGAAAAGGGACGATCACAATCACTAGATGTTAATAGTAGTACGAATAAACGAAAACTATTAAATATATAATAAATATAGTCATTTTATACCACCAGTTACAAACAAATGTTTACAAATTTTTCTACTACCCTCATTAACGAATTACCCTCATTAACATTAAAGTAATGACTAAAAGTGAAAAAAAGTAGTTTTTTATAATGTAAAAGGTTAAGCTAATTACAGTCATTAAACAAACAAATAAAAAATATAGATAATCATCCATATTTTTAAGTAATACGTAATTAGCAAATTTTAGCTAATAACGAACCTTTTAAATGTATTGTTGTTAGTTGTTAAGTAATTATGTGAATTATTAAGTGCTATTACTTACTATTCTATATCAATTATCACTAAAAAGAACTTCCGAAACCAAAAAATGAAGCTTTTATTTAATGTATTTTTTCGTGTTTTTTCGATCCATTTATTTGGCAGAGTTGCAAGTTTATGCACATGTTTTTAGCATCAAATGATAGTAGACGGGACCAGCTTTAAGAAAAATACCGTTTCAAAGCGGGATCACACGGTATTTCGCCAGAATTTAATTTAATTTGATCCGCTCCATACAAAAAAATAACAAAATGCATTTTTCCACCCAAAGGAGCAAGTTTAGGAAAAAAAGCATCAGAACAATTATTATTGAGGTTAATGAGCTCTATCCATCCGCATAAAGAAAAATGCAAAAAAACGAAGTTGAACCCTAAGTCACTAAAATCATCGTTTCGACCCAATGTGCGTCGTCTCCCTAACCATGCAACTTGCACGACGGTTCAATTCCGACATCATACCCTCACCCTTACGCATTACGAATTACGCACCTTTGAAGGGAGTGCATTCACATGGACGTGCACGAACTGCACGAAGTCTAGACCCGTATGCTGCATGCTGCGCTCCCGCATCCACTTCGTAGACGCGGAAACCCGTGGAGACTCCCTTAATTTGAAGCCATCCACGGATGCATGCAGGGCTTCACGCCAATGCATCGCGGTCGTCCGCTCCCCAGACTTTAGGGTTTTCTGCACTGAATTTGAGGAATTGCCTATCGGCCCACCTCAACTTCCTTTGGATCCTTTCGGACCTGGCGGCAGCTCTGGCCACTGGCCACCGCGATGAGTTCAAGCGACCGAAACTCTTTAAAATGAGGTCCGGCACGCATGCCCTCAGCGATGGGATCGCCAGGCCGCCGTCCTTGGTCGCTGCGTGGAAGTACCCAACAGGCACATCTCTTGGGAGCCTCAACCAGTCCCTCACTGCATTCCGGATCTGGACATCGAGCAATTTCAACCTCTCATCCGTGATATTTCCTAATACCAGACCATGTAGGAAACGCGGAATCAAGAGTCCCCTTACGATTTCAAATCGCTGCTGCGTTTAAGGGGTGCCTTACGGATGTTATTTAAGGCATTTTTGATATCATGCTCGAATGTCACGCATCCAGACGCCTTGAAATCGACTCCAAGATAGCGCCAATGTTCCACGCAGTTCACCTGCCGCAACCATCTCTTCCCCACCTTAAAGGTGCGGTCGGTCAGGTAGTGCAGCTTCTTGCGTTTCCCATCGGGCACCATCGACAGAACAGCGCTTTTCGCATGGCTGACGAAGAGTCCCATCATCCTTCCCGTGTGCCAAACACTGTCAATGGAGGACTGTATCCCAACCTTTGACCCTGCAAGCAGGACTAGGTCGTCGGCATAGGCAAGAGCCGAGACACGCTCGGCTTCCAACCCATAACCAACTCCCCTCGGAAGGGTCGCTAAGATCACATCCATTGCCATGTTGAACAACAAGGGCGACAACGGGTCTCCCTGGCGAACTCCCTGTCCAACTCTTGCTGGACCGCTGCGGGCTCCATTCACATCCAAGACAGTCTCAGACGTGGCATACAGCCTCGCAACGTAGTTGCAGAATCCCTCAGGCAGGCCTCTTTCCCTCAGGAGTCCGACAAGTGCCGTATGCGACACAGTGTCAAACGCCTTTGCGAAATCCAGCACTGCAACATGGCATTCCCTCAACTTCTTCCTGCAGTCTCCCAGCACTGCGTCCAGCACAGCCGAATTCTCGAGTGTGCCGTCGGCGCAGATAAATCCACGCTGTCGTGCATCGGGCGGACAGCATGCCTCCAGCCTGCGCGCCAATACCGAGTGCATGTGTCTGAGGGGTACCGACGCAATCGAAATCGGTCGATACTCCCCAGGACTACCAGGCACCTCAGTCTTGGGCACGAAGACCGTCCGGCAGCCCCTAAGCTTTTCAGGAACCTCTCCAGCCATCATCCATGCATTGAATATTTCCGCCTGAGTTGCAGAAGGAACTCTTCCAGGCCCCCGGGAGTATCCCATCTGGACCTGATGCCGACGTGTTGTCGACTCGAGATGCCTTCACCTCCTCAGAGGTGAAGGGCATCCACAACCGCGAATAGTCTCGGTCTCCCCCGTACTGCTCCATTTGCCTTAAAGCTCGTAGAGCCTCCGGTGTGGGTCCGGGAGCTTCAGATACTGCCTCCATCACCGGTCGCCAATAGGCTTCCAGTTCCGCAAGACTATGCCTAATCCCCCGGCTATGACCATCAATGACCTCCGCGGCTGCCCTGGGTCTGCAGGATTTATAGAGTTCTTGCACCCTCGCGTACTCTATCCTACGCTGCTGTCTTGCCGATAACCTGACTTCTGCAGCTTGAGCCATCTCCGGCTTGTTGCCTTTACGCTTTCGCTGCGCCTTCCCTCTTCTACCGCCTACACCCCTCGCTTTCCTCATTTCAGCCTCCTTAAGGAGGTCCTCAATGATTCTAGCATGGTCTGGTGCCGTCGGTGATGTCATTGGGTTCTGCAGGGTCACGGAAGTAGGCACGTTTTCAAAGGTGTTCTCCACCCTTTCGGCAGGCCGCTCCAGCAGCGCCACTATTGGGGGTGCTCCTTACTGGCAAATTTGCCTCCCCCTGTTTGTCCGGAGAAGGAGTCCGAGCCAGATCGGCCAGGTACGCTTGTACCCGGCTCTTGTAGGACTCCTTCCTCCGGTATCCTTTTATTGCTTCTAGGGAGCGCCCCAAAGAGGGCAACTCCGCTAGAAGCCTCATATTAGTGGCACTGCATCCACCACGAGCTAGACGCGCCTCTGTCCGGGCTAGAAGCTCCACCTCTTCCTCGGCCCATCTCCGCTTTACCTGCGGCGGCGCCGCCTCCGCGTTTGCCGTCATAGGGTGGGCGCGCCGCTTGTGCACTCCCAACCCTATCTTGGTCTTGAAGACTCTGTTACATACAAGACAAGTCCATTCGCCCTCCCCCCGTCCCGAGAGAGGCGGAGATCGAGCGTCTGGGCTTATAGATTTAAGGGTCGCTACCTCCGACTCCTGTGGGAGGCCGGAGGCTCGACCATACATATCCTTATTATAGTCCAGAGCAACCTTTAAATCTCGTTGGGGCAAGGCGGCTAACCTTAACCCCGAGTTCGCCCACAGCTATCCTATGTCCCCTTCTTAAGAGCTGCTGGACTTGGGGAACTCCGAAGAGAACCCCCGAGGGACCCTCAGGTATCTCAACCTGGCCACCTGATCTTTCACCCCTAAAGGGGTCGCGCACCTCCCTCCTCATCCGAGGTAACCAGGCTCACCATTCTACCGGACTATCCAGACAGATGTTCTTCTTTCAAAGTCAAAGTTGGAGTGGTATGCGCATTACGCCTCTGATTGTATTAGGGTACACGATAAGACGATTTTGGCGTTCTGGTCAGCTATCCAGTTCACCTTTGTTGTGTCGCCCCCCCCCCTCCCTTATTTTCCCCCTAAGCCTTTCAGGAATCTCTCCAGCCGTCATCTATGCATTAAATATTTCCGCGACTTCATTGAGGACTTCATTGGGCCTGGGAAAGCCTAACATTGTTGCGTCCAGGAATGGGGTGGGTTTGATAGTGGATGCACAGGTAGTTTTGGGGCAGCGATCTCTTGATGAGCGCCATCGTGAGAAGCCTAATAAATACGGGTATCATGAGGAGCTTGTTGAGAAGGTTGCTGTCCTGTTAAATTTGCCTTGTAAACAGAGCTTCCACGCCACATCATGCACTATATCCTGGCGTGGCGTGTGGAGCCTACGCTCGTATAATGATCTCAAAAGGCTGGTCGGGCTTGATGAAGGTGTGGTTGCCAGCAGCCCGTCATTGGTGTTGAGAGGTTCTCACATGAACTGGACAAGATTCAATCGCATGACCACCCGAAGCGACTGAGGTGGGGAGCGAGTGTCTGGGTTCCTGTGGTAGGGTTGACGTCGGGCCCACGAGGGCGTCAAAGGCTCCCTTTGAGATCTCTTCCCGTCTGTTTTGTAATATCTTTGACGTCCTCGCCTTACCATCCCACCGGTGAAATGTCTTTCACTAGGTGTCGGTATGGGGACAGTGGGAGTCCCACCATAACAATCCATGATGATTACGATGGTAGTCACTAAGGACGCTGGCAACAGTCAGAATCACCTTCAGTATCATCATCCGTAGATGTTTCTCTTGGCGGCTGTAATGATGGTGGTATCAGAAGATTTAGAGCTTCTTTAGGCAGTGAAGTCAGCTTTTTAAAAGCTTTTATTTAACTTGCCGTGTATGTATGTTACGGTGGATTCTTTGAACTCCATTTTGAAATAGATATCTTCAACCGATTGAGCTGAAATTTTGTATACACTTTCAGTTTGGATGACAATGCAAGATATGTTATATGACGTTATTCTAAATCCAATATGGTGGACCGTCCAAGATGGCGGAGTAGTTATTTTTAATGAATTTCAACAATATGGGTATCAAATGAAAGGGCTTATTGAGAGTGACTTAAAAAATAATTTGACGTTATTCTAAATCCAATATGGCGGACTATAAAAGCTTTTTAAAAAAGATTTTTCTTTTAATTTTTTTTTTAAAGCTTTTATTTAACTTGCCGTGTATGTATGTTACGGTGAATTCTTTGAACTTAATTTTGAAGTAGATATCTTCAACCGATTGAGCTGAAATTTTGTATTCACTTTCAGTTTGGATGACAATGCAAGATATGTCATATGACGTCATTCTAAAGCCAATATGGCGGACCGTCCAAGATGGCGGAGTAGTTATTTTTAATGAATTTCAACAATATGTATCAAATCAAAGGGCTTATTGAGAGTGACTTAAAAAATAATTTGACGTTATTCTAAATCCAATATGGCGGACTATAAAAGCTTTTTAAAAAAGATTTTTCTTTTAATTTTTTTTTTAAAGCTTTTATTTAACTTGCCGTGTATGTATGTTACGGTGAATTCTTTGAACTTAATTTTGAAGTAGATATCTTCAACCGATTGAGCTGAAATTTTGTATACACTTTCAGTTTGGATGACAATGCAAGATATGTCATATGACGTCATTCTAAATCCAATATGGCGGGCCCCACAAGATGGCGGAGTAGTTATTTTTAATGAATTTCAACAATATGGGTATCAAATGAAAGGGCTTATTGAGAGTGACTTAAAAAATAATTTGACGTTATTCTAAATCCAATATGGCGGACTATAAAAGCTTTTTTAAAAAAGATTTTTCTTTTAATTTATTAAAGTCTTTATTCCGGTATTCTTGGGCCGTTAGTTGGCCTATTGGCAAAAGTGCATTTTTTATTATTTCTGGCCCGTGAATAAAAAACTTGTGTACAGTTGGAGGCATGTCATACGAAGGGTACATTTGCACAAAATATTTGGCGGTGTCAGTTGCATATGTGCGGAATTTTTCCACATCAATGTCATAGCCAGATGACATGACAATTAATATATTATGCATTCTTTGTATTAATTGTAAATCCAGCTTTGTAATTTCTGCAGACACTGCAGCATTTTTAAAAAATCGCCTCGCGGTTTTGCCGTCATTGGTATTTCCAAATTCTGGTTTGTGCTTGTCCACTATCAAGGCTAGTCTTTCTCGAAATTGAGCCTGAATTATTCTCTTGGTGTAACACTGAAATGCCAAACTCCAAATTTTCAGTTTTTATTGGTCTACCAAGCACTTTGGATATGTCATTGAAGTCTTTGGATGTTGCTCCACATATATAGCACATCTGTGTTGATGTTGTAATTGCATTACAGACTTTTCCGTCTATCGTAACAAACATCAAGTTATGTTTAACTTTCATTGTCCGGCCATCTTGTTGTATGACACTTCTCTGAAGAGTTTTTATTTGGTCGTCGACCTTTTTTTTGCTCCACAGAAACTGTGGTGTTTTCTTTGACGAATTTGTCGATGAATCTAGTCGAACTTGGTCTTGGATTTTGCCATATGACCTTAGATCCAGATGTCAAGCGTAGAGGCACAAAACATGTTATGAAAACAGCTGCATCACTGACTTCAGGGCCATAAAAAGCTTGTTTATAGGAACTATGGCCGCTACTGCCATCAAATCCCCATTTTGAAAATAACGACATATTTTGTAACTCGTCACTGTTCAGTGTAAGCAAAACCTCATTCTGAACTAAAACCAAACGTTCAGTGGTAACATTAAGTATTGACTGCAAATCAACGTGTACAGAAGTTTCACTAACAACGATTTTATAAGACGGGTAGATTTTTGGAGATTTTGATCTTAATATATTGTGCTGATGACGAGATAAGTTCGCTTCGACTATGAGTGCTAGAGCATCCTCTCCAGAAATCATCGTAACTGTTTCTAGTGACTGTTTATAGGCTTTTAAATATTCAGTAGGCTTTGATGGATTAGATAACACATCTTTCATTATTTTAAAAGCTTTTATTTAACTTGCCGTGTATGTATGTTACGGTGGATTCTTTGAACTCAATTTTGAAGTAGATATCTTCAACCGATTGAGCTGAAATTTTGTATACGCGTTCGGTCTGGATGACAATGCAAGATATGTTATATGACGTTATTCTAAATCCAATATGGCGGACCGTCCAAGATGGCGGAGTAGTTATTTTTAATGAATTTCAACAATATGTATCAAATCAAAGGGCTTATTGAGAGTGACTTAAAAAATAATTTGACGTTATTCTAAATCCAATATGGTGGACTATAAAAGCTTTTTAAAAAAAAGTTTTTCTTTTAATTTATTTGAAGCTACACTTTGTCATGAAGCTTTCAGTTTCATTTGCGTAGCATAAACCAGCTCTGATAAAGGTGTATCTTTTCTCAAATCTTGAGTCTTTTGTCGCTTCATCCTGTTTGTGCGTTCCTCAAAAGATATTTTTGGACGAACTGGAATACTTCGTTTTATTGTATTTTTAGGAAAAGAAATTGATGTATCTAACCAAGTATTATTTTTATTGGAAAATCTATCCTCCATGCGCTGCGCTGCTTCTCATCGTGATTTGTATTCAGTTTTAAAACGATTTATCGTTTTCACAATAACTTTCCGTTGTTCATCGTCACATTTTGTTTTCTTTTTTTTTTAATTTCCTTCTGAAGTGACTCTATCTGATCTTCAAGTTTATTCTGATCAGAGTCGCTCATAATCATAAGTAGCTCTCGCCTTGTTACAAATAAGGCATTGGAGCTTGAACCTGTGTAAGAAAGTAACAAAGGAATTTAATAAAAAAAGGAGGTATTTTGAGAATAATTTATCTCACTACTACTATTATCTCACTACTAATATTATTTATTTAAAATTGGGCAATTATGTGCAGAAAATTAACAAATAATCTTAAATTATAATAGTTACTGGTACTAAAAACATCTAAACGTAACCCCGTTCAGCTCCGGAACATAATTATCTAATTGAATTATTACTTTTCAATTCTGACTTCTTCTATTTTTATGCAATCTTTGACTCACAATTTTACCATAACAAAAATTATTAAAACATAAATATATTGTGAAATAATAAGATACATACCTGAACTTCACCCTTCCATAATAGCTTTTGGTGATTTTTATCATAAGAATCAAAAAGATCGAATGTACGAGGGTGCGTTTTTAAGTTCGCGGAATGAGAGGGATGGAGGGGGTGATTATGCTCATTAAGACCGTAACGTGTTCAGTGACTCATAATTAGTTTACATACGAGCTTTCATTGTTATAAGATAACTAGTCTTTGAGTTATCGTCAATCAAGTAAGATGGGTGCCGAGAATGCTCACGCCGCCGCAAAAACAACAGCGCGTAGAGTGTTCACGCGCATTTCTGGACCTCTGCAATGAAGACAAGGATGGTGTTTTGAGTCGAATTGTTACTCAAAACAAGACTCCATGCAGTGGCACAAAAAGGGCACAGCACTCCCCAAGAAATTTAAAGTGTCGCAGTCAGCTAGAAAACTCATGGCTACAGTCTTTTGAGACTCAAAGGGAATATTGCTGATTGATTATAAAAATAAAGGTGTTTCAATGATCGGAGAATACTACGTGGAAGGAAAATGAACTTACGGGAGGATGAAAATGAGTGATGCGTCCCTTCGATAGCCTCCAGCGCTGGTTCAGGTATATTCACCAAGTGATATTTCCACCAAGTGTCACGAGAAGAGAGTTTGATATTCACTATTTCACCACACAACACCACTTTTATTCTTCTAGAGTTTCGTTTTAGAGTTTTTGGCGGGAGCGCGGCGCACGCGCAGGTGCGTGTCGTCATTAGGCGAGCGGAGAGGAGCGAGTGTTTTGTGTTTGCGATGCGAGCGGGCGGGATTGACAGAATGAGCGGGACAGGAAATGAATAGGAGTAGGAAAAAGAACTTGTTACAAAAAGAAAACCGACATCTAAAATACCCCCCCCTAAATAAGGGAACGTGGATTACCACCCCGGGACCAGCTGAGAGCCTCTTGGACCTGACGACACCGCCGAGGGATGCAGCAAGATTGGCGGGTGCAGTAGTGGCACCGTCGCTGCCACAGGCCGGGGAAAAGCGCCTACTGAGCTCGCCGGAGAAGGTCCAGGAGGCGGTTCGTCGTCGGGTGCAGGCGAGGCGTGGAAAGGAAGTCCAGGAGCAGAGCAGAGCACTAGGAGGAGCTTCCACGTTAATCAAATTAATCTGGCGGGGTCCGCTCTGGCCACCAGAGAAATCTCATCCGTGGCGCAGGACCTGGGGCTGGATGTCCTGCTTGTGCAAGAACAATACGTGCAAGCAAGGCACATAATACAAAAGAGCCCTGGTTCCAAAGCGGGGATCCTAATTAGGCGCAGTGGAGCAGCGAGCGCGGTGCTGGATCACTTATCTAACGACCACTGCATTGTCGCCCACCTGGCGGACTGCAACATGCATGTGGTGAGCGCATACTTCCAGTACGGGGAAAGTATAGACGGACATCTGCACCACTTGGATACCGTACTGGAGGCGCTGCGGGGGAGACGTGTACTTATCTGCGCGGACGTGAATGCGCACTCGCCGCTGTGGCACAGCGAACCACGGCATTACATCGGAAGGGGACATGACGCGCTGCACCGGAGGACAAGCCTGGAGGCCTTCATTTCGGCGCACGGGCTCACCATTCATAACGTGGAGGGCCAACAGTTTACTTTCAGCGGCCCGAATGGTGAGTCCAACATCGACCTGACTCCGGACTATCAACTGTCCCAGATCCTCACGGGACACGGATGTTTTAGGAAAAGGCTGTCTGATATGAAGTTGTGTGAGGATAGCATGTGCACTTGAGCGCAGAAACAACAGAAATAACCGACACCATCAACGGCAACAGCAACATCAATAGCAACGACACCAGCAACAACAACCACAACAACAACAACAACAACAGCAACGACAGCAACAGCAACGACAGCGGCAGCACATCTGCTAGCATCTAATACATGCAGCACCATGTCGTCGAGGATCACACCATCCAGGATTGCCCGGCGACGAAGTACACTATATTGCCTGTGAGTTCACATAGCCCAACTTTGGGAGAGTTGCTATGGGACACAGTGGCTAACTTGTAGAGATCAAGCAGCGCCTGCGGACATAAACAAAACAGACAAGGGACACAACAGACAAAGACACAAACATAAGCCAAGGGTGCTAAAATTCAATTATAGTAATATATTGTAAGGGCTTATAAAAATGTCGGACGCGGAGGACGAGGGGGAAAGCTTTCGGGCAGCTCTGGATGCGGAAGTTTCTAGGAAGGAGGAGGAGCACAGATGCCTGGAAGAGCTCCGTCAAGGAATTGGATTCGCCCCGAGGAGATCCCTGATCAGGACTCCACCGGGGAGCTTCAGTGCGTGGATGGGGACAGAATTAATACGCCCCATACCAGAGGAGTGTCTGCCGCCGGCTCACGTAACGCCGCCGACCGCGGGTAAGCGGCCCCTAACCTCACCACAGGAGACGCAGGAGCCGCTCAGAAGGCGCGTCGACGCGAAGACCGGAACGGTACCGCCAATCAGCGGTATAATGACTGCAGCGGCATCGGCAGCGCCATCCGTGGTGTCAGTAGGACAGCTGGTGAGCACACTGTTGCCGCAACAGGACTGCCCCCCCCCAAGCCAGCAGCACGCCTGGAAAAACAGGACTGACAGCGTGCAATAAGGCCGACCTACATTATGGAGCCGGCCGGCATTATGGAGGCCGTTAGAAGCAGAACCAGTAAGCTTAACAAAGACGAGATAGCGTCCATAGGGGCATACACTGAGCGGCCGTCGGCGGTGGTAACGCACCTGGTACTTCGTCTCGCTGCCGCCGAAATAAGACCAGCCCAAGCACCGCCCACCGCTTCTACCAACCGCATGTCCTTCGCGAATGCCCTCAGACTGGGTGGGAAATCGGCCCCAGTACCCATCGCGCGTCCTCCGGGCCCAGTCGTCGCCATCTACCCCGCTGATGATCAGCGAGAGAAACTTAAGACCGCAGAGGAAACGAAAACCCTGCTCCGGGCCTCCATCAACCCCGCCCAGCTCGGGGTTCAGATATATGGGGTTAGCAAAATAGGGAACGCCGGAATCTTGGTTCGGACCACTAGCGCAGCAGCGGCTGACAAACTGAAGCGGGCTGTTCCCGGAACGTTGCGGGCCACTGAGCCTGTGGCACGAGCCCCTCTGGTGGCCTTGACGGGCCTCGACAGCGCCTCCGAAATGGAGCAGGTGGTGAGGGACATAAAGGGGCAAAATCTGCGGGATTGCGACGAATGGACAGTTGAGCGCATCGGGGCCGAGCTCAAACTGCTGTTTCGTAGAACTATGTACGGCGGCAAACAAAAGTGGATATGCCAAGCCTCCCGCGAACTCAGGGGAGCATTAGTGGATAGGGGCAGGCTCTATATTGGTTGGGAGGTGGTTCAGGTGACGGACCACATATCTGTCACCTGCTGTAATAGGTGCCAACAATACGGCCACCCGGAAAAGTACTGTCGGGCAACTAATATGGTCTGCGGCAACTGCGGCGACGATGGGCACAAAGCCGCCGAGTGCCAAAAGGAATCGGTGTGCGCAACCTGCAGGAAGTTTGGCCGTCCCGAAGCGCGCACGCACAAGACTGCCGCGAGGGAATGCCCGGCCCGTGCCCATGCCGAAGCCCGGGCCATAGCCACCACTGGGAATGGCTGTTAAGGTGGGGCAGATCAACCTCCAGGGCTCGGCCCTCGCTACCACGGAGCTGCCTGCTGTTGCCAGTTCGTTAGGCATTGAGGCCATTCTTATCCAGGAACCTAAACAGGAGGCTAACGGGGGGAATGGGTTCGTCGTGCCTGCCTGTGCCGGTCCCAAAACTGCACTTCGCTGGTTCCATCACCGCAACGGTTCTGCACCACCTTTCGGGAAGCCACTGCCTGGTGAGTCACCTGTCACGGGGGGAGTTCTCCGTGTACCTGGTCAGCGAATACTTTCAATACTCTGAGGATATTGACCCCTACCTAAGCCACCTTACCAAGGTAATGGAAAAGCTTCGTGGCCAACGGGTACTACTGGGCATCGACACCAACACCCACTCCCCCATGTGGCGCAGTGACCCTCGCCATTACACCGGGCGAGGCAGTGTAACTACTAGGCGCCGGGAATCGCTGGAAGCCTGGCTCTTGACCCATGATTTGGTTGTGCATAATGTTGCTGGCCAGCCACCGACCTTCTCAACTATCAACGGGGAGTCCTACATCGACGTCACCATCTCGACACGGGGTGTGATGGTATCCGACTGGCGGGTGCATGAGGGGGTCAGTTGTAGCGATCATCAGCTAATTACTTTTTGCCTGGGTGGCCGGGGGCCATACCGTGCTTCCGCCTCCGCATCCCCCCGTGGTCCGCCATCACCACCACCCGGACAAACACGTTTACGGGAACGCGGTGCGAACTGGGAGCAATTCCAGTTTGTGATCCACAACCGAGCAGGTAAGTTGCAATGGTAGATGCCTACCGCCACTGTCTGTGAGGAGTTCACGCGACTTGTCGCGTGTACTGCGTGCGAGTGTTTGGGGTTGTCAGTGGAAAGGGATGCGAGGGGGTTTGAATGGTGGTCTCCAGCGCTTGAGTCCATACGCAGGAACTACGACAGGGCGCGTAAAGTCTGGCAAAGGGCTAAAAAGAAGACGCACGTCAGGAATGCTGTATGCTCCGCAGCAAATACAGGAGAGCGATGGAGGAGGCGCAATTCGACTTCTTCCGCAAGCAGGCCGACTCCGGGAACCAGGACCCTTGGGGCCTTGCGTATCGTGTAGCCAGTGGCCGCTTCAGGCCACACAAAATGTTATCTGCGGCACCAGACTTGTGGAGGGATTCACCGAGGTCGCAGACACTGCTATGCGGGTTCTGGTAGGTGCGCTGTGCCCGGATGATGACCTCACGCGGGAGTTTCGTCACAGCAGCACGGATTCTCGCGGGGTAGGTCGACGTTGTCGGCATTGAACTCCGTGCTGGGTATTGGTGAGGGCGCCCGGAGCCGATATGGGCAGGCAGTCTTTTTGGACATATCGGGTGCTTTCGACTACGCTTGGTGGCCGATAATCCTGCTCAAGGCAAAAGCCGGGAGCTGCCCGCCTAACATCTATACGATGCTGGCGGCTTATTTCATCAACAGACGGGTAGGACTCTTCGTCGGGGGCAGGGTCGTCTGGAAGGAATCTACCATGGGGTGCCCGCAGGGATCCGTGCTTGGTCCGGCACTATGGAACCTCCTACTTGACGACTTGCTCCGAGTGTAAAATATTTTAAATGTATAGATCACTACATAGTATAAAACAAAGTCGCTTTATCTGTCCCTATGTCCCTTTGTATGCTTAAATCTTTGAAACTACGCAACGGATTTTGATGCGGTTTTCTTTAATAGATAGAGTGATTCAAGAGGAAGGTTTATATGTATAACTAGCGGTCGCCCGCGGCTCCGCCCGTGTGGATGTCGGTTTTCGCGACAAAAAGTAGTCTATGTGTTGTTCTGATGTATAACCTATAGAGGACCCCCGCGGCTACGCCTGTGTGGATGTTGATTACCGCTAACAAAGCCTAACTTTTGTCGGGATGAGAAGCTCGCGCTCGGACCTCCCGCCTTATATTATTCCTACCAACCGACCTGCTGATTATCGTATTTTATGTATAAGTTTGGTATTTCTACACCGATTTCTATGATTCTTTTTTTATAGAATATGTTATAATGTTATCTTTTGTTAATTAAGCATGAGCGAGAATATTATAAACATAAGAGTAAACAAATCAATAACAAATAATCAGAAAGCTCCGAACTGGTAAACTATCGGGAGTTATACGTGTTATTGTGAGTCAACCATTAAAGATAGACATATGCTGTTGTGGATTTTTTTTTTAGATAATTTTATGTAGAATATTTTCGTCATACATGATTTCTATGTAGCTTTAACCATTAAGGCTGCACACGCGACGAAAGCTTAAAAAATGGTGTAACTTCTCCCGTTTTCCCGACATTTTCCTTCACTGCTCTGCTCCTATTGATTGTAGCGTGATGAAAAGTATCCTATAACCTGCCCAGGAGTATGAAGAATAATTGTACCAAGTTTCATTAAAATCCGTCCAGTAGTTTTTGTTCCTATTAATAACATACAGACAGACAGACAGACAGACAGACAAAAATTTTACTGATTGCATTTTTGGCATCAGTATCGATCACTGATCACCCCCTGATAGTTATTTTGAAAATATATTCAATGTACAGAATTGACCTCTCTACAGATTTATTATAAGTATAGATAACATCCATTAAATAGTGAAGAAGTACTGTTATTTTTGAGTTTGAGTTTTTCTGTAGTGTATTTAGTATCAACATTGCACCCGTGCGAAGCCGGGGCGGGTGGCTAGTATATTATATTCGGTGCTTTTAAGTTTTTACTGAAATTTCAGTATTATTAGGATAATACACGAACTACTTGTGTAGCGGAGATTAATGTGGTGTTTGTGAATTTGGTGTGTGCTGTCTTGTGGCCGCGTCGATGGGCCTAGTGCCGGCCAAATACGAGAGGTAAACGAAAAGTAGGAGTGATAAGGTACTGTGCAATTAGTTTACATAAAGATAAGTGCCTGAAAAACAGTAAGTACGGTGTAATATTAACACGTGCCGTTATAGGTTATTGAGGTTAACCGTGTTGCGCTGCCGGTGTCAGCATCGATTGACAGCTGTCAGATTGGCTGTCGCGCTGACAGCTCACATTGACGGAAGTTAGTGTCACTTTCAGTTTGACGTGTCGTCTGTCGGTGTCATCAGGGTTGACAGCTGTCAGTGTCACTACAGTTTTGATGGCTGTCAGTGTCACTGTCACCCTGTTGACTGGCACTGACGTGGGCAGGTGTCACTGTCAGTTTCGCCTCTGAATTCAGGTCTTTTGGCTCTTAGAACAACTTTTTAATTTTAAATTTAATTTAAATTTAATTTAATAATTTAATTTAAATTAAATAATGTAATTTAAATTTAATTGACAGGGTTTACGGGGCGGTAAAAGGGATCAGCGGCGTGGTGAACGCCACCAATAAACTGAACATGGCCGACAAGGGGCAAATTGCCAGCTTCGGCCAAGAGATTCTGGCAGTGGTGGCGCTGCTAAATATCAGGCTTGCTGAGGCGGAGCACAGCGTCACAGAGATGAAGCTGAAGGTGGCCTCGATGGAGCTACAGCAGGCCAGCACGCACGCGACGGCGGTACCTCCAAGAAAGGAGCCACGGACCACAAGCGGACAGGTCAATTACGCAGCGGTACTGAAAATGCCCAAGGGACGGCCAGCTATGGCAGTAGAAAAGAAGGGCCCGGCAGTGCTGTTCTACCCGAACACAAAGAATAAGTTCGTCTGAGGAGACGCTAAAAGAGCTGCGGGAAAAAGTGAAACCCGGATCTGAGGGCATTAAAGTCCAGGCGGTACGCAGAGTGGGGAAATCGGGAGTAGTTGTGGAGACAGCTTCCACAGCGGCGGCCACGAAGCTGAAGGAAGCAGCGCCGGCAACCCTAAGGACGGCCGACCCCAAGGCGCGTAGGCCACTTGTGGCCCTACGCAACCTGAGCGTCGACCCGGAGGTGGGGGAAATACTGGAGGACCTGCATAGGGTAAACTTGGCCGAGGACGGAAATTGGACCAAGGACCGCCTACTAAAGGACGCCAGATTAGCGTTCAAGAAAGGACGCAAGGGGGGGAAGACGACGACGATCGTCCTGGAATGTTCGCCATCACTGCGGGATAAACTGGTGGGCCTAGGGAGGGTCTACATAGGTTGGGACGCGGTCGAGGTATGCGACTTTGTTAGGGTCACCTGCTGTTCGAAATGTCAGCAGTATGGACACCCGGAGAAGCACTGCAGAGCCGCAACTGTGACGTGTGGCAAGTGTGGTGAGACCGGGCACCGGAAGGAGGACTGCAAAGCCGAGACAAGCTGCTGTGCTACCTGCAGGAAATTCAAGCGGCCCGAAGCCAACAGCCACAAGACTGCGGCACTTGACTGCCCCGCAAGGACTCATGCGGAAAGACAGGCTGTCGGCATGACTCAGTATGTCTAGATACTCGCTCAAGATGGGACAGCTGAATCTCCAGGGCTCGGAAGCTGCCACTGTAGAATTGCCAATTATAGGACGATCTTTGGGATTAGACTTAGCACTGGTCCAGGAGCAGTACTGCGACACCAGGACCCATATAATTCAGTGCGGGACTAATTCTAAGGCGGGCATAATGGTGCTGAACCCTGGGATAGCTGTAACGTTTTTAGGTCATCTGAGCAACGACCAATGCGCGGTGGCCCACATCAGTAGTCATACCTCAAGGACCGATATCTACGTGGTATCCGTATACTGCCAGTACAGTCACGACATAGCGATTCACTTGGAACACCTGACGCAGGTACTGGATCAACTGGCAGGACAGCGTATACTAGTAGCCATGGACAGTAATGCACATTCTCCACTGTGGCACTGTGAAACTAGACAGTACGTAGGTCGGGGCCCGGACACGGAATATCGCAAGACGCAGATGGAAGGCCTGATTCTAGGAAGCGGACTAGTCATTCATAATGTGGAAGGCGAACCGCCGACATTCCACGGACCTAATGGCTATTCAAACGTGGACCTGACTCTCACAAGTAGAGGAGTTCCAGTGTCACGGTGGAAAGTTCATGAAGGCGCCAGTCTCAGCGATCATCAGCTGATCACCTATGAGGTAGGAACAGGCACAGGAACCGCTACGACTAGGACAGTGGAAACAGCCGGGGAAGATTCACACACGCCAGTATCTTTCCGCGAGAAAGGCGTGGACTATGTCCGTTTTCGAAATGTGCTCCACAGAAGGATGGGTAGGCTCCAAACAAGGAGGCCGGCACAGGAGATCTGCAAACAGTACACGGAAATAGTAACGGATGCAGCAGACATATGTCTTGGAAGGCGCGGGAAGAAGGATACTGGCGGGTACGAATGGTGGACACCGGAACTAGACAGGAAACGCCACAAGGTATATAATGCGCGTAGAGCTTGGCAACACGCCCGGAAGAGCAAGAAGCCTAACCAGGGAGACCTGCTAGAAGCCCTACGTACTGTGAGGACAGAATATAAGACGGCCATGAGGGAAGCCGAGATCGCGTACTTTCGTGGCATTGCGGAATCAGGAAACGACGACCCATGGGGACTCGCATACAGAGCCGCGTCGGGCAGAGTGCGCCCCCCCCCCCCGCAATGTCATGCACAGTATTCAACTCGCCGAAAGGTTTTCAGCAACAGCAGAAGGTGCAGCAAACGGCCTACTAACAGCCCTATGCCCCGATGACGACCCAACTGTGGACACACCGTTCCACCGGCAGGTGCGAATTGCTGCGGCATGTGCCCCTTCGGGCCGGAACACGGAACCGCCCGATCGTACGGTACTTGCACGAATCATTAAGGATCTACCAAATACAGCCCCTGGACTTGACGGACTCACTGCCAGGATCATCAGGCACGCGTGGAGAGTTAGCGCAGCGGAGATGCTACTTATGTACTCCGCGTGTCTGAGTGAGGACGTGTTTCCTGATATCTGGAAAATAGGTAAGTTGGTCGTCCTGCCAAAGGGCAATGGTCGGCCGCTCTCGGACCCCAAGGCGTATAGACCAGTTACACTTCTCCCGATTTTGGGAAAGATACTGGAACGCCTAATAATTGCATGCGCTCCTTGCCTCTACCGCGGTATATCTACGGCTCAACACGGTTTCTCGAGGGGGAAGTCGACGGTCACGGCGCTGAACGCGATTCGGGAACGGGTGGCAAACTCATCGGAAAACTATGTTCAGGTAATACTATTAGATATCTCGGGGGCATTTGACAACGCATGGTGGCCCATGGTCCTGACTAAGGCAAAACAGGGTGGATGCCCGCCTAACATTTATAAGATCTTGGTGAGTTACTTCACAGACAGGCGCGTCGGACTATTCATGGGCGACCAGGCGGTGTGGAAGCGGTCCACAATGGGCTGCCCTCAGGGATCAGTACTTGGGCCAACACTCTGGAATCTCCTGCTAAACGATATCCTTAAGTTACCACTGCCAGAAGGCGTTTCGGTAATTGCTTACGCGGACGATATCACGGTTATGATCGAGGCACCGAGCAGGGCGGCGATCGAGCGAAATGCCCAGTCGTCGCTCGGGATGGTGTCCGCCTGGGGGACTCGGAACCGTCTTTCTTTTTCGGCTGCGAAATCGCAGACCCTCACTTTGAAGGGGAAATTTAAACGTCCCCCCACAGTACGCATGGACGGTTTCTCAATCGCGCATGTTGCAGAAGCCAAGTTGATGGGCGTTGTAATAGATGAAGCAGGCTCCTACGTGCCGCATGCAAATTTGGCCGGCCAACGGGCTGTGAACGCCTTCGGGAAGATGTCGAGAGTATCCGCTTCTTCCTGGGGCATCAGGTTTAGAGCCCTACGGGTGCTGTACTCAGGCACCTATGTGGCAATCATCACTTATGCTGCGGCCGTATGGTGGCGCAGTACCTTAAGATATGCAGTGCGGAGTGCGCTGCTCCGTACGCAACGCCCAGCACTCATTTTATTGTCGAAGGCATACAGGTCGGTCAGCTCCGCAGCGTTACCTGTGCTAGCGGGCGTACTTCCGGCCGACCTGGAGGTCTGTAGGGCGGGAAGAGTCGCGCAGGAGTGTTCCGCGTTGGCCGGTAGAGAGCGTCGGGATGCAATTCGGATTATTAGGGCGGAGGTAATTGCTCAGTGGCAGGAACGATGGCAACAGTCGCTTAATGGTAGGGAGTTGTACTCATTCTTTCCAGATACTATGGACCGACTATCGTACGGTTGGGTGGAACCGGAATATGTGACGTCACAGATCCTAACGGGACGTGGGAGCTTCAGGAGCCGCTTACACGCAATGTCGCTCTGCGACACTGCTAAATGCTATTGTGAGCAGGCGGATGAAACTCGGGACCATGTCCTGTGGGACTGCACTCTGTACGTCCAAGAAAGAACGGAAATGTTGGCAGACTGGAACAGGGAGGAAGCCGGACCAATCTACTACAGAGACCTTGTAGCGAGCGTGGAAGGATTTCGGAGGCTGAAAACCTTTGCTCACAAATGGCACAAAAGGAGGAAGGAACTGGAAGATCAGTACGGAAAATAAGAACACGGGCAGCTCGGACGCGCAGTACTGTAATGTGGTGTAGCACGCCCCAGAAAGGGGAGAGGTGACAAAAAAGGGACAGGATATAGAATTTGGAGTCGACAAAGCACTTCCTGGTAGAGTACGCTAAAAAAAATTAACCTAGCAACACAGTTACCAGGAGTGTCTCCAGGTCCGTATGCCGCAAGGCGGGCAGGACCTACAGCGGAGGGTGGTGGGAATATGTCCCTATCTACTCAACGTGTACTATCGGAAAAAGGACTTAAGAAAAAAATTTGAACATTAATACACGAACAGGCTGCCAACGGTATTACACGAACAAGCTGCTAACGGAACTCGTAATCTAAACGGAACTCGCAAGCTAACGGAACCCCAGGATGGACGAGGAAGAGGACAGTATGCGCCGGAAGCAGCAGCAGGACCTGGTTGAGGCGGCATTGCGTGAGAAGGAGGAGGAGCTGAAGGCTCTAGTCGAGTTACAAAGGGAGGGTGCGGGCTTTTTCACCCCGCGGCAATCGCTGGCTCGCACACCCCCCCCTACGAAGGAAAAAGGGTCACCACCCCGGGACCAGGCTGAGAGCCTTTTGGACCTGTCCACACCGCCGAGGGATGCAGCGGGATCGGCGGGTGTAGTAGTGGCCCCGTTGTTGCCTCAGGCGGGGGAAAAGCGCCTGCTGAGCTCGCCGGAGGAGGTCCAGGAAGCGGTCCGTCGTCGGGTGCAGGCGAGGCGAGGAAAGGAAGTCCCCCCGGTGGGGGGCCTGGTACTAGGACCCCCGGCTGCCCCCACCCCTGCTCCACATTAGCGTCAGGACGTTGCGGACGAGATAACTGGCGCCCCACTGGAGCAGCTCGCAGGATTGGCCACAGCCAGTACCCAGGGAATAATGGAGGCGGTGCGCAGCAAAACCAGCAGGCTAAACAAGGATGAGGTGGCAGCCATTGGGGCGAATACTGAGCGTCTATCAGCAGTGGTGACGCACCTGGCGCTGAGACTAGCTGCAGCGGAGCGCAAGCTTGCGGAGCCGCAGAGGACGCTTGCGACTACGGAACAATCAGCAGCTGCACACAAGACGCCGTCGTATGCGTCGGCTCTGAAACTGCCGCGCCGTCAGGAGGCCATCCAGATGGTGCACAATCCTGGCCCAGTTCTGGCGGTGTACCCGGCGGAGGAGACCGACCTGAAGACGGCTGAAGACACAAAAGCGGAGTTAAAGAAGGCAGTTGACCCCACTAAACTTTGGGTCCAGGTGGCCAAAGTCAGAAAGTTAGGAAATGCTGGCGTGTTGGTGCAGACCACCAACGAGGCATCGGCCAGCAGGCTGAGGGGTGCCATGCCACCTACCCTCCGTGTATCAGAGCCAAAAATGAAGCGGCCACTTATTTGCCTGAACAGGCTGGAAGGTAATCCGTCATATGAGGAGATCCTGACCGCGCTGCACGAGCAGAACCTGCAGGAAGATCAGAAGTGGCCTCTAGATAGAATCAAAAAGGAGGCTAAGGGGCTTTTCAAAAAGAACAGGTCGCAGGGCGCGGCCGTTGCTGCAGTGTTCTCATGCTCGGCGGAGCTGCGCGAGGTGCTTCTACAGAGGGGCACAGTATACATTGGCTGGCAGGCGGTCGAAGTTACTGACTACGTGGATGTGACCTGCTGCAATAAATGCCAGCAGTTCGGGCACCCGGAAAAATATTGCAGAGCAGCGGAATACACGTGCTCGCGCTG